>NW_020870127.1:961054-971054 GCF_003789085.1 Penaeus vannamei | reverse complement strand
TTTTTTATCATTATTACGCCTCTTTTTTCTCTTCGTTTTCCACTCTTACTTTCATCCTCCCGTCTTTCCTGCTCCCCCTCCTACCCTCTCTATCTTCTTTTTTTTTGTGTGGTGGTATGTGTGTGTGTGTGTGTGTGTGTGTGTGTGTTTCTCTCTTCCTCACTTTGCGTTCAAGTTTAATTACTGTTCATTCCTCTGGAAGGATTATTCCTCTCTTGTCTGCTGTCAATGGGCTTCCCTCATCTGAAGCTGAAACAGTTATAGTAAAACTTGAAGGAGCTCTCCCCTCTGTTTCTGTCTGTCTCTGTCTGGTCCTGTCTGTTTGTCGTCATGTCCTGCATCAGGTCTCTCATCTCTCGCTGCTCTCTCTCTCTTCTCTTGTTCTTCTCTCTTCTATCTCTCTCTCCCCCGTTCTCTCATCTGCAGTCTCTCTGTCTCTGTCCTCTGTCTCTGTCTGTCTAAATCTCACCCTCATCACTCTCTGTCGACAAGATTCTCTCGCTCTTCTCCCAGACATCTCTTGTCCTGCTCTCTCATTTCTTCATGCTCTTCCGTCAGGCATTTCGTCTCATCTCATGCTCTCCTCGCTCGTCTTCGATCTCTGTAAAGTTTCTCGCTCTCCGTTCTCCTCGTCCGTCTCCGTTAAAGTGACAAATGTGAGTTCTGACGCATCAAGTCCTATCTCATCTCTTCTTCGTTCGCTCTCGACGACGGTGTCACTCTCTCATGTTTAAGCCGATGCATAAAAGTGGATGATGACACAACTAGCAAGATAGATGACACTGGATTGATATATGGCAAAGTCAGCCACAGGGACTGACTCACCCATCCCCGCACTAATCGATCACTAACTGCTAACAATCATCTATAACTATGATGAACGATAATAATACTAATAGAAATTCACAATAATTTGATTTACCAGAACCTAACCGAATGGTATTAAACACTAACAGGAGAGAATTACTTGAATACGCTTCTCGATAAATCCTTGTATCTAAATGACCCATTGTCTTCTATCGATTTTCATAAAGGAACACGGTTTAATAAGAACAACAAAGTTACTAATCTGTTTCAATCAATCATCAACATATTAACACAATTTCGCTGGGCCATGTTTAGTATATCTCACATAATGCATTGTCCTACCACCACTGACTCCAACTCTTTCGCTTGCGTCTTTGAAGCAAGAGAGTGGTTGAGAGAGAATTAAGAGAGAGATGAGAGAGATTGAAGAGAGAGGAGAGAACTTTGAGAATTAATGAGGGGAAAAAGGAGAGAGAACTTGAAAGAGAGAGGGAGGAGAGAAAGATTAAAGAGAGAGAGGTGAGATTGAGAATTTAATGGTGATTAGGAGGAGAGAGGGAGAATTAGATGGAGTAACAGAGACGAGAGGGGAGATTATTCCATATAGAGAATTAAGAGAAGAGGAGAGAGGAGAAAAGAGAAGAGAGGAGAGAGGAGAGAGGAAGGTAACAGAAGAAGTGAAGGAGAGTAGGCGTGAGAATGATATAGAGCAAGAGTGACACGAAAGAAGGAGAAGGGAGAAGAAGAGGAGAAAGGAGAGACTATTAAGAAAGGTCAAAGGGGAGAGAGCAGTGAGGAGAGTTAGGAATGCCGAGGAAAGGAGTCAGAGAATGAGAGGGTAAGGAGAGAGAGAAGAAGAAAGAAAGAAAGAAAGACGTAAGAGAGAAAACAGGAGAGGGATGAGAGACTCTGTGTATAATGAGGAAGATAACAAGGAGTAGAAATTAAATGAAGGGATCGAGAGATGTACGTAGAGAGAGAGGAATCAAAAAACACTGATAGAGTCGTAGAGAGAGAAGAGGAGAATCAAGAGAAAGAGAGGGAGGAGAGACTTAAGGGAAAGAAAGAGCAAGTAGGAGAAGGATTAAGCCGAGAAAATAGAGAGAGAGACTTCAAGAGAGAGGGAGAGAGAGAGAGAGAGAGAGAGAATCAAGAGTAGAGTAGAAGAGAGAGAGAAGAGAAAGGAATCAAGAGGAGAGAGGGAGAGAAGACTTACAGAGAGACCAGAGGAGGAGAATTACGAGAGAGGAGAGAGAGAGAGAGAGAGGACTGCAGTTAAATGGAGCTCTCGGACCCTGAAGCTGGATTGAACCTATACGCCCTCTTCGTGAATGTGACGGACGACATTTTGTTTACTGCACAGTCTTCCGCTGCAAAATTACAGAGGTACGCGACATTTCATCGAGGTTCGGGAGATTAGAAATTGGGCAGCCGTGCGCTCGGTCTGGGGGAACAACTGGACGTCGACGTATTTCAGTCTGGAGGTGATGGGACGGCCTAGTCAGCTATGAACAGGGATAAGTTGGGTGACAGCGACAGTACTTCATTGGAGGGTGAACATTTTGCTTGCTGGGGTAATTCTTCTCTTACAGCTGGAACAAATGACGCTAAAGTCTAATTGTAATGGAATCATATGGTTCTATATTGTCATTGTGAGATAGAGTTAGGTACTTTTTGCTTGTTGGAAGGATTTACTTGCTGGAACAATTACTTTTCTGCTTGTTGGAGTGCGTATTTGTCGCCTCCCTTGGCTTGTGGGAGAGCACTAACTTCTGCTTGCCTGGAAGTATTCCTTTGCTGGAACACTTCTGCTTGTGGATATTCCTTGCTGGAACACTTCTGCTTGCTTGGAGTATTTGCTTGCTGGAACACTTCTTGGAGGAACGTTTTCGTTTTCGAACGCTCTTTCTTACGGGAATACCCAATGCAGGGGATTTTTTCTCTCTCTCTCTGGCAGGAAAACTCTGTGCAAGATTATTTCTTGTTGTAAAATCCGTGCAAGAAGACTTTTTTAGGAACGCTTTACATTTCTGCTTTTTGCATGAACGATTCTTCGTGCAGAAACACTTCTTTGAGCACGAACACTTTCCATGCAGCTATACCCCCCCCTCTCTCTCTCTCCCTCCCTTCCCTCCTTCTCTCTCTCTCTCTCTCTTCCTCTCCTTCTCTCTCTCTCTCTCTCCTCTTTCTCCTCTCTCTCTCTCTCTCTCTCTCTCTCTCTCTCTCTCTCTCTCTCTCTTCTCTCTCTCTCTCTCTCTCTCATCTCTCTCTCTCTCTCTCTCTCTCTCTCTCTCTCTCTCTCTCTCTCTCTCCCTCTCTCTCTAAAAAAAAAAAAAAAAAAAAAAAACAATGACTGCCTCTTCGCTTCGATTCCTAAACTTTACACCTTTTTCTAAATCTTTCAGTCTTTACTCTGTCTTTTTTTACTTCGTTTTAAGTACTATAATCTAAGGGCGAGAGGGTTGAGCCAATCCTCTTTGACTTCCTCACTTTCAAGTTGACTCTACTCGTTTCAAAAAAAAAAACTTGGAAGCCACTTACTAGTATGCCTCATTTTGTAGGAAAATTGAGTATCCGGTTATTAGTAGTAGCAGTATTGTTAATAGTAATAGTAGTAGCAGTAGTAGTAGCAACAGCAGTAGTTATAGTAGTGGTAGTGATAGTAGTAGTAGTAACAGTAGTAGTAATGGTAGTAGTAGTAGTAGAAGTAGTAGTAGTAATAGTAATGGTAATAGTAGTAGTAGTAGTACAGTAGTAGTAATAGTAATGGTAATAGTAGTAGTAGTAGTAACAGTAGTAGTAATAGTAATGGTAATAGTAGTAGTGTAGTAGTAAAGTAGTAGTAATAGTAGGAGTAGTAACAGCAGTGGCAGTAACAGTAGTAGTAATAGTAATGTAATAGTAGTAACATTAGCGGTAGTAGCAGCAGCAGCCAGTAACGTAAGTAGTAATAGTAGTAGTAATAGTTGTAGTAGTAGTAGTGGCAGTAGTAGAAATAGTAGTAGGAGTAGTAGTAGGAACTGTAATAGTAGTAGTAGTGGTAATAATAGTAGGAGTAGTAGTAGTAATAGTAGTAACAGTAGCAGTAATACTAGTAGTAGTAGTAGTAGTAATAGCAGTGGTAGAAATAGTAGTAATAGTAAGTAGTAACAGTGGCAGTAGTAGTAACAGTAGTAGTAATAGTAGAAGTAGTAGTATTGGAAGTAGTAGCAACAGCAACAGCAGTAATACTAGTAGCAGCTACTATTACTTCTTGATACTATTGCTACTGCCATTACAATAGTAGCAATGTAATGGTAATAGCCTATCTATTAGCAGTGACAGCAATATTAGTAGTAGTAGCAGTAGTAGAAGTAGTAGTAGTAATATCTACAACCTCCTCCCTTCGCATTTCCCCTCCCCCTCCCCATCCTCCTGCCCCCCATCCCTCCTGCCCCCCCATCTCCCCCTCCTCTCGCCCCCCCATCCCCCCTCCTCTCGCCCCCCCCATCCCCCCTCCTCTCGCCCCCCATCCCCCTCCTCTCGCCACCCCATCCCCCCTTTCCTCTCGCCCCTCACTCCCCCTTCCTTTCACCCCTCATCCCCTTCCTCTCGCCACCCCTCCCCCTCCTCTCGAGCCAACACACACACAATCATACGGCAACTTAATAGGGGCGCCCGCGACCCGGCCTGCGCCCAGATCGCATCGCGGGCGCGGACACCAACGTCGCCGATTCGCTGGTGGGCGTACCATCCACACCCGCCCGTCTACGCCCATAAATCAATTTCTCTTATCATCTCCGAGAACCGACGAGGGCGTAATGACAGGCTGCGGGCGCGGTGGGGCGTGGGGGTGGGAGTCTGGAGGTGAGGGAGGGATGGGGGAGGGGGAGTGGGGGAGGTGGGTGGCGAAGTGGGGGGAGGAGGGAAGTCTGAAGGAGAGGGAGGAAGGGAGAGGCGAAGGGAGGAAGGGGGGATGGGCGATGCGAGGGAGGAAGTGGGGGTGGAGAGGGGGAGGTGAGTGAGGAAGGGGGGGGAGGGGGAGTGAGGAAGGAGGGAGGAGGGAGTCTGAAGGAGAGGGAGGGGGGGGGGAGAGGGGGAGGTGAGCGAAGGAGAGTAAGGAGGGAGGAGGGAGGCGAGGAAGGGGAGGGAGGGAGACGTGCGATGGAGTCGGGGAGGGAGAAATCTGGAGGGGAGGGGAGGGGGGAGGGAGATGAGGGAGAGGGAAATCTGGAGGGGAGGGGGGAAAGGGGGAAGAAGGGGGATGGGATGAGGGAGTCGAGAGGTGAGGGAGAGAGGTGAGGGTGAGGGAGAAGGGGGAGGATGAGAGGGAAGTCTGATGGTGAAGTAGGGGAGGAGGTTGGTGGTGGAGAGAGGGTGGAGGTGGAGGCGTGTGGGAGAGAGGGAGGAGAAGGAAAAGGGAGGCGGAGGATGGTGGTGAAGGGGCGATTAAGTCTTCCTTTTTCTTCTCTCTCTCTCTCTCCTCTCTCTTCTTCTCTCTCTCTCTCTCTCTCTCCTCTCTCTCTCTCTCTCTCTCTCTCTCTCTCTCTTCTCTCTTCTCTCTCTCTCTCTCTCTTCTCTCTCTCCTCTCTCTCTCTCTCTCTCTCTTCTCTTCTCTCTCTCTCTCTCTCTCTCTCTCTCTCTCTCTCTCTCTCTCTCTCTTCTCTCTCTCTCTCTCTCCCGCTCCCTCTCTCTCATTGTCATCATCATCAACATCATATCCCACATCATCACCAACACCATCATTATCGTGCCCTGATCAACACCAATCACCATACCTACTGCCCCTTATCATCATCATCATAACGTCCCTTATCATCATAACCATCATCATAACGCCCCCTATCATTATCACCATCAATCATCATCGCCACGCCCCTTATCATCATCACCATCATCATCATCACAACGCCCCTTATCATCACCATTATCTTCGTCATCATCTTTTAAACTTTCCCCCCCCCCTCCTGGACCGCCCCTCATGAAGGTCTTGCCCAAGCAGGGTGATGAGGGAGGCTGTGGTGGGGGAAAGGAAGTGGTGGAGGAGGTGAGGAGAGAATGGGGTGAATGGTCTCGGGAGGAGGTAGAGGAAGAGATGAGAAAATAGAAATTAGATAAGATGGGTGAGGTAGAGAAGGAATTGAGAAAGAAGAAAATAAACAAAAAGGATGTGGAAAGGAGAAAATGAGAAAAAATGAGAGGAGGTAGAGAAGGAATTGATAAATAAGAAAATACAAAAATAGATGTGGAATGAAAAAAATGAGAAGAAATGGGAGGAGGTAGAGAAGGAATTCGAGAAAAATAAGAAATTACAAAATAAAAGGATGTGGAAACGAGAATGAGACCAAATGGGAGGAGGTAGAGAAGGAATTTGAGAAAACAAGAAATACAAAATTAAGGATTGTGGAAACGAAAATGAGATTCGAATGGGAGGAGGTAGAGAGGAATTGAGAAAATAAGAATATGCAACAAAAAAGAATGTGTGAAAAGAGAAAAATGAGAAGAGAAATAAAGAGGAATAGAAAAAACGAAGAGAAAGAGAAGAGATGAAATGAGAAAGAGAAGGGACTTTTCGAGATAAGATTGACGAAACATTGAAGACAATAGGAAGAAGGGAGAAGAGAGAAGGGAGGAGGAGGAGGAGGAGGATCTGAGATGAGTCAGATGTCCTTGGCTGGCATCCTCGGCACTTCCTGACGGCCGCGTCTCGTCCCTTCCTTCCTCAGCGCCACCTGGAGGAAGAGGCCTCACCTGCTCGCCACCTGCGTCGCCTCAGGTGTGGAGAGGGGTCTGTCTGGCTCACGACGGCGAGGCTGGCGATCGGGAACTGATAAAGGGGATCACACAGGGAGAAAGAGAGAGGGGGAGGGAGGGAGAGGGGGAGGGGGAGAGCATTAGAGAGAGAGAGAGAGAGTAGATGAGAAGAGATGAGAGAGAGAGAGGAGAGAGAGAGAGGATGAGAGAGACACAGACAGACATGACAGATCAGACATCTATGAAAGATCAGAGATAAGAGGAGGATCCTAGTACAGACAATCAATAGAGATGAAAGGCAGAGAAAGGAGAGGGAAAGAGAGAAAAAAGATTAAGAAAGAAAAGAGAGAGAGAGAGACAGAGACAGAGACAGAGAGAAATTTAAGAAAGAAAAAAGAGAGAAAGAGAGAGCAGAGCAAGAGGACACGTGAAGGTGATCAAATGAAACCGCGAGTGAGATAAAACGTCTAGGATGAACAATGACACATATTTGGAAAGAAAAGGAAGACTGAGGGTATCATGAAACAAGAGAGAAGGAGAGAAGCGCAAGAGAGAGAGGAAAAGAAAAAAAGATAGAAAATAATTAAAAAACAAAAACAAAGAAGGGAAATCAGAAAATAAAAGTGAATTGAAAGAAAAAGAGAGACCCTAGCAATAAAAGGACACAAGAACAAAGAGACAAGAAAAAAGCGAGAAAAACAAAAACAGAAGACAAACGCATTCAGAGAGACACACAACCACGAGGAAATATAAATTAAAATGCGTGTGACAATCAACACAAGAATGCACAATATACCCAGAAGCAAGCAAATATAGAAAAAAAATGATATATTGAGAGAGGAGAGAGAAGAAGAGGAATAAGAGAGAGATAAGAGAAATGAGAGAGAGAATAGAGAAAGAAAGAAGAGAAAAAGGAAAAAGGGAAAAGGGGGGAGAAGGAGAGTGAGAGCGAGAGAGAGAGGAGCGAAAAAGAATAGCCGAAAGAGAAGAGAGAGGAAGAGAGAGAGAGAGATAGAAGAAGATGAGAAGAGAGAGAGAGGAGAGAAGAGAGAGAGAGAGAGAGAGATGGGGGAAGAGAGAGAGAGAGAGAGAGAGAGAGAGAGAGAGAGAGAGAAGAGAGAGGAGAAGAAGAGAGAGAGAGAAGAGAGAGAGGAGAGAGAGAGAGAGAGAGCGAGAAACAGACAGACAGACAGAGACAGACAAGAGGAGAGGGAGGAAGAGATAAGAAGAGAGAGAGAAGAGACAGAATAAAGAAAAAGAGAGGAAGAGACAGATAAGAAAAGGACTGAAGAAAGAAACATAATATATTTGACGCACTCAGGAAGGCTCGGTTACCATGACAAATAACACTGTATTCTTCAACAACACACAGTGCATTTTAAAACCACAACGACCGCAATCTATCACAATCTATACGGATGCTGCAGACGGTCGCGCCTGGTTTGATTTGTTGATTGAGCGCTGTCTGTAGGTGTATTTATCTTCAATACTAAACATGCAAGGCGAGAATGGACTCTATACAGCTTGCAAGTAATTCTTCTTACGAAGATGTATGTTTAAAAGGGAGCATAACAAGAGGGGCTGTTAAAACGTGATTTTTTTTTTTTTTTTTTTTGTTTTTTTTTTTTTTTTTTTTTTTTTTTATTTTTTTTTTTTTTTTTTTTTTTTTTTTTTTTTTTTTTTTTTAATTTTTTTTTTTTCTAGCTTCTTTTCTTTTCCTTTAAATCTCTTATTTATTTTTTCCCCTCTCTTTTTTGTCTTTTTTTTTTCGTTCCTTTTATCTTTCCTTTTCTTTTAATCTCTCTTTTTCTTTTTTTCTTCTCCCCTTTTTCTTCCTTTTTCTTTTCGCACCCCCCTTCCTCCCCCCCCTCCCCCCTCCTCTCCGCCCATACCCCCCCTCCCCTCCCCCTCTCCCCCTTTTTTTTTTTTCCCTTTCTCCCCCTGCTCCTCACCCCCCCCTTCCCTCTTCCCGGTTGTCCTCCAAGTCTTTCTTCCTTCCCCCTTTCCCTCTCTTTCTTTTTCCTTTCTGTTTTTTCTTTCTTTCTTAATTTTAAAAAAATTTTCTCATCATTATTAACATTGTAATTTCCTTTTTCCCTCCCTTTTTTTTTTAAAGTTAAATTATCCTGTCCTTTTTTCCCCGCCTCTTTTTTTTTTTTTCCTTTTTCTTCCTCCTCTCTCGACTTCTTTTTCCTTCATCCTTCTCCATCTCTCCTCTCTCCCTTCTTTTTTTCGCTCACGTATCGCGCTCTATTTTTCTTCCGACCTCAATTGTTTTCGATGTTATTGATGGCAATCACATTAGGCTAATCCGACCCTTCGTGATAAAGTGATTAACAACTCCTTGAATTTTATTCATTTTGTTTTGTTGTTATTGTTTCACTATTTTGTTGTTGTTGTTTTTTTTTTTCCCTTTTTGTCTTTTCCTCCACGGGGTACGGCATCAAGAGGAATATCTTAGAAAAGTTGTGTATGAAGAGATTAATGAAGTAAGACAATGAGAAGCAAAATAAGAAGATGGGCGAGAGTGGGAAAAGGAGTGAGAAGATAAGCTTAAGTGAGACGAAGGGAAGGATGTCGGAGGATGAAGATGGAGAGGGAGGGGAGGGGGAGGAGGGGAGGAGGGAGAGTGAGTGATGGGGGAGGAAAGAGTGAGGGGAGGGAGAGAGTGAGGGGAGGGAGAGAGTGAGGGGGGAGGGAGAGGAGGAGGGAAGGAGGGGAGGGAGGGAGGGAGGTGAGGGGAGGGGGGAGGAGGGAAGAGAGGGAGAGAGAGAGAGGAGGAGAGAGAGGAGAGAGAGAGAGAGAGAGAGAGAGAGAGAGAGAGAAGAGAGAGGAGAGAGAGAGAGAAAATATATTATATATATATAATATATATTATATTTATATAATATATATTATATAATATATATATATATATATAATATATATATATATTATAATATAATATATATATTATAGAAGAGAGAGAGAGAGAAGAGAGAGAGAGATGAGAGAGAGAGAGAGAGAGAGAAAGAGAGGAGAGAGAGAGAGAGAGAGAGAGAGAGAAGAGAAACGAGACAGACAGACAGAAACAGAACAGACAGACAGACAGACAGAGATGATGATGATGATGATGATGATGATGATGATGACAACGGTGACGATGAAGAGCAGGAACAAGAAAAAGAAGTTGGTGATGATGACGATGATAGTAATGATGACAATAACGAATAAAAGGTAAAAGAAAAAGCAGTAGATGATGATGACTAGGAAGAAGAATAAGAAGAAAGGCAAGACCAAGATGCTGAATAAGAAAAAAAAAGGGCCAGAAGAAATAGATAAAAAGAAAACTAAAAAAAGAAATAAATGACCGAGAAGGGACGATGAAGAAATAAAAAGAATAAAATTTTAAAAAAGGAAAAAAAGAAGATGAAAAGCATAAAGAACAAGAAAAAATAAATTTAACAATTAAAACAGAGAG
>NW_020870127.1:929910-949910 GCF_003789085.1 Penaeus vannamei | reverse complement strand
TTTCTCATATTCACTCAAAACGTCCTTTTATTATTACATACATTGTTCATCTGAAAAATGGAAGTTGCATTACGTTTTGCAACTGTACCGTAACCACCGCAGGCGAGCTGCTTGTTCCATGCGTCCGAATCTCAGACAACTGGATAAAGCCAGTGGTCAGGGGGTATTATTGTCTGAATTATATTACCAAATCGTGATACACAGTCTTTTCTTTGATATTTTTGGGCCTATAAGATTGTATCATAGATATACAGAATAATTTTGATATTCATCCATTATAAAAATACATCAGCTGACTCGGACACGTTGCAAATTCTTACCATGTCTTTTCAGCGACTGTCATGATGGACTACTAATTTTACCTATATAGACTGAATCTGTAATTGATGTACTGCTAATAAGGCATAGAAACATTTGATAAACCGTTATATAAGAATTCTGTATCAAGAAATTTGCGATTCATAATTCATAAAAATATCCCTATCTGAGACTATCGCTCATATTCAGAGACACGGGATACCTAAAGGCCCCATCACTCGAACACTTTTACCGTCATTTATTTGCGTTTCCATTGA
Organism: Penaeus vannamei; assembly: GCF_003789085.1. Classification (NCBI taxonomy): domain Eukaryota; kingdom Metazoa; phylum Arthropoda; class Malacostraca; order Decapoda; family Penaeidae; genus Penaeus; species Penaeus vannamei. Next base: position 949,335 of record NW_020870127.1, on the reverse strand, counting down.
ACTTTCTGTATGTAAACAAAGTGAACCTATCACACTACCAAGGCAGCAAACTTATCACCATCCGAATGAAGTCTTGGGAATCACACAAGCATTCTCATACTAAAAGTTTCGGGAAAGGCTAGATCAGTAGCAACTCGAAGAGTTGTCATGGGGTCTGATTTGATAACTGTTTAAAGAAAATACAACCATTAAAATCATAATTGTCCATCCTTTTTGAAAACTGAAGGCCAAAATGCTCGACCATATTCACAAACCATCCGTAACTTTTGTGACGTCATCCAAATAAATCCCATGTGCTTTTTTCCAAAAATTAAATCAGACGCCATGTCACTTCGAGTTGCTACTGATGTAGCCTTCCCCCAAAAGTTTTGCGGGCAAATAGAGCATTGTCAGTTTTTGGCAAAATAAATGTAATGCGAGATATCCTCATACCAAATCATTCAGAGTAAAATATTGCTTATTTAATTTTCATAAATGTTTTACCAATTACTTTATTGGTCATCGAGCCATCATTATCTCTTAGTATCTCTAATTTATGTTTTCTTTAGTTGTGCTATTTCTATTTTCTTTATCATGCAGACGGATCGAGAAAATGCCACTGTCATCCTCTCCCTGCACATAGCGGATATCCGATTCATGAAAGGACAGTGCAGAGATGAAAAAGTGCTAACAAGGGGTTATTAACTGGTGTTAACAGGGAAATGGTTACCCCATAAACATGTGAAATATTCCGACATGCGAGGAGAGCTGCGAGAGCCTGTTTGTAGCGAAATTGCGGTTGAAATTACTGTTCGCACTCCCTTCGGTCAACTGCTTTATAGTGTACCTTACAACTAAAAGAGCATGACAGCAAGATAAAAAGAAAATAAACGCAGTTTGCTCCTTCAAAGAGAATTTAAGTATTACGGATACAAACATTAAATATTATAAATACAAAAAATAAACAAATGCTACACACTTAAAAAAACGGGATCCCAGCAGGCGTCGGGCCCACTGATCTCAAAATATCGACTGGATCGAGCAACTCACTTTGTCCGAACACGAGCTCTTGAAGCACGCGAGTTTTGATCGGCGCCATGTTACGGGGACCCAATCGCGCTGTGCAGATGAAAGTCAGTACTGAAGCAATTAAGCGTGTTGTGCATTCGGAAAAGAAAGGCCGAAAAGTGACAGTGAAGGCAGCAGCGACGAAGAATCTGCCCGATAAAGGCCGTTTTCAAGGACATTTCACTCGTAAGTAGTTTTTAGTTGCTGCGATGCTTAGGCCCATATTCATCATGAATGACTCCTGCTAAAAGTTTGAAACTCTGAAATAATTTTGATGTGGATGAGGTAAAATATGACAGGAAATGGTAATCCCTTGTGTTTTTTAATCTATTTAATCGTTTACCCAGATAAGGTAATTTATTAGTTGCCAAACCGCCTTTGAAGTCCAGCTTTCCAGGTGCCTTAGAGTTGCGCCATGGAATGGTATTGACACCAAGAGATGGAAGGTAATCTAAATTTCCATTTTTTTCGTTTAAATGACATCCTTGGCTTAACAGACGAATTCTATCATGCTGCAAAAACAACAAGAACAACAAAAACACTACTAATTCCCATCGGTTGATGCAAATCAGTCTAATTTTGATCTTTACAGCAGAAAAATTATCAAATATCATATGCATTGAATGCCTACCTCATGAAGCCTCCAACATCCGTTAAATTACCATCTGACATTCTATTCTGAACAGGCCTTTTCACTCGGCCTCACAGCTCTGTAAGATGTAAGATGGCGACCGCTGAATTGGGTAGGCTTCACCGAGTGAACAAAGTTGCTCGATTTTTTTCTTTTTTAAGATCAGTGGGCGGGCCATATACCAAGGCCTCCCTAGCAGGCATTCGGGTCGTCGGGTGTGTGCCGACCTCTGACAGGCGACCTCAACGTGAGGGGGAAGTTTCTGGCTGTGCTGGGGGTTCAGGTCGAGCAGAACCCGAGGAACTGTCAACGAAATAGGAAGTCAAGCACATCAGAAAGGAGAGAGGAATAGCATATCCAACGTATGTTCATCCCCTCCAAAGACGGCAGCCGAGATCATGATTGCGCATTAAGAAAATACAAGACGAGGGACCGCGACCTTCAAAGAAATAAAAGCTAAGAACGAAAAATAGGAAACATAAAACTGAACTTTAGAACTAAAACTCTTAAAGATTTTAAACTAAAGGAGACTTTGAAAACATGCAACTTGAAATTAATACCTAAAACAAAGAAAATCAGACCATAAAAATACACTAAAAATGCCTTGCAACTTAAAGCAATATACCGCACTAAAAAAATTACTTTAAACCAATACTTAAAATACCTTTACTAAAAATGGAACCTCACAATTAAAAGAACCTCGAAAATATGTTAGTAAAACATATAATGGAAATAAACTGCTCGTCCTAAAATAAAATAAATAAATAAGATATTACATACGTAAAATCAAAATAATCATTTCGCAAAAAAAAAAAAAAAAAAAAAAACGGGATCTCAGGCAGCTAACTACCGAAGCGTTGCCTTGCTATACTCTGGCAGCTCCTGGCAGGCCGCGCAGAGTTTGTCATGCAGGCGACGTCAGTCTCGCTCGCGAGCACATACACAACACGTACTCCTGTATGGCCTGTTTGGATGCAATAAACTAAATGGGTGTTATACCTTACCCTACCACGTCAACCATGACTGACGTGTATATATGGACGGACGCCCTGCCGAAAGCAGCATCGTTGCACCTGCCTCCGCGTCAGGTAATCACAGGTCTACATGTCAAGGTATGGTGACACATCTCTAAAAGTTATCTCCTCCTCTAGCTTAAATGGGTGCATCTGCTACGATCCCAGTACAGAGGCTAGTCTTTCATTATTGCCGTAATGCACCACTTGCAGCAAAGTTGCCTGTAAGCCATATTGTTACAAGCATTGGTCCCATCTGGTTCCTCCCGTGGCAGGGGCACCTCCGCCAGAATGTGGCGGAAGCCGCCGGGTGATCACGTTCCTCGGTCACCCTCAGACGAGCTTCAAGATCCTGATTCTCCGCCATATGTCCTCGTAACTTCAGGGTTATGTGACCAAGTTTCCTCACAAGCTTATCGTAAAGCGCCATCTCTTGATACATCGATGTCCACTCCAATCAAGTAGCACCACCAGACTGCTGTTGTTGCTCCAGCTGTTGCCGGGGCACACATAGGTAAAGTCCCGGGCGAACCGTCGAAGCCAGACTTACCAAATTTCCGTCCAGCTGTGCCTCCTGCGATAGCTCCCGCTTACCATCTCTTCCTCTCACCATATTAAAGGGTAACGTGCTAAGTTGCAGAGATATTTACTGCGACTAACTAGCACATCTACCATGCAAACACCATCTTGAAATGTTGCGCACTTGCAAACAATATCAGTGTTAAAATTACTTTAGACAAAATTGTTATTAATCGCCACTATGCACATGCACGATTCGCAGTAATTACGGTAGACACAGTAAATTAGAAAGTATAGTTATCACACATACGCATGATATGTATTTCACAGCAAGCATGGTAAGCACAATAAGCAAAAAGGTTATGACATATACGTACATTACATAAGCACATCTTTTTAATCAAGTGCCGTAATCACTAGAAATCACGTATATACATCACTACTATAAACGCAGTCAGTTTCAAATCCCACGCACGAGTGAATGCACAGCGCGGGGACGGTCTCCAGCCCACGCACGCTTGCATAGGTTCCGTTACAAGCAACTGCACGGAATGCATCCTCGTTAATCACATACACACAAAACACTGCTAGACAGGAGCTATTGTATGGTTATTTAGTTACTGCATACAACATTTTACCGTTAGATCGGTCAAACACGTATGCAATCTCTTTAGTTAAATACGAACACTTTTAAACCTGAACCGTCGGCAAAATCAGTTAAATACATATGTACTATCTTTAATTAAACAAAAACGAACACAGCATGAACACAAGCACTGTCACTAGCTATGTGCGCACTTAGATATCACCATACGATGGAAACGAACTACCACTGATACCGTATACACGCACTTAATAATTGTGAACATGAACACGATCACATATATGGACACGTCATTAAGTACGAGCACTATTACGGGGTTCACATTTTCAATTACTGTAAACGAACAAACACATTCTTAATTATCACTGCATCACAAACTGGCGTAATCACAAACACTGCAGTGGTTTAACACAGAAAATTATGATTACTGGTACACTTTGTTAATATCAGGTGACCGTATGCACAAACTGGCATTTCGGTACACATCGCAGGTCGTTAAGTACTCCCTATATTTTAATCACAAACATGTAAAACGAAACACCCTTTACAAATGTAAAACACTAAAAATACATTTAGAAACCTGTAAATCAACCAGAAAAGTAAAATTCAAAACCGAATACACTGCATAAAACTAATAAAAATCGATAACATTAGAAATTCAAGTAAAATATAAAACGGGCATTAAGGTGAAATAATAAAATCAGTGAAAGATCAAAACCGTTGCAAGACGTGTGGACATAGATTAAGCCATTGGTTACTACTTACGTCCATAGCATTGCTAAATGCATGCAATTATAGATCAGCCGCATCTATCATTTTACGTTGAGGTGTACCTCCATTTTAAACATTGCTACAACACGGGTTTTGCAGAGTATGGCTTTCGAACAACGGACTGCTTTATGACTTTGGTAGCAAGGCGTGTATTGCAGCACAACCCACTCGTCACTTAAGTACTAAGTGATCATTTGGTATTTATGCATTTACGTCTTGATCACGTTTTAATAGTCAGTCATCATAATTCACTTTGTTGTCCATTTTTCTTTATTCATTAATTACTTATTCATTATGTTTCTCTTAAAATCCACACTTCTTTCTTTAAAACGGAAAACAGAACAAAATAAATAATGGAAAGGAAATAACTAAGAACTAACTTAGGTTTTCCTTGGGAGCGTTCAAAGAAAACCTTAGTATTGCTGCCGTCAGGGGGAACTGGCCTAGTCCGGGTTCCCGTAACCTAGTGGGGGTATCTGACGTCCACTACAACCATTCATCTTCCAAGATAAATGGCTGCGACCATTCTCGCTCCACAAGGGATGGTGCCATCATCACTTTGGCCAGAGCCCGTTTTATCTCTCGGGGTGAGGATGTTGGATGCAGTGTAGACAATAGAAAACTAAAATATGAAGAGGCGCGGCTTACATCTGTATAACTCCGTTTCATTCGTCTTTCAGTGGAATTTAACTCTTTTGGGAATAATAAACATTACTACGTGCTGGATTTACATTTGCAACTTTCAGCGTACGTTTCAAATTTGCAATTTTTAGACGAGAATACCGTCAAACGGTGATACTGAATGAATTTTGTAAGGAAGGAGGGCTGGAACTCTACGGAAATTCGTCTGCTAAACCGAAACAAAAACGACGTCACTTCGGATTTTTCCTCCGAAGGCTGTATTTTTTGTTATTTTTATGACTACAAATGGTTTATGCAAAAGAAAATCATTCAAAGCAATATTGGAATATTTCCCTATTTTCAAATAAATTCAACATAGAAATTGTTGAAACCATGGTATTAACTAATGTGGCAGAACGAATGTCATCACAGTGGAAATTTTATCCGCTGTCATATCAGCTGGGCATCACCAAAGACAGAGCCACAGTCCCATATAGTAACTTAAATCTTCAACCCTGCAATACACTCACTATGAATAATAGAATACTTTTTGGGTAAATCAAGTTTAATGGTTCATTGCCGCATTTTCTTGTTATACATCTAATACATTTTCTATAAAGAGATGCGTGTGCATTTTATGTGGTTGAATATTATATTATTGGCTCAATAATGTATTTATTGTATATCGTTTTATACAGTGCAATGAACAAGGAGGTAATGCAGGGATTCCTATAATTATCAGATTCTGACCCTACGCACTGTAACTGTAATCTAATATTTATCCATTTGTGATAGTGTATGGTTCAATTTTATTATTCATATCCGTTTTCTCTTTCACCTAATATTTAGAAAACGGCAGAAATGCTACTACGGAAAAACTACCAGTCCTGCTCAGAGGCTCATTGTAATAGTCAACTGTTGTTTACAGAATTCTTAAAGAAAACGGGGTATACTAAGTCTTATAGAGAATGTTATAGAGGGATAACTCAAATCATTACTTTCTTTTAAACCAAACACATTTACTTTTGGTTAGCAGAGGCGGGGCTTCCATGGTGGCACAGGGGGGCACCTGCCCCCCCTGAAATCTGATTGGCCACCCCGTGTGCCCCCCCAATGGTCATTAACTCCTCGTAATGGCCCTGGATATGTATTGTGGCGGCCCCCAGATTTATTGTTGTTACCCCCTGTGCCCCCCACCAGAAAGTTTTCTGGACCCGCCCCTGTTGGTTAGGAAATAAATACAAAATAATAGGAATGTAATGATCTCTTACATGGCTCCCCTAAATTATGTAAGCAATTTACATAACCAAAAGGTATATCATATATATTGGGTACAAATATAAAACAGACATTGCATTAATTACCTGAGCACTACCTGGTACCTTGATTGTCCTTTTATGGCTCTTTGGTGGGGATACCCAGATCACTGTTTGTTTCTACTAACAAAATCAATTTATGAATTTGACTTTCTACATATAACAATTCCATGTATACATTGTCCTTTATCTAAATTTGCGTCTGACATTAAGCCCTTAACCTTTTTAACATGATCATCATTATAGACTTCGACAATTTGTGTTGTATATATTTTTTTGCCATAAGAACTGTGGACCTTTTCACCATATGGAATTCTCAATCATAGACTTTACAGGCATACCTCTTGATGCATAATCAGCTGGATTGTTTTTTGTTTCAACATCCACTGTCTGATTCTATTAGGTAAAAAAAAAAAAAAAAAAAAAAAAAAAAAAACGCTTACCTTCATTGTGGTTAATTCCAGGCACTGCATTGCTGTGAGTCTAAAATACTTTTTACATTTTCATATTCTCTCTTTTCTAACATATAACTGCTATTGCAAGCTCTAATCTGGGAATAGTTACTGCCTTCAAGGGTGTTACTCTAGATTTTGCCATCAAAAGCGCACAGTGAATCTGCCTTTTATCATTCTTATATAAAATAACTTCCTATAAACAACTTGACCAGAACCTTAAGAAATGAAATTTAACGTGCTTTACCTCACCAAATCCTTCAGGCTTATAAAACATCTTGGTATATTTATATTTTGCAGTAATAGTAATTCCATGTTCCACTGCTCCCATCTTACCTTTATATTTTCTGACATTACATCATTTTTACATAAAATATTGGGAGTATTCCTTTACCTTTTAGAATAAATGGAAATACCAGACCTAATGGATCATAAATATAACTATGAGTAAATAATAAACAGATTTGCTGCTTAAATTAATCCTAAATTTTAAATTATTAGATTATATGCACCATTCTATTCCGAGTTCTTTCAGTTGGCAGAGCATCTTTATTAAGATTTAATGTTTTGATACTGCTTGATTGACGCAAGGATTTACTTCCTGTTGCATGAAAACTTGTGTAGCTTAAATCCACCTTTCATGCACACTGTTTTGTTTTATCAGTAAGCTGGATGGCTTCTGTAACTATAGGACTGATTTAAACCATCGTCAACATAATCTTGTTTGAGAAATTAAGCTGTTTCAGAACCATTTTTTTCATTATAATCAGCCGTTTTCTTTAAATTGAAGTTCGCAACACTTGGAGAATTTGCACCAAGCAGTCACCCTATATCCAATCACTTCTCTTTCCGAAACTCCATTTTCTACCATAAGAATCGTGATGCATTGCTGAAACATCACATACAAAAGCTACCCTCTTTTTGGCGAATCTGAACAGTACTCTTGTGAGGCTGTTTGCAAGATCTGGTTTCTATAATAGGTGGCAATTTACCAACTTTTATTCTGTATTGAAATCAAATACTGCTCTGATAAACTCTATATTAAATGCACCAAAGAAATCCATCTTATTATGTTAACTCTGTGAGACAAACTCTGTAAGCTAAGTCGTTGCTATTCTCAAACTTGGCTTTTTCAGTTTTTAAAGGAAGTGGCATTTCATATCCATTTCCTTGCTTATATACTTATGTTCCCATTTTTGTCCTAATTATACCATCTTCAGTTTGCCTGTCATCAAATTCTTATTCATTCTTTTCAATTGCCGAGGGTCAATAACTTCTGATTTATCTAGAATTGTGAGAAAGTTAAATGCTTCCTCATTATTAACAACTTAAGCCATGGTTTTACTCTTTCATCGTCCAATGATCCCCCAGCCAAAGTTAGTCTTTATTATTATAAAGAGCCGCAGTGAAAAAATCGAGATTCATACCACCAAAAGTGTCAGTGCAGGTCAAGATACAGCTAAGATAGAATGAGTAGAAAGTCAAATATCTACTCATGGAAAACATGTTAGCTGATCTTTTAAACTTATCAAGAGTCGGAGAAATTACGTCTATGAATGGCAGTAAATAAGCATCTATAAAACTGATTTGTAGACAATCGACTTACATATAATTGAATTGAGGGTCATAAAACTTCTGGTAACTCTTGCAGGGTGATAAAATTCATGTAAAACCTTGTAAAGGGGATGTGAATTATCGGAAAAAAATATTAAAAGAATGGTCAAAGCAGTCTTAAGTGTGACTGTGCAACACATAAACATACAGAACTACTCAAAATGAGGCAGAATAAAAGAATAGATGCATCTACAAGTAATGCCATCTTCATAGATCTCTTTGCACTTGCGAATGCCTAATTTTGGTGAAATTGCCCGGGCCATATTCCTAATATGCAATTCAAATGTAGACTTTGAATCAAAGGTTACACCTAAGAACTTCAGGTTACCCACTGAAGTGAGAAGACTCCAGCAGGCTTGGATGCTGAGGCAAGTGCGTTCGAGACCGATTCACAATCCTTTCCTTGGAATTAGTAGGATTTAATTTCCATTGAGAGTACCACAGTTATCATCAGGTCTACAGTGAGACAGCTACTACTTGTCTAATTGTCGGAGAAGGAATATCAGCATAGAGAGAAGTGCCATCAGTATATGCCAACACTTTATTAGTAATGCCAGACCACATATCACTTGCATATCAAGTAAAGAGCAAGGAGCCAAGAACACTACCCTGAGGAACTCCGGAAGACACACGGGGATGCGAGTCTTTGTAGCAAAAGGATCATCACTTCCTGGAATGATTTCCTTGGGTTTTCGTGCCTTGGTATACGAGTCCTTAAGACCTTCAGCATCAGTCTTATGGCATTAATTTATCAGCAATTTTCTACAGGTGTGTCCAGTTTTGAGCAGTTTATTCAATGTAAATATAGAGTAAATATTATCTTAAGGAAGAGAAAATCCTAGGTTGTTTGAAACAGAATGTGATTGGTAGAACAGAAATAGCCAATAATTGTATTATATTTTCCATATTACAGAAGTCCTTTATATCTTTTGTTTTCTTCAAATAGGTGATAAAACATGTAGTAAAAGTTATCATTTGTAGTGGGGTATTTTTCATGCTTCATGCTTAAAAAATATTCAACTATAATTGATACTTGTGTTGAAGGGGGTAATGCCGCCTCACCTCCATGGGTGTTGTTTTTTTTATAAACAAACAGTTCTAGGAAATTGCATAAAACAAAATCCTCACTATAAAGTCAAGACTCCCTATTACAGCATGCTTTGTTTTGATGACTAAATGGATGATAAAACAGCTTCCGTAGTTTCCAAAAATATATATATAAATTTACTTATTGGTTATTTACATTTAACCAATCACACTTTGCTTGCCATGTATGTGGTTCTGATTGCATCTTTGTCTCTGATTGATGAATAATAGCGATCACTTTCAGATTAGCCAGTGAAACTGTTCTAGATTAGAAACTTGTTCTCGTATATCAGTGAAGCCTATGGAAGACAAATCAGTGCTGACATGTTTGGATTTACATGTTTACTTACGTTTTCATTTCCAACATCTCCTTTTGTATCTTTGTTTACTACCTGCGAATCATAATATTTACCAATAATGTCTTTCTTATTACATTCTATCTGATCATCAAGTTCACTTGCAGTTATGCCTGTGTGGCACACATATTTTTCTAAATGTATTCTTTTGCGTTCTTTTTCTTGTATTACTTTCTCTTGAAACTGCTGTTCTACCTTTACCCTAGCCAAGTGGCCACGTTTACTTGAATTGTCAGACTTAAAATACTTTTACTTTTATTAATACGAGACTCTGCTGTGCTAATTTCCAATTGTATTTCCTCCATTCTACGAGCAATAGGCCTACTGCATTCATAAAATGCTTTCCCTATCTCATGCAACTCCCGAAACAATTAATCAGTTGAGCTTGAATAAAAGAAATCAAAACCTTATAAGTTCAAATTGCGATGTTAATTCTTTATGATATACATTGACTCAAACTTTCTACGTCACCTAACCTTAAAATTAAAGATGTACATAATTTTCACCATGAACATTAAGATAACGATACTGTATGCTCACGACCTTTTTCTGTAAGAACTCTTTCCCTGACACCTGTCATTTCTTCACCCTTTCTCTGTTGATGTGGCTTGTCCTCTTGATTGCCTCATCTTCCTTTCGTTGAGGATCACCATGTGCCCATTTTTCAATTGCTGGCTCCTTTTGATCCATTTTGCTGGCTTGTAAAGATGATTCTCAGTTTTCAAGGTCGAGATCTTAATTGTAGCATGTGTTCCACAAGTTCCTTTCATGAAAGACTGGAATCAACTCTTTCTTGACTGAAGAAACCTCACTTCTAGCCTCTTTTCCTGTTACTGTCTCTCCATCTGATTTTTATAGCCCACAAGATTTACTAGGAGACAATGATGCCTAGTTTTCTTCAGGCTAGAGTTTTGCTTGGCATCATAAAGTTTTACTGCGTCGGCCATAAAAATGGTAGATCAGGTTGTAAAGGGGAAATACTCCAATCTTTGATATATGTTTATTCCCTTAATCCCTTTATACAACTATACTTGTCATTTTATTTGTTTGTTAGTGCTTCTTCATGTAAAACTTAATTAAAGCATAATTTCTTTCCTCAATCTATGAGACTTAAAACATAAATCTTGTTGCCTTTATTCATAAAGAATCTTTACATATATGTCCTGCATTATATAATAATACATGGCATTACTTGATTATACAAATTATTCGAGAGATTTACCTCTTATCTGCCTCAGAGGCTCCTTATAATGGCTGACTACTCTTTATAGTTGACACAGAAAATGGTACACACCAAGTAGTAGAGAATGTTATACAGGGATAACTCAATAATCATTCGTATTCAACTTATTATAATTTCCTCTGGTTGTGAAATACAATTCAAAATAATAGGAAATTAAATATCCCTTACATGTTATTTCAGTGTAACTTACCGACTTGTGCTTATCTCGAATTTGCAGTGCTATACACTTTTTTATTTTATATTTGTATAGTTCAGTTACTTCATCAAGTCCACTGTTACTATGCACATCCATGCAACGTGGTTGATGGCTGTATGCGTGCTGTTGGACTGTCTGCCTTTTTAAAATCCTTAAGGACGCCTTCTGCAAAGTGCCATGTATATGTTCATTTCGTATCACTTAGAGCAACACTTTAGGATTGAATGAAACACAAAATAAATACGTCTTCAGCGGGACATTACAATCGGGAGGCAACAGTCTGTGTTGAGCGCACGATGTCCAGAAGCAGAGAGAGAGCATTGGCAGAGCATCGTATTCGCTGACCAACGATTGTGGATCAATTATAAATTATCATACTATTGGTACTAGAGATGCACATATATAAGACATTACGACATATATAAGGTTATGTTCCCCATATACATACAGACACAATATTATGCCATATACAGTAAGCTAAGCCCAATCATAACCTGTGGGTTATTCTAGGCTAACCCGAACTATACCTGGGTATATTCTAGGAAGAGGTCTGTCTGGGCTGCTACACCGGTAAGAGATATGGGATTGTGTTCGACCGAAACCAAAAAACAAAGTAGATGTTACCCTGCTCTGTAATAAAGAAGATGCAGAGTATACCCTGGGAGAAGCTGTGCGGGTTAGAAAAGCATTGTACCTATCTGGGTCACTAAGATGAACTTGCCGCAGGTGGTAAAGGTAGACGGTGTCACGCGACGCGTGCGTGATTAAAGGTGCCGCAACTGCACTTTGTCAGTGATGACCATGAATAGTCTGATCTGGACGAGAACGACGATGATCCTTCACTGTATGTTGACGCAACAGCGCAACAACTGTGTCAGATGACCCACTTGAACCCGGACCACCAGCCCCGATGACGGAAGATCAAAGGTACGCCGCCCACCAGAAAGACTTGTGATCTTTAAGATCAGGGAGAATATATTATCCACGAATGAAAACGTCTGTCCTTTAACTTTGTGTTTTAACTACCTCGTTATGCCAAACAAACGAGTAATTCTGAGTAGGGTATGACGAGGAGCACCCGCGCCGGTGAGGCAGCAACTCGCACAACTCTCGGACTTCATCGACAGTTTATCTGTATCCATTTTCTAAATAAAGCATAGGGGTGGAAGCAGCTTTTATTCCTACTACATATAATTTCAGTATTTGTGCTGATATTAACATCATAAAACTTTATCTACAGCGTCCTTATCACATATCACTGGCTATTAGTTGAATCCTTTTTGCTGATGAATTTCAAGTGATTTCAAGGGGCCTTATCTGCAGTTTCTTGCAATTAGTTTAAAATATTCGCGGCCGAATTTCAACTTCTTCACTTACACATGCGGGACAACCTATCCATCAACCATTATGTCACGTATACGCGACTCGTCAGCGAATAACTTAAATGTGAAACATGTCATGCATTTTATTTTGCACACTTCACCTGGCCATTTAAAGATAATCTAAAACTACTTTATAATGAAATGCATGTGAAAATGGTAAAGGATCAGAAAGGCATATTATTTTAGGCTCAAATGACATAGTCTGCATTGATAAATGGGTGATGAATAATTATTTGAATTTCCGTGACCTGCATTTCTCTTTAAAATAACAAGAGAATATATGTGGTTTGTTTTAAATAAATAAATAAATAAATAAATTAAAATATATATATATTTATGATTACTAAATGCACTACATATGTTTTTGAAGCTTATCAAAAGGCAGACAAACGAATGAACACATTATAAAACATTATATTCGAATTTGTGTACATTTTGTATGAAACAAAAGGTAAATTTGGATGCAACTCACGCCATTTTTTGGGTGAACAAAATAATTTTCCAATAGCTTTCGTCGTGTTTCGAACGAATGTAGCACTCATTTCCTTCGCAAACGATTCATAACTACAATATCGGTCTCGATAGCTGGGGAGGGCATGATAGGCCTACATATCTGCGAATTTCGAGAAATATCGGTAGAATACTATTAAGCATATTATATTAACACATTTCCGGGTTGTATAGGGGGCCCCGCCCCCTTAAACCCCCTTTCAGGGGGGGTTGCTACCCCCTACCCCCTCCGCCTGGTTTTCAAAATCTTCACCTCGTATGTTCTGGCAGGATAGAGCCTGGGCAAACCAGGTATCTGACACGTTTTCAGTAAATATAGGGGGCTTCGTCCCCTTACACCCCCTTTCAGGGAGGGCTGCCGCCCCCACCCCTAACCCCCACCTGGTCTGCAAAATCTTCACCTGTATGTTCCGGCAGCAGAGAGCCTCAATTTCAGACGGGCCAGGCTGCGGGTCACTGGGATCGTCGGGATATTCCAGGTCGTTGTTGGTGGGAATTGCGTTCGCTTACAGTAAAGTTACCCTGCTTTCTTCGTTTTTTTTTTTTTTTTTTTTTTTTTTTTTAATCCTTTTCCATGCACCACAAACCCACTGGTGTCTGTCATTTCTGTAATGACACGATGTCTTACAGTGCGGGCATTGTTCTTTCACTGGCAGTACACCGAGATGTAGATTTAGTAAGCTTGCTTCGTTATTTTGTTAGTTCACAGTGAAATCGAAATAATTTTTCACACAATCTACACACTGTCTAGCCATGATGGAACTGATTTGAATTTCAACTGCCTTCTCCTTGGCCCAGCTTCTATAGTCACGTGATGATCTATTCCATATCTGATTGGTTCTAATGAGTGTCTGTGTTCACGTCACGTTCACGCACGAATGGAAATCATTTGATTTCCATCGCTTACGTCATCCATTACAAATCCGTCTGATTTCCCGTCGCTCTTTTGTCATTTTGTCGCGGCGCTGGAGGCGGAAGGTTACCGCGGCTCCTGGACTACACCCTCTATAACTACGTTATTGACAATTTGCGCAGAAAATGGTATAAATGAAAATTATCATAGAATGATGTGTTCTACCACATGGTAAGCTCAGATTCTTTAAATTAGGTATGGGGTTGCATTTCCAAAAATATCAAATTCTTCACAAATAATAAAGAACTACCATTTCTTTTTATGATAAGAACAATGCTATCAATGATAATGAGGATGAGGATTACTGTTTTTACAATATCTCTATCCCCATAGAAATAATAAGTTTACTTATTTTTTAGAACCAATTTAGACTTCAAACACGTAAAGTTTGATATGAAGAGATTTCTTTCAATATATGCTAACGAAATGTAGCAGTAATTTTTGGCGTAATTAATGAATAAATACTATGTTAATGTACTATTATTACGATTATTGTCATCATTGCCATTATCATTATCATTATTATTATCATCCTACATCATTATTATTATTTATATTGTATCATTATCATCTTTCATTATCGTTTATATTTGGTCAATATCATTACATGAATATTTTCAACACTAATGATATAACGCAATTAGTTTAGAATACTACACCCCCACACACATACACATACACACGCACGCACGCACGCACATACAGGCTTTCAAGTTTAGCATGATGAAATTTAATCATTTTTGATACTACAGGGGAAATTTAGGAGAGCTTCATTTGTTATTTTCCTTCCTTGTCAATGCTTCCTAACGTAAAACTGAAACAAAACATACTCTCTGATCTATGAGATTTACAACATAAACCTTTGACGTCCTCATGGATAAATTGTCTTTAAATAAACTTAATTTTGAGTTACATAATAATGCATGACATCCATTGATTGATTATAAAAAAAATATTTAAAGACATTTATCTATGGCTCCTTATAATGGGTAACTTATTTACAGTTCACACAGAAAATGGGTCACAAGGTAGTAAGGAGTGTTATATAGGGATAACTCCTGTTTAACATTACTATATTACGAGCGCGTTTACCCTGGATTATGTATATAAAAAAATAATAGAAATGCAAATATAACAGATAGCGAAGGGGCGAGTGAGAGTGTGTGTGACACACACACACACACACATACAGAGAGAGAGAGAGAGAGAGAGAGATGACTAATGAATTGCCTTTTTCCAGTTTTGCTTTGCCTGGATTTGCTATTGCTGGATTGTGATTGACAGTTTCAGTGGAATGACACAAATGAAGGGCACATACTTCCTATAAGACGTATATTTTATGCACTAGTTGCAGAGCATACTGTTGACCTTTGCATTGTTATATTTTCTTTCCTTCCTGCAGTTCATACACAATGCTTGCCTCTTGTAGATTTCTCCTCTCTGTGTCCGAAACAAATACAGCTCAAGCAAGTCCTTGCTGAAAATCATTGATATATGTCTCTTGGCAGTTGTCTATGTTTGACCATATCCTACATACGGCATTCACTGTTACATAATCTTCCTCTATTTGTCCTTCTGGCTCCTTATTTGCCCTCGGTGTACTTATTTAGAAAATGTCAGGTCAGCCACGAAAGAGAATAATAGCCTGTCCAGACATGCGTTGAGCACCAACCGATGACAGGAGTGATGCAAGGGAAGAGGAAGCCATGCTAGTCCTGTTCCGCGAGATCAATGACGCCAGGCAGTCTGTGCGTTCCTCGGACCACCACACTACGACGAAGACAAGAGGCGCTGTACAAGCCAACCTTAACCAACTCATGGATCTCTCGCAACCGCGAGGGTTTCACTGCATAATGAGAATCAGGGACAACCTGGGTTGAGTTTTCGTCTGTGTTTATGATGGAATGAGAGGGATGCCTCTTAATCGTTTTACTCACACTTTGGGCTTCTTCCAGGCTACCCTTCTGGGCTTGCCATTTTCCGGATGCCCCGCTACCCGAAGAAAACAAAAACCAGATCATGTACCATCGGTGCCGGAGAACCAATTAAAAAAGTTAACACTTCATAGACCTTTTTGTAGCATCACGAAACCCCTAATCCTCTGAAACATTGTTGGATGTCTCCTGGTTTCTACAAAACACGATATCATCAAAGTTTGAACAGACATAAAACATTATTTTTCTTAATATCACAAAAAGTCAATAGTAAACCATTAATCTATTTCATATGCTGATCTGATATTCTATTAGAAGCAGAACACTATGGAAGCTTCAGATAAAATGGAAAAAGGGCTCGTCTACTATGCCACATATTGTTTATTCACTTCGCAGGCTGTGGAAACTTTTAAATGTATTTCTCAGATTCAGTCAAAACATTTTTCTTCTAATTACATGCATTGTTCTTCATACGAAAAGTAGAAGTTGCATGACGTTTTGAATCTGGAACTCAATAACTGGATAATTCCAATGATGACGGGATATTTCTTGTCTTCTTGCCTGAGTTATATCAATAAATAAAAAAAGCTCTGTCTCCCATAGTTTTGAGCCTGTAATCAGAGGTCCAGAATAATTTTGAAGGTATTCAACTCACCGAAGTCAAAACAACGTCATATGACTCGCGACACATTGCAAAGTTTTACCATATCGTGTCAGCAACCTTCATGATTGACTTCTAATTTTATCCATACAGAGTGTCAAAGGCACATGAATACTTTCTGCACCTTCATATAGAAATTCTGTATGAAGAAATATACGATGCGATTCGTAATTAATAAAAATGCAAAGCCTTATTCAAGGTGTCCGTGTAATATGTCAAGGAGTATCGAGCTCTGATTGCTTAGTGCAGGGGTCGGCAACCTTTTGAGCATAGTGCTCCAGTTTATAATTAATGCCTTCACATTAATAACCTTGTGTGCCTTTTTTTATAGCACAGAATACCCAAATATATTTTCCTGTAAATGCATAACAGAAATGTGAATGTATTTGTATCATGCAGTATTCTTTGCAACAAAAAATATCTATGTTTTATCATTTTAGATTTATACTCACCATATTGATATCTGGCCACACTGAGCTTCAAACAACCCTCAGAGTGAGCCGTTGTAAGCTTTCTGCAATGAGGACTGAGGGCATCCTGTATGTGTGAAAACATCTGGCTCACATTGGTATGTAGATCCGAATGCTGATAGCAATGCCAAAGCTACTTTTTTCATGCAACTGAATTTAATAGACAGTGGTGTCCGAAAACTTAATATGGAGGCAGCATGATCATTCGCAGTAGTTTTCAATATTTCTCGGCTTTAAAACTTAGCTGACCATAATAATGAGACACACTCTCTCTCTCTCATTAATTTGCTGTTTAACTTTTTTCTTTGCTCCTCTGAATCACATGTCGTGCTGTGTGTGCCAAGCCTGGCACTCGTACCAAAGGTTGCCGACCTCTGGCTTAGTGTATCACACCGTATCAAGGAAAAGGCATACAAACCGGAATGGTGATTTAACAAGTTTCAATAATGTGCGAGGAAGAGAAAATATAACAAAGAGTTTAAAGTTTTGGATATGTTAAAAAACAGGCATTATATGTTGTGCATGTGTGTGTGTGGGGGGGGGGGGGGGAGTGTATTATTTCACTGACACTTAAACATGTCGATTCATAACTGAAACAAATCAAAGGAATAAGTTGTGGATCTTACCCAGACGGTTTGTACGTACATGACTTCTAAGGTTTCAGGTGTAACTCCGGAAGCCTGCGAGCTATCATGAATTTCCGGGAAGAATTCTTAGATGCCAAGCGAATAATTCCTTAGCAGATTTTTCCCTCGAATGTTTTACCAACTATTTCGCATTACCAATGGAAAACTGTTAATCATGTTATAACTAATAGTACTGTTACAGTACTACTAAACCTATTGTTACTACCAATGTATTGAACTACTCATTATCATTATTGAACTACTATTATTAGTAGCCACTAAAGGACATCCCTGTTCATTTGCTATAACTATCTCTCACAATTAACCTGGTAATATTAACAAATATGATTAAAATTATGTTGATAGCAACGGTCTTATCCTACAAACAACTATTAATATCATAATAATGAATTAACAATAACATCGCATCATCGCATCATACATCCAAACTTATTTCTCGATCATGACATTGATCGATCTTAATATTCCTATAACAGGATCATGTTTATAAATAACATATCACGGTCACACAACAACTATTCTATTATATATAACTTCAATAAGCAATTGAACATAACAATAATAACTAAAACTAAATGCATATCCCAACATTTGAAAAACAAAAAAAAAATATTGAAGTATCACTCTGCTATTTACAGAGTTATCTTGAAGTGAGATCGCATCATCGATTTTCGCTATTAGTCCAATAATCTATGTTGGATTTCCTCTCAGTCTCAGGACCTCCCAGAGTGATTCCCAATGCACCGTATTGAACGCCTTCTTGAGATCAATGTAGGCTGCAAGAAGCCCACGCCAGAACTCCCGATGGCGCTCTACAATGACTTGAAGCGCAAGGATACAGTCAATTATGGACTTACCAGGAATGAATCCAGATTACTCTGGCCTCTGATGCCTCAGTAGCTGGTCTCTGATACGTCTCACAAAGATGTGGGCAAGAACTTTGCCTGGTATACTGAGCAGTGTGAAGCCTAGGTGATTGCTGCATTCCCATCGGTCCCCCTTCCCCTTCTAGAGAGGGATGACCACACCCCTCAACAGGTCAGGGGGAATGGTAACAGACTGCCAGATAGCAGCCAGGACAGCATGCAACCCTCGCGCCATAGGTCCCCCATCAGCCTTTAACAGCTCAGCTGGGATGCCGCAAATACCAGCTGCTTTGCCACTCTTCAGCTTGGAGATCGCCCCCCTAACTGAAGGGTGGGTCTGGCAACGGAATCACGGCACTATCCACATCCAAGTTAACTATTGGTGGGTCAATCCGGTACAGCTGCTCAAAATACTCAGCCCAACGCTCCCACACCACAACAGGATCTGTGATGATCTGGCCACTTACTAAGCGAACCACTGTCACCTGAGAAGAGGGTTTGGAGTTTAGCTTTCTCAGGGCTTGGTATGCAGGACGAAGGTCATTTACTAAGAAATGGCCTTCTACCTCATCT
>NW_020870127.1:897410-899910 GCF_003789085.1 Penaeus vannamei | reverse complement strand
TCTCAATACCATTATATGCTCATCGACTGGAGTAACCTCTACCACTGAGGGCTGGAGCCTCCTGGAGATAGCTGAGGCTACTCCCTGAAGATGGTGACCATTGCTGTGGCCTGACCAGTAATGGGTGTAGCCACCTACACTGATAGTGCCACAGCCAGGTCTTCTCACCTTCGAGAGAGCAGCCACCTCAACTCTTAGCCTCCCCAGTTACCTTGATAATAGAGGCAATCAATCATCCTAACGCAATGAGCGATGTTCCAAGACCCCACCCTGACTTCCCACCTGAGGTTAACCCTCGGGCAGTCACTCCGGGTGGACGCCACCTCTGCCACCCCCGCCAATACTGCCCTATATAAAAGGGGGCGGCAGGCTGCAGGACCTATCATCCACGTGTGGGGTTCCCTCTCTTGGTGGGTAGGAGGGGCATTTCCCCTCCCCCCAGTATTTTCAATTATATATGACAGTGCCAATGGGTTATCTCTGGGGGGAGGACTGGCAAGGCCTACCTCCCCGGAGCCTCCCTTTATCCCCAGGGGGCTTAGGGGCAGGAATTAGTAAAAGGCCAGGGCGTGTCCATACCAGAGAAATAGCGGGGTAAAATATGAATAATATACACAAAATCAGTCACTACAGTGTCTATTACTGCAAGCTGTGCCCCCTACGACCCCCTCCTGGGGGCTACTGCCCCATAAATCTCTCAATGTAAGAAAGAATCAATCATATTCACAGTAGGGTAGAGTCTATGAGTGACACACAGGTGTCCATGGCTGAGCCTGTCCTACGATATATCCTGTTGTACATACATGGTAGATTCTTTGTTGTCTAGGGTGGGGGTAGGGGGGGCAGCAGCTCCCCATGGGGAGGTTGCAAGGGACATAGAACCCTGCACTCAACTATATATTGACCAATGCTCTGTATATTATTGATAATTTACCTAATAATTTCTCTGGTACTTTTCATGTCCTCCCCTGCTATCGGGGCCAAGACTGTGGGTATATTGGGGGTGTGGGTTCAGCAGCATAATTTCTATATCTGCATAGTAGAAAGTGAGAGGAATCCATCAGTTATGAAAAGATAATCTGAAAAATTGCCATTGTATCAAAATATGCAATTTATGCAATTCAATACTCATGCTGCACAGGCATGCCAAATGTTATCTATATTGTCCAAATGTCATTTTGTTAGCCAACATAGTATTGTCTGCTACAGGAAAAATTAAGTGCATTTCTAAAGTCAGTTGTCAGCTACGAAAGTCATTTTATTAGCCACCTAATACTTTGATTTAAAAAGAAATAGAATAAAAGAAGAATAGACATGCTACTGGTACTGAATACCCACAAAGCTTATCTTTATGTTCAACTTCAGTGGCAACTTACGGTCAGATAGCTGAAGATTCTTGAATTTGATACACCCTATTATATGTAATACTTGTAATCATATACATATATTAATATTTCCAGAACCAACAAAGAGCTGTGTTCCTCTTACTTACTTGGCTGTGAAAATAACCCTTAGCTTCGGCAAAATCCCTCGATCATACTTGGCAGAGACTTTGAGGGGTCCAATGCTGAGTGAATGAAGATCATAATACTGTGGTTTTTGAGAAGCACCCTTTGAATGGTTGGTGTCTCCATCATTGAATGGAATACAAAATTCTGAAGAAAAGGTGAACGGAGACAACAGTTACTAATTTCTTCTAATCATCATTATATCATTAAATATCATTAATGACTGATCAAGAACTCCTTAAAAGAATATTCTATCATGAAGCCTATGTGACAAAGAAAAAGCCATAGCAGTCACATTTTCATTATAATGATTCTATATAACAGCTCAGTTAACAGAGTAATGGTGATATCCTCAAAAAATTACCATGTACTCTTTTTTAGGTGATCAAAACAAACACCCAACCTAAAATTCACAAAATCATTGAGCAAGAATAAGCATATACAAGTATAGACATCTGACCGTTTTCTTACCTTTTTCAACATGCTGTTTGATTGACAAATCATAAAAACCTTCCTCCATCATTTTCATTTGTTGCTTTTCCCAGTCTTTCTGGTCATAAATGTACATATCTTTTCTTGACATAATATGCAACCTGGTTTTGAATGACTCTTGAACAACAGGATGCATTTCTATATCTTGCATATTTTGAAAGTATTTCTGATATGACCTATTACAATAATATGCCAAGTACATATCATCACAGGTCTGTGATTTAACATCTATAACATCAAGTGATTTTGTAAGCTCATGTATATTTGTTTCTGAGTAACACTTACGAAATCTACAATAATCATATAGAATCTTGCCCCTACAAAATCTTTTTATAATTGCTTGAACATTATTGCAGTCTTGAACACACATTCTTCTTAGATTTCCTCCCTTGCCATCTAATACACTGCAATTAACCTCATTTCTCCTCCTCTTTGAGCTTATATAGCTATATGGTGGTTCATAAGTGGGATCATCTCTCCCTTGCAGATTTCGAAATCTT
>NW_020870127.1:877492-879992 GCF_003789085.1 Penaeus vannamei | reverse complement strand
GGTGGGGGGAGGGGAGGAGGGGGTGCGGGGGGAAGGGGAGGAGAGGGGGTAGGGGTGGAGGAGAAGGGGTAGCGGGGAAGGAGGAGGGAAGAGAGAGGGTGCGGGGTAAGGAAGGAGAAGGGGTAGGGGAAGGGGAGAGGTGGTATGGAGAGGAGAGAGAACAGGGTATTGGGGGGGAAGGGAGGAGAGGAAGGGGTGTGGGGAGGGGAGGAGAGGGGGTAGGGGGGAGGGGAGAGAAGGGGGGGGGAATACGCAGGGAATCGTGCTCGCCAACACGAAGCCAAGGTTGATGCAAAAATTTTATCTTGCGCTAGTCATTTCTTGTTCTGGAGCTGTTGTTGTTTTTTCTTTTTATTTTCATTTCACGAATTATTATTTATTTTTTTCCCTCAGTGCTTAATGGCGTAAGAATGAAGTTAAATCAGCCCTGGGATTCGAAAAATTCTGTGAGTTAAGAGCGATGTGCTCGCCTGCAGTCACGTGTGCGCGGCAGGAATGCGCCAAGCCTTGTAAAAGCACACACGCACACGTTACATGTACGCAACATGCACAGAAGCATTAATAAACGCCGAACACCAGCGCAAATCATTTTATTACACACATGCATAAGTACAGATGCGTCATTCAAGTTCCACGTCTAAACAGCACGTACACACAAACCACACCCAACACACACACAAGACACACACGCACACGCACAACACCTCACACACACAAATACACTCACACACCATACACCCACACCACACACACACACACACACAACACACAACACACATACACACACACCACACACCACAGCACACACAATCACACACACACACACACAGCACACAAGCCACACACACACTCACACACCACACACATCCACCACACACACACACACACACACAACACACCACACACACTACATACACACAACACACACACACACACCACCCACCACAAACATACACACCACACAACACACACACAACACCACACACACACACAACAACCACACACCACACAACCACCACACACACACACGCACGCACGCTTACACCGCACACAGAAATATACACATGATAGAATCAGCTTGTCTCTGTTTGAATTTATATCTTTTTTTATTATTATAATTTTTTGAAGTTTTTGAAGAGTATCTCGTTACTGATGACTAGGCCTACATTCATCGGCCTTCTCAGTTATCAATCATGATATATTTTTTCATGTTTCTGCTTATTATTTATTTCTTTCTGGCGAGGTGCTACAGGATAATATTGCTCGCGTCAGAATTTCTACTAATACTGAACATTTGATAATTTGGACTAATATTGTATTTCTTTGAGATGAGACTGATATTGTAAAGTTCTCATGAAATACAACCAGTCGTTATAGCCACATATATAAATTTATATATATATTTCTTTCATATATTATATTCTACATATATATATTTCTGATATATAAATTTCTTGTCCAAAAGACTCATGATCTGGATATAAACTTTTAGAATTGCTAAAGACCTACTATGCTTTGTGTTGGAACATGGAGTGTGCTATCCGTAGAGTTTTTTCTTCAAGTTACGCACTATTCTCTTTACATAATATTTAGAGAGATTATATTCATGTTGGGGATTAATGGAAATAATTACATGCTTTTTTTTTTCTCAGAATCATTATCAGAAACGATATTCTTTTTGTACTTCTATTGATTCCACTCAGAATAGATCACGCGTGGCCAATGTGTTCGGACCCGTCGCTTTGTGGCTTCACTTGCGTATTCGACGAAGCTTTGTTTAAGTGCAGCATTGAAGTCGCCGGAATGAAATTCTTGTTTCTATTACCTTATACAAAGATACAGAAGCGATAATACAGACACACATACGCAAGCACAGACATATTTTAACGGATAGAGACAAATTCTCTCCCTCAGCACATGCAAACAAACGCAAACGCATACACTCAGACGCACACACACTTCCCCGATTCGCAGATTCAAACAGATACATCCGCAGTGAGTAACATTTGGAAATAAAGAAGCAAGTGAGATTGAACGCTCCATGTGTATGGTACCTTTTTTCTGTCTGTCTGTTGTGCTCTCTCTCTTTCTCCCAATTATTATTCTAATCCTCTTTTCCTTCTCTTTCCCTTCCCCCTTCTCTGCTTTAGCATGAGCTGCGGTCGTCGTCTCTCATTTTCCCTCTCCGACCCCCCCACTTCCTTTCCCCCTTCTTCCTTACCATCTCCCTCAAAAAAACACTCCCTACCCTACCTCTTTCCAACTTTCCTTCTTCCCTCTCCTCTTCCTTTTTTCTCCGTCCATTCCATGTCCATGTCCCTCCTCTCCTCTTCCTTTCCCTCCCTCGATTTCCATGTCGCTCTCTCCTCTTCCCTTTCATCTCCCCTCCAAACCTCTTCGGCCCTTTTTTTCTTTTTTCTTCTCTTTTTTTTTCTTCTTCCTTTTTTCCCCCCTTTTTTTTTTCTTTTATTTTTTCCTTTTTTTCCTTTTTTTCCTTTTT
>NW_020870127.1:834129-877392 GCF_003789085.1 Penaeus vannamei | reverse complement strand
ATCTCTCTATCTATCTATCTATCTATCTATCTATCTATCTATCTATCTATATATATATATATCCTTATCTATCTATCTATCTCTTCCTCTTTCCAAGTCGCCTCTTCCGTCTTCCTTGGCCTCTCCGCCTTCTCCCTCCTCGCTCCCAGAGCCTCGTCTTCCTTCGCCGTGTTTCCATCTTTCTCTCGGCGCCTTCCGCTCTCTCTCTCCCTCTCTCCCTCGTCTCATTCCTCCCGCCTTCCCCCCCGAGTCACGGTCTGTTTCCCCGCAGGTGACAGGGGCCCCCCTGGGCTTCCCGGCATGGACGGCGCGCGCGGCGAGCGGGGCCTTCCCGGCGCCGACGGAGGCGTTGGCCCCAAGGGCGAGCCGGGGCTCGGCGGCGCCCCCGGCCTCGTGGGCAAGCCCGGTGTCGTCGGCCTCCCGGTGGGTGCGCGAGACGCCCTGTGTCCCAAGGGCCGTTCAGCGCTGGCCTTGGCAGTGCTGGCCGAAGCGCTTTTCCTTCTTTAACCTCATAGTTCTCATGAAATATTAGTCTTCATTCAGTCAGTGCAGAACAGACCGCTGTTTATTCCTCATTCAGCTTTCCTGTCAGCTGCTTTGTTCTTCCTGCCCTGAGGTGTACATGTGGCTGCGGCCCAAGGAATAATGAGCCCCCTCCCCCCAGGGTCCCGAAGGCCCGAGAGGCCCCCCAGGGGCAGAGGGCATCAAGGGCACCACAGGAAAGCGCGGCGAGCCCGGCATGCCCGGAGAGCCTGCGCCCCCCGGCCAGCCTGGACCCCAAGGACCCCCCGGAGTGGCAGGACCGAGAGGAGAAGAGGGCCCCGAGGGACCCCCAGGCCCACCAGGACCCCAGGGACCCACTGGCAATCCAGGCCAGATGGGCATCATCGGAGCCAAGGGACACCCCGGCCTCCCCGGCCTCAAGGTACAGCGCCTGCGGTTTCACTGCTGTGTCCAAGAAAATAACACGCGCACACACATGCGCAAACTATGGCGCACGCACACACACTTATGTCTGCGTGTGCAGCATTTGCCTGATTAATAACCTCGACCGCCTGTGTCCCCGCAGGGCGAGCCCGGCAAGTCTGGCAAGCGCGGCGAGCCCGGGCCCATGGGCGGCGTTGGGCCTAGGGGCCCTGCCGGCCCCCAGGGGCCACCAGGGCGCCCTGGCAAGGACGGCGCCAAGGGATCGTCGGGCATCCAGGGCATCGTGGGGCCGCGCGGCCTGCCAGGACCTATCGTAAGTGCCCTTCGGTTTGCTTTGTGACACACGCGGCAGCGGCGCCCCGCCCGAGGCCTCACGCAACAGACACCTGACGCCTTTCTCCCTCAGGGCCCGCCCGGTCTGCTAGGTCCCGCCGGCCCGCCCGGTCTGCCCGGCTTCCAGGGCAAGGTGGGCGCTCCCGGACCCCCAGGACCCCCAGGGCCCCCCGGCGAATCCGCCCCCGTGGCCATCCAGGTCGACGGCGAGCGCACCTACAGCCTTCCTGGCCCCATGGGCCCCACGGGATCCCCAGGCATGGTGAGTACTCTTCGTCTGGGTTAGGAGGACTCTCTCTCTCTCCCTCTCTCTCTCTCTCTCTCTCTCTCTCTCCCTCTCTCCCTCCTTCCCTTCCTCTCTCCCTCCTTCCCACCCTCTTTCCCTCCTTCACTCCCTTCCTGCCTCCTTCCTTCCATCTCTCCCTCCTTTCCTCCCTCTCTCCCTCACTTCCTCCTTCCCTCCCTTCCCCCCTCCTGCCCTCCCTTCATCCCTCTGGCGCCAAGCAGTCTTACGCCAAGCAATACTATTTCCTCAAGGCGTCTCATGGCCTTCGCTCGCACTGACGCTCTCTCTCTCTCTCTCTCCCCCTTCGCAGCCTGGTCGTATAACTTCGTATAATGTATGCTATACGAAGTTATTACGCTCCTTCCCTCCCTTCCCCCCTCCTACCCTCCCTTCATCCCTCTGGCGCCAAGCAGTCTTACGCCAAGCAATACTATTTCCTCAAGGCGTCTCATGGCCTTCGCTCGCACTGACGCTCTCTCTCTCTCTCTCTCCCCCTTCGCAGCCTGGTCGTATAACTTCGTATAATGTATGCTATACGAAGTTATTACGCTCCTTCCCTCCCTTCCCCCCTCCTTCCCTCCCCTCATCCCTCTGGCGCCAAGCAGTCTTACGCCAAGCAATACTATTTCCTCAAGGCGTCTCATGGCCTTCGCTCGCACTGACGCTCTCTCTCTCTCTCTCTCCCTCTCTCCCTCCTTCCCTTCCTCTCTCCCTCCTTCCATCTCTCTCTCTTCCCTTTCCTCCCTCTCTCCCTCCTTTCCTCCCTCTCTCCCTCCTTCCCTCCCTTCCTCCTTCCCTCCCTTCCCCCCTCCTTCCCTCCCCTCATCCCTCTGGCGCCAAGCAGTCTGGCGCCAAGCATTACTATGTCCTCGGGGTGTCTCATGGCCTCCGCTCGCACTAACGCTCTCTCTCTCTCTCTCTCCCCCTTCGCAGCCTGGCGTGCGCGGCGCCGACGGCGAACGAGGTCCGCAGGGCAAGAACGGAAACCCGGGTCTGCCTGGACCTGCAGGACCCTCAGGGCTTCCAGGTCCGCCAGGCCAGCGAGGATCTCCCGGAAACCCCGGCATGCCAGGAAGTCCCGTGAGTAGGACCAGCTGGCGTCGTAGTCTCGGCGGCGACGGACTTACCTCGTAGCAAACAGACATGGCTGAGTCGATAGGGAATTCGCGGCTATGATCGCCATCACTTTCTTGTCCTTGTTACCGTTGCCAGAGACATTAGCATCGTCTGTTGCTTCTCTTGAACCATTACCTTTTAACGTCAGTGTCAGTTTAACTTGCGCAATTCCTACAAACGTTCCTTACACTTGTTATTTTTGAATTAGTTTTCGTAATAACTTCTAGACTACAATCATCGTCAATGAATAACGGAAATTAACCTAGGTCATGCTTCTTTTTTATTACTACTAACACACCTTTACATCTATAAATTATATGTTATTGTTTACCATATTCATTCATGTACCTTTACATCTATACATTATATGTTATTTTTTTACCATATATCATTTATTTACCTTTACATCTATACATTATATGTTATTATATATATTATATATACATATACATTATATGATACCATATATCATTCATTTACCTTTACATCTATACATTATATGTTATTGTTTACCATATCTCATTCATTTATTTTCTATAAATTATGTTATTGCTTACCATATATCATTTATTTTCTATAAATTATGTTATTATTTACCATATTCATTTATTCTGCCACTGCTGCCTCCTTCTCCCTCCAGGGCCGCGAATACAGTGAGGCTGAGTTGCGTTCGATCTGCTCTTCCGTGCTGAGAGGTATGGCGGCGGTTGCCTTTTCTTTTTTTTCTTTTCTTTTCTCATATATTTTCAGTAATTATTTTCATCCTGTTCTGTGCCCGTGAGAGGCTTTGTTGTCATGCCATATATTTTTTTTTAATCGAGTTCTCAGATCGTGTTCATTTTATGTTTAGTTATGATGTTTTATGCAGTTCATGTTGGTTTATGATTTATTTTTTTTTTTCTAAGTTCGAAGTCTTTCCTTTTTTGGCATTTATTCGCTAGATTTTCTCTACTTTTTGTGAATGTTTATGTTAAAACACTTACAAATATGTATGTATATGTATACATACATATAAATACACATATGCATATACAAAGTCACACACACACAAATATATATATATATATATATATATATATATATATATATATATATATATATATATATATATATATATTATATATATATATATTATATANGAGAGATAGAGAGAGAGTCGGAGGAGGGCGAGAGGAAAAGAAACTCGACAAACTTTCTATAAACGATAAAAGTAGGGGAGTAAATAGTAGAAAGATGTAGAAAAAAAACAACGCTGAAACAAAGGAAAAAGTTTTCAAGGAAGAATATATACACAATATGTATGGAGGACGGAGGGGGGTTAGGGGGTGGAGATAAGGGAGGGAGCAAGAGGAGAATACTAAAGTTTTCTTAGGAAGGAGAGGCAAAAAATCTTGTTTATTGCGCCTGTGATTAGCAACGGAGAAAGCTAAAGGATACAAAATACGATTTCTATCTCTCTCTCTCTCTCTCTCTCTCTCTCTCTCTCTCTACTCTCTCTCTCTCTCTCTCTCTCTCTCTCTCTCTCTCTCTCTCTCTCTCTCTCTCTCTCTCTCTCTCTCTCTCTCTCTCTCTCTTCTCTCTCTCTCTCTCTCTCTCTCTCTCTCTCTCTCTCTCTCTCTTCTCTCTTCTCTCTCTCCTCCTCTGATTGTTGTATGTGGTATTTGTGTGTGTATGTATGTTGTATTTTTTATGTATGTATGTATTTATCTGTGCCTGTGCATATGTATGCATGTATGAAGAAATGCAGGTGCCTATGTATGTATATATGTACGTATTATTATTATCCATTGAGGATGAGAAGAAAATATATAACTTACTCATACCTTTTAAAGATTTTTCGGCAGGCAAAACATTGAAATATCGGATGAAAATGTTGACCCCCCCCCCCCGAGCCAAAATGTTACCCAACCCATCCGCACGTTTTCTTACGCAATTCATGTGGATATTAAAAATGAAATATTCCACATGGTACTTCAAGGTTGTACTCTCCATTTTTTACTTGTTTACTGATGCGAAAAAAATAAAAATGTTTATACGAATCGGAAAAAGTATTTATGAAGCATTTACCTTGAGTCGTTTCACTCATTAACACTGAAGCAAAGAGAATACATTGAAAAAATACCAAGTAAGAAAAAGTAGATAGAGAGAGAGAGAGAGAGAGAGAGAGAGAGAGAGAGAGAGAGAGAGAGAGAGAGAGAGAGAGAGAGAGAGAGAGAGAGAGAGAGAGAGAGAGAGAGAGAGAGAGAGAGAGGAGAGGGGGGGGGAGTTGACTTGGAAATGTCTTTCAGTAGCGACGGAATTATGGAGTTGGAACGTTTGGAAAAAAAAAACATTTTAGGACGGCTGCAACGTTTTTCACGGATGAGATGGAAAGATGTGTGTATGATAGATGATGTTTTTTCTAATAATATTTGAACTTCGGATTTGCTTTTGTCTGCCTTATTATCTTTGATTGTACTAGTGACATCATCATCATTATTATCATTGTCATTGCTATTGTCATCGTAATGATGATGATGATGGTAATTATTTTATTATTATTGTTATTATTATTATTACTATTGTTATCATTATTATCATAATTATATTATGATGATGCTAATAATGATAGTCATTATTATTGTTATTATTATTATTATCATTATTATTATTATTAATATTATTATTATCATCATCATCATCCTCATCATCATAATCATCATCATCATCATCATCATCATCATCATCATTGTTCATTATTATGATAATTTTCATTATTACGATTATTATCATTGGTTTTATCATAATCATTATTGTTATTACTGTTGTTGTTGAGTTGTTATTAGTGTTAGAGTTCGTTTTGTTTATCGTCTTTTATTAACATTTTCTTGATCATCAGCGTTATTATTACCATTACTACTTCAAATTCGTTTTGATATAACTGTTGTTGTTGTTGTTGTTATCTGCACCTCTCCAGAAGGTAGAGACAATCATAACAAAATTATTTGCATATTCTGTGCATGGATAGATCATTCTGCATGTATCCTCTCCACTGATTGTGCCTCTTGTATCCTATCTACGGATCCCCTTCCGCGTATCCTATCCGTGGATCATCCTTCATGTACCTATCCCCTCGTTTATCGTGCCTCGTGCCTTTCCTCTTACGCATTTTCCTTCTTTTTATTGCAACCCTTGAATCGTCAACTCGCGTGAGATTGCAGCTGAGTGAGTGTGCTCTGCTTCCGTATTGTGGCGCGGGAAATATCCTTAAATATTTATTAGAATGCTCACGTTGTATGATTTCGGAAATCGTACGTGGCTGTTGTTTTGGCCGGCGCAATATTGCAATCAGAGGGGAGAGCGGACGCATTCCCGAACGTGTGGAATTATTTTTAATCGGTTCTTACTTTGTATGATTTCGCTCTTTCTTTTTTTTTTCTTTTTTGCTTGTTTGTTTGCTCTCTCTCTCTCTCTCTCTCTCTCTCTCTCTCTCTCTCTCTCTCTCTCTCTCTCTCTCTCTCTCTCTCTCTCTCTCTCTCTCTCTCTCTCTCTCTCTCTCCCTCTTTCTCTCTTTGCCTTTTGTCCTACACCTTCTATCTATCTAGCTAAGTATCTATGTACCCCCCCTACACACACACGGGGGGGGGGCGCACACACAAAGCACACATCTATACAACTACCTTCTAAATTGAAGCGGCACCAGTTCCCATAAGGAAACACAAACACCCAGGCAGCCACAGAAACACAAAGGAAGCATCCGATCGCCACACACAAACATCAGCAGATGTCTAGGTCCTCCTTCGCCTCCTTCTCCTCCTCGCACCCATGAAATTTCAATGGGGACTCATTACTATGCATTAGCGCCGCTCCCTCGTATGGGCAATGCAAACAGCCAAATGAGGAGGCGCCGCGGAAATCGAGACCCGTCCACATCCCGCGTCCATTAGCCTGTAACTTTCTCTTTGCTCTTTCGGGCCTGCTTTGCCCCCGCCGGGAGACAAAGCCTCACACTCGGTTTAATGAAGCCACGGTATATTTCAAGGCCCTAAGTACACTTGCACTAATTACTGTTCGTATGTAAACCTTCTGGTGGGGCTTGATATAAATCGGGGAGGGAGGGAGGGGGAGTTGCCATCCTGGGTGGTTCTTGCCTTCTCGTTGTCTCTGAACGGGCTTGTTGGTGGAAAAGGTGTGTGAAAGGGTTAACCGTGTGTGCGTGTGTGTGTGTGTGTGTGATAGTGCTTGTGTGTGTGGCTGTGTGTGTGGCTGTGTTTGTGTGTATGTGGTTGGATTGTGTGTATGCGGTTGCATATATGTGTGAAGGAGGGAATTATGCGTATTTTTTAAACCTCTACTTTTCTGTGTTCGTATGTTTTTTCTCCGAGGAAGTTTATATGGCTTGTGCGGTCTTTCTCCCGCTCCCCAGAACGTGCAGTTGGACACGTGTATTCCCCTTCGCCTTCCGCCGAGTGGCCCAAGCAGCCTCCGGGAACGCCCTTCGCGCCGCCGCCGCCGCCGCCGAGGCCCGGGGCAAACACGGAGCATAAAGAAGGCGGCGGATTTTCTATTCATGGATTCATTGTGCATGGCGATGATTGCGGGGGCACGGGAGGGAGGGAGAGGGAGAGGGAGAGGGAGAGGGGCAATGGCGTTCGCAAGATGCTGCAACTTCCCTCCGAGCATCCTGGGCGCGCTTCTTTTTTTCTTGTTGCGCCGGATGCTGTTAAGGTCACTAAAGATAGGTGTATAACGAGAGTCGGAGCGGGAGGAGAGGACAGAGAGGGGGGGGGGGAGAGTGAGAGGGGAAGGAGAGAGAGAGAGAAAGAGGGGGAGGGAGGAGGAGAAAGAGAGAGAGAGACAGACAGACAGACAGACACAGACAAGAGGCAGAGACAGACAGACAAGAAACAGACAAAAAAAAAGAGAGAGAGAGAGAACTAAAGAGAAAGAGAGAGAGAGAGAAGCCGCGGAAAGAGACTAATGTAGCGGAAAATTGGATCCGCAGCGCGTGAGGGAAGGTTACAACTCCGAGTTAGCTCCAGAATCCACCGGATTGCGCAGCCTGTGTAAACAAGGGCGCGTCTTGGACCTATGGGGGGGGGGGGGCTTTCATTTCGATTTCTCGCTTTGGATTTTTCCCTCATTCTATCCCAGGTAGGCCTACGGTTTATTTTTTCTTCTTTTTTTCTTTATTTTTTCTTCTTTTTCTTTCCTTTTTTTTGTTCATTTCTTTTCTTCGTGACTTTTTTTGTTTTTATTTCTTCTTTTCCCTCCCGCGGTTCTTCTTCACTTTCCTTTTTTCATAATCTAGAACAGCATATTCTTTATGATTTCTCTCTCTCTCTCTCTCTCTCTCTCTCTCTCTCTCTCTCTCTCTCTCTCTCTCTCTCTCTCTCTCTCTCTCTCTCTCTCTCTCTCTCCTCTCTCTCTCTTTCCCTCCTTCCCTCCCTCCCTCTTCCCTTCCCTCCTTCTCTTCCCCCTCCCTCCTTCTCTTCCTCCCCCTTCCTCCCTCCCTCCTTCTCTCCCTCCCCCTTCCTCCCTTCCTCCCTCCCTCCTTCTCCATCTCTTCTTTTTTCACTACCTGTCATATACTACATAATGTTCCCGTCCTCGATTCGCTAATCCATTCAACTAAACCTAATCAGGCTAATGGATACACAAGTCTTAGAAGAATCACAAGTTTCTTTTGGTTATAGGTTATAAAGTAAGCTGGGAGACTAACATGGCGACGGAGGGTTGGTAGTGTCTGTCACTTCTTTTTGTCTGTCTGTCTGTGTGAATATTCGTCTGTGTATATTTACATGCATCGCCCGTTCGTCCACCTGTCTGTTGTAACCCATCTATCTATTCCTCTGTCCTATCCGTCTCATCCCTTTCTCGCTTTCCTTTCTAGTTCTTTCATTCCTTCCCTCTTTCCTTTATTTCCTTCCTTCTCCTTTATTCTCACCCGTCCTATTTCCCTCCCTAACTACTTTTTCGCCTTCCCTCCCTCCTCCCTTCTTTTTCTCTCCTACTTCCTCCCTCTCTTTTTCTCTACCTTACTTCCTCCTTCCCTCCAATACTCCCATCATTCCTCTTTCCTCCTTCCTTCTTCCCGCCCTCCCTCTTTTCTTCTTTCCTCCCTCCCTCCCTTCCTCCCTTCCTTCTTCCTCCCTTCTATCATTCCCCACCCTTCCAACTTTCCACCCCTACCTCCTTCCGTCCTTCTTTCCTCCCATCTTCCCCCTCTCCTTCCACCCCTAGCCTCTCTTTCCACCCTTACCCTCTCCTCCCTTCCCTCCCTTCCCTCCCTCCTCTCCCTCCTCCCTCCTTACAAAGAACATATTGACTCCGCCTCACCGGCCTGGCGTTCGGCTGCGCTCGGCGATTAAACTGTTCTGCTGCATCGGTTTACGGTCTACAGGATGGATGGCGGTTTCGAAGGGAGGAGGAGTGGAGGGAGGAGGGGAGGGAGGTAGGAGAGGGGAGGGAGGAAGGAGGAGGGGGAGGAGGAAGGAGGAGGGGGAGGGGGAGGTAGAGGTGAAGGAAGGAGGAGGGTGGAGGGAGGGAGGAGGAGGGAGAGGTGGAGGAGGTGGAGGAGGAAGGAGGAAAAGCTGCGGGGGTTATTTATTTTCCTTCCTTCATCGTATTGTTCTTTTCTTATTCTTCCTCTAGTTATAGTCTTTCCCTTGTGTATTTTAAACTTCTTTTTTCTTTCTTTGTTTTTAGAAATCTTTTCTTTGCGTCTTTTCTCGTATTTTCTCTGCCTCTTTCTATTTTGTATTTGCCTCCTTCGATTTTTTGCTTCGTCTCTTTTCAAATTCTTGTAATATTTTTTACTTTTTTTTAGATTTTTCTTTCTTTTTTACCCTTAATTTTTTTTTTCATTTTTCGAATTCCTTTATTCTTCCTTTTTTAATATTAATTTCTTTTCCTTGTCTTTCTTTCTTTTCTTTGCTTCTTTTGATGTTTTCTTTTCTCTGCATTTGCCTTTGCCTACTTTTCTTTGTACTTAGAGCGAAAACATTTATTTCCAAAGTAAAAAGATAGATAAAAAGAGTATAGAATGATGGATATGAAAGGCAGAAAATATAAAGCATAAACAGACAGGCAGGATAAACAGAGAACAAACTTCGGAAATAAACATTGAATAAACAGTGGATAAACATCGGAAATAAACATCGTATAAACGGTGGATAAACATTGGAAATCGTCCTATGGCGTGACATCATCACAGAATGCACTCCCTCGAGCTCTCTATAGTGCCACCGCCTCCACAATGGCACTCGATCCCCCGTCTCGACACCCCCCCCCCACCCTGCCCGATTCCCCTTACCTCCCCCCACTCACTCCCCGCCGCCACCGCCACCATTGCTATCTCTATCTACCAACAATGACCATATCTTCTCTACCGCAACCCACTATCGCAGCTGGTGGTTGATGGGTTGGGTATGATGGTGGGGGAGAGGGGGAGGGGGTGTGATGCCCGCAAGAGCCCATCTCGCGCGGATATTGTGGCTCTCGGATATGGCACGTTGCTGGCTCTCGCTGGCCCGTTCTGCTTTTCTCTCTCTCTCTTTTTTTTTTTTTTTTTTTTTTTTTTTTGTCTTTGGTCTTGGTGATGGATTCCTAGAGTTGGGGATGCTTTTGATGCGTTTTTTCGGTCGTGTTTTTGTTTGTTTGCTTTTTTTTCTGTTTCGTATTGTGTGTGTGTGTGTGTGTGGTGTGTGTGTGTGTGTGTGTGTGTGTGTGTGTGTGTGTGTGTGTGTGTGTGTGGTGTGTGTGTGTGTGTGTGCGCGCACGCGTTCCTTCCATCTTCTTTTCTGCCACGTCATTTCCTCCTCTCCTCTCCTCCTTCCTCGCCCTTCCCCTTTATTCCACTCTATTTCTCCCCCCTCCTTTTGCCTCTCTCCTCGCCTTTCTTTTCCTTTCTTCCTCATCATCCTTCTCCTTTTCCTTCCCTTTCTTTCACATCCTCCTTCCCGTTCCCCTTCTCCCTCTCATCTCATCCTTCTCCTTTCTCCCTCTCCCTCTCCCTCTCCCTCCCACCTCCCCTTTCCTTTTTTTCACCTCCCAACTTCCCGTTCTCCTCTTCCTCTCCCTTCCCCCTATCCTCCTCCCTTCTTCCTCTCCCTCCCCCTCCCCCCTTGCACCTCCCTATTCCCCTTCTTTCGCCTCCCGCCTTTTCGTTCTGCCCCTTGCCCTTCCCCCCCCCCCTCGTCCCCACCTCCTCTCTCATCTCCTCCTCCTCCCCTTCTCTTCCCTCCTCCTCCTTCTCCTCCTCTTCTCCCTCCCCTCCTTCCTCCTCCTCCTCCCTTCCCCCCTCCTCCTCCCTCCTCTCCTTTCTCCCCCTTCCTGCTCCTCCTCTCCCCTTCCCCCTCTCCCCCTCTCCCTCCCTCCTTCCCCCTCCCCCCCCTCCCGCAAGAAGGCTGGCGTCTGGCTCTTGATTGGTGGCCGCTGATGAGTGATGGGCGGCGACAGACCCGTCAGCGTTCGAGACAGATGGTTACACAGCCTCTCTTGCGGGAGACGCCGGTGTCTGTCGCGGTCGGGGAAGGAGGGCGGAAGGAGGAGGGGGATAAAGAATGATGAAAGGATAGGGGAAGATAAAGTAGGGGGGAAAGAGATTAATGCGATGGGTGGAGTAGAAAAAAAGAGGGAGAGCGGTGAGAGATGAAGTAGACGATCCGGGAGAATCGAAGGCGAGGGAGAAGAGTAAATAGAGTCGACGGCTTATCCGGAAAAAAGGAGATTTTCGACCAAAAAGAGAGAAGATGAAGACGGGGAGGGGGGAAAGAAAGTAAAGAGAGAAGGTAAACAAAGACGCGATCATTGTCGAGGATAAAAAAAAGAAGAGAGAGAAAGAAAACGAGCGAGCAATTTGCTGCCAGGTATCAGGTGTTCCGGAGATGAGGCTATCTCTGGCAGCATCCGGTTTGCTCATCGATTCCGGAGTGTTTGTGCAGCGTCCGGCGCCGATCATGGCCATTACTCCATGCCAGGGCTCGGGGGGAAGGGGGGGGTAGGCCTGATTTTTGTGTTTGTTTTGTTTATTTATATATTTATTTATTCATTATTTTTGTTAAAAGGAGGTGTGTGAGGGGGTGCTTGTATGTGGGTTGGTTTGGGATTTCACACACACACACACACACACACACACACACACACACACACACACACACACACACACACACACACACACACACACACACACACACACACACACCAACACACACCACACACACACACCACAACACACACAACACACACACGCACGCACGCACGCATCTACTACAAACTACACCGTGGCAAGGCGAGGCATGCGAACCCCGGCAGCCCTCTCTCGCCCTCATTCCCCCCTCCCGTCATCCTCTCCCCTCTCTCCTCCCATTCGCCTCCCCCCCCCCCCTCCCTCTCGGCCCAACCAGCCATCGTCTTTAATCTATAGCGGAGAGGCTCTGGCAGGCTGGCGTAACTCATCTCGCTCTCGCTCTTGCCCGTCCTCTGGCTCTTGCCCTCAGTCTGACTCACGCTCTTGCCTTTGCACGTGCTCTCCTCTCTGCTCTTGCTTAAAGTTACTCTTGCCCTCGCCATTGCCCTCGCTCTTACTCTGGCCCATACCGCCATTTTTGCTTAAGCTCTTATCTTCGCCCTTTCCCTTGAACTAACATTCGTTCTCGCCCTTACTCTTACTCTTATTCTTGTATTCGCTATTTCCCTGGTCCTTGCCCTCGCTCTTACTCTTGCCCATACTCTCTCCCTTGACCTAGCTGTTGCTCTCGCTCTTACCCCTCCTCTTATTTATTCTAGCTCACGATCTTGCTCTTGCCCTTCGCTCTTTTTACTCTGGCCTTCGTTCTCGCTCTTCTTCTTGCCCTCGCCCTTACCCTCGCTCCCGTCCTCGTTCTTGCTCTTACCCGTGGCTCCTATCCTCCATTATCTCCTTCGTCCTCCTCTTTTCCTCTTTTTTCTCTTTTCCCTCTTCTTCTTCTCTTTTTCTCTTTCTTCTCATCTCTTTTCTCTTTTCCTCTCTTCTTCTCTTCTTCTTTTCATCTTTTTCTCTTCTCGTAATCGCGTTCGTCACGCGTTGAACACGAATTTATGAACGAATAATTCCATGATGAAACGACGTGTATTTATTGGATATTTTTCACATGTTTTTGATTCGGTAGGCCACCAGCTACACTAGGCTACCACGCTATTTTCTTATTTTATATTATATCTCTCTCTCTCTATATACACTATTATAATATCAGAGGTGTTTGTTTAGTTATTTTGGAGCTATGAGTATAGTGAGTTTTAGTATTCTGAGTATTTATCTTCCTTGTCGATATATTATTAGTATTCATAGCATACTATTATATATATTTCATATATGTCTAGACGTATTTCTCTCGTTCTCTATCTCTTGTTACTAATGTTCTCATTATTCGCTCTTAGCCGCTAACACGTCCACACATTTAGAAAAACTCACATCACCTCTCAAATGCATTTATCTCATCTCTCCTGCTACAAATTAATATCTCTTAATAGATCTCCATCTTCATCTCGTATTTTTTATTCTACATCATTCTATCCTGTTCCTCTCACACTATTGGTGCGTCGGTATTATTATTTTCAATCATTTATCAGCCATCAGTGGCCCATTAAATCATTTATATCTTCATTACTATCATACTTATTCTGAAGTTTTGTCTCTTAACATCCTTATTCGGTCACCTTCTTTATTTAAAAAGACGCAATTGTATTCGAATTATGATAACTCACACTCACTCTACTGTCTTACCTTAGATCTGACACTGCGCACTTGCTGCACATCCTCTCTCATCTCGTCACAATTTCACCTCCTATACAGGCTTCATATACTCTCTATGATTACACGGTCTCATTTTTTCTATTAG
Organism: Penaeus vannamei; assembly: GCF_003789085.1. Taxonomy (NCBI): domain Eukaryota; kingdom Metazoa; phylum Arthropoda; class Malacostraca; order Decapoda; family Penaeidae; genus Penaeus; species Penaeus vannamei. Next base: position 863,871 of record NW_020870127.1, on the reverse strand, counting down.
TATGCTATACATCGATTTCACCCTCTTCTTCTCTTTCCACTAATTATACTCCCCTATTCTTTTCCTTGCGCCATCTTTACAATCTCTTTTTCATCTACTGCTCTGACGCCACTTCGTAAATATCTCGCACGCGAATAATGAAGCTCACATGTTCTCTCAACACTAATGCAGGTAGAACTACGACGCACAAGGGCTTATTGATGAGCAATGATGGGGATTATGTTTTGTTTCGGTCTGTGGAATTTCGCTTCAATTTCTTCTCTATTACCTTCCTTAATCTTACCTCTCGTTGATGATCTCCCTCATAACGTACACCGGAGGAAGGGATTTTCCCAATTCTTCCTCTCTGTCTACTCGTCACTCGGTCTCCTTGTCGGCTCTGCTCACTGCGCGTCTCCATCTCGCCTGGAAGTTTTGTGGCGGATCTTTTCTTGCGTTGTTTCAAAAATTCTCTCTAGTTTCTCTTCGTGCTCTACTCTCTCTCTCTCGCTCGCGGCGCTCCAGCTCTCCACCTATCTTCTTCATCATCGCCTACTTCTCTACTCCCCTCTTTTTCTCCCCCTCCCCTCCTTTCCTGGCTCGTCTCATCTATATTATCTGTATAGAATATCTGCTACCATCTCTGTCACCCATGTGTGTGTGTGTATGTGCTGTGAGCGCGCTGCCGCGCTTTCGTTCCCTCAGGTGTGTGTGTCCGTGTGTGTGTGGTGTGTGTGGTGTGTGTCGCTGTTGTGTGTGTGTGTCACCTATGTGTGCCTCGCGTCTGTGTGGTGTGTGTGTGTGTTGTGTGTGTGGTGTGTGTGTGTGTGTGTGTGTGTTGTGTGTGTGTGTGTGTGTGCTGTGTTGCTGTGTGTGTGTGTGTGTGTGTGTACTCCCTTTATCCGCATGCTCTGCTTCGCCAATCGAGAAAGACTTAACAAGGGCGCAAAAAGATGCGCGCGATGCTTTCACCTAACTGCACATCTCTCTTCTGCAAAATCTTTTGGTGCGAGACTCAATACTCTCATTTGGCAACAATTATGCTGATCAAACCATGAGTTTACACGATACAGGTGTATGAATTCACGATAAAGTACATCTATATTACATATATTATATCTACCTACCTATATCTTCATATATATTATTACTATCATATTACTATATCTTCTATAGACTTACCTCTCTATTCTTCATCTCTCCTATACATCTATTGTTGCTGTGTTTGTGTTGTGCGTGTGTTGCGTGTGTGTGTTCGCATCTTCTCTCATCATCTCTCACTACTCGATCTAGCATCTGAGGCTCTGCACCCGCATTCCCGCCCTTCTCCACTCTCCGCCCCTAAATACTACCCTACTCTGACCGCTCCTCTATAGCTCTCAATAGATTCTCTCCGTCATCACTATCGCTATTGAGGTCGAGGATGCTCTCTCACTACCTCATTTCTTCTCATCATCCTCTCTCTCGTCTCCTAATCGTCTATCTATCACTTCATCTTCTCTCTCGAGCTCACGATCTTACTCGCTTACTCGAGATCATCCCACTATCATCTCACGATATTACTCTACGCTTTCTCGCCTCTCTACGCTCTCTCAAGTTTCAATCCGAGAGCACGTGTATGTGATATAATAATAAATAGCGGAGGCCCATCGGCTCGCGCTGTCACAAAGCGTCGCCCGAGGAGCTACGATGATCGTCGCGCGAATGTTGTATGGCTGTACTCTCACTATGAACGTTCGATGGGAGCCTAGCCTATTTACCAGGCCGGTCTCTTGTGTACACACTTCTGACTCAGGTCAGAGGAGGAGTCTGTCGCGTATCGGATAAGCCTACTGGTTCTCGATAGGAGCGTGGAGGCATGCGGAAGTGCGCTCGTATCGGTCTACTGCTGTCAGATCTAGCTCGATCGGGAGGAGGAAGGAGGAAGGAGGACGGAGGAGGAGGGAGAAGGAGGGGTGGCAGTGGTGGTGGTAGAGGGAATAGGAAATGTGAAGTATTAGGAGGGAGTGAAAGAGGGAGAGGAAGAAGGCATTATAAAAATGAGGAGGAGGAAGTGTAGAAGAATTAGGAAGGAGTAAAAGAGTGAGAAATAAGGGTAGAATAAGAAAAAGAAAGGGAGAAGAACTAGAAAAAAATAGAAGGAAGATGAAGAGGCGAGAGGGGAGTAGAGAAAGAGGGGGGGGCAGGGCGGCGGGGAGAGGGGAAGGCGAAAAGGAGGATGAAGTAGGTGATTTTTATTCATTCGCCGGTTTTATTCTTTTTGGTCCCGGCAGGGCTGGGCGGGAAGGGCCTCGCGGCGGGACTTGGCCAGGGATTGGTGACGCAGATCTCGGAGGTTTAGGATGGGATAGGATTGATCCAGGGCAAGGGATTGGTGAGGGAAATATTGAAGGATTGGCCAGGAGGATCTAGGAGGAGCGTTGGGCCAAACTGGAAAGGATTGGGGAAGGACTGAACAGGAAGATCAAAGGGTAAAATGATTGGAGGATGGATTATTCAGGAGATTAGGTCGGAAGAAGCCAGACCAAAGACCGCCTGTGGAAATCTTGAAGGACTGGCGAAGGAGAACTTGAAGTATTGGCAAAGAAGAAGTCAAGAAGTATCGCATTCTTGGTAAGACTGATTCACCCCCAGGAGCAAAAGCTAAACGATTGGAAAATCTAGAAGGATTAGGCGTGGGATTAGCAAAGGGGGGGGGGGGAGACAGATTCTCGCGAGAGTTCCGACCGAGGGCAGAGCGGGAGCGGCGACTGGAATGGACGGGAGTGGGAGCAGTTGAAGCGCGAGCCAAGAGCGGCCGACGGATGAGCTCGACCTCGCCCTCGTGCTCTTTCAGCGGGTCGGGTCGGGCGTGGAGGGCGCTCGTATGTGTACATGCACGCCCGCGTAGATGTATGTATGCATTCACATGAACATATACATTCAGTCACATACAAATGCACATACACATGTGAGTAACACATACATATACTCATATGTATAGGGACACATACATATACATACACATATGTATGCGTATACATACACAAACATATATGGACGTGGTTTTTGTGTTTACATAATTCATAGACCGCCTCGCACTCGTAAACACACCCACACACACACACGTGGGCGTGGTTTGTGTGTATGTATTGTACATGTACCCCCTCTCCCTCTCTGCTTGTTTGGAAAGTTTCCAGAGTGGCTAAAACTGTGTAGAAAAACTGCTCGAAAGAAATCAAGATTGGTATAAAATATCTATGAGAAGTTATCCGAATGTTTTCGCTGTCAGAAGAAAAAAGTTTTATGTTTCTTTCTCCTTTTCTTTGTATTATCTTCTCTCTCTCCTTCCCTCCCTCCCTTCTTTTCTCTTTCTTTCTTTTCCTTTCTCCCACTCTTTCTCTCCCTCCCTTTCTCTTTCTTTTTCTATTTTTTGTTTTGTTTTCTTCTCTCTTTCTCTTTTTCTCTTTCTCCCTCTTTCTTTCAGTTTTTCCTTCTCTTCTCTCCCCCTTCCTCTTTCCCCCTCTTCTTTATGTTTTCTTTCTTTCTCTTTCTTTCTGTTTTTTCTCTTTCTCTTTTTTCTCTTTCTCCCTCTCTCGTCCTCTTTTCCCTTTCTCTTTCTCCCTCTCTCTTCCTATTTTTCCTTTCTCTTTCTCCCTCTTTCTTTCTCTTTTTCATTTTCCCCAGAAAAGCGGAAGGGCGCCCCACTGCAAAGAACGGAACGGAGCTATTTCCTAACAGCACACTTACGGGAGGACAACCTGGGACTCGCGTTTTATATGGGGATTTGGCCTTACTGCCTCTCCGTTGTATGAACTCGCTCGCTCGCTCCCCACTGTCTGCCTCTGTCTGTCTGTTTGATTTCTTGTTTACTTGTTTTTTGTATGGGTCGTTTTGTTTACCTGGCTGCTTGTCTATTTTTGGTACTAGGATTGGTTTCGGTATTTTGTTGTTTTTTCTTCGTCTGTCTTTTATATCTCTATCGTCTGTTATCTTCTATCTCTCCCTTATTCATGATTCTGTCCGCATCCGCTCACGTATTCCAAGGCACCCGTAAGCACAGATACACGCCTCTTTCTCCCATCCACACAGATGTAGCCCCCACATATTTACACGTTCCACCTTTCACACTAGTACGCCCCCATCACAAAAATTTCCCTAAATATACACGCTAATACCGACCCCCACACATACACACACCAACACCCTCCCGCCCCTCACACGCATGCACAATCCTCTCCACACAGACACACAAACACCTGTCCCCCTCACACACACACACACACACACACACACACACACACACACACACACACACACACACACACACACACACACACACACACACACACACACACACACACATGCACACACACACACACACACACACACACACACACACACACACACACACACACACACACACACACACACACACACACACACACACACACACACACACACACACACACACACACACACACACACACACACACACACACACACACACACACACACACACACACATACACACACACACACACACACACACACACACACACACACACACACACACACACCACACACACACACACACACACACACACACACACACACACACACACACACACACACACACACACACACACACACACACACACACACACACACCACACAACACACACCACACACACACACACACACACACACACACACACACACACACACACACACACACACACACACACACACACACACACACACACACACACACACACACACACAACACACACACACACACACACACACACACACACACACACACACACACACACACACACACACACACACACAACACACACACACACACACACACACACACACACACACACCACACACACACACACACACACACACACACACACACACACACACACACACACACACAACACACACACACACACACACACACACACACACACACACACACACACACACACACACACACACACACACACACACACACACACACACACACACACACACATACACACACACACACCACACATACACACACACACACACACACACACACACACACACACACACACACACACACACACACACACACACACACACACACACACACACACACACATACACACACACACACACACACACACACACACACACACACACACACACACACACACACACACACACACACACACACACACACACACACACACATAGACACACACACACACACACACACACACACACACACACACACACACACACACACACACACACACACACACACACACACACACACACACACACGCACACGCACACACTGCACTGTGTAGCGCCCATGTTATTCCCATTCTTTTATGTGCCCCATTTCTCCACCTGTTTGCCCGCGCCACTCGATCTCGGTCGCTCTTCGTCCCATTTGGTTCCCTGTGTTTGAGCGACTGAACCGTGCGGAGCCTCCCTTTGGGCTTTATTCTTTTTCGCCTTTTTGGTCTCCTTTTTGGTTTCTTTTTGTTCTTGTTATTGCTCTTCTTTGTTCTGAGGATGCTTTGTGTTTTATCTTTTTTTCTCTCTCTCTTTCTGTTGTGGAAGGATTACGTCTCAGTGTGTAATTTTTTATGCCGTTCTTTCATGTGGTATTTATTTTCATTCGCTGCAGCTAGATCCTTCACGTTTCCCCTTCGTGTTTTCCTTCCTCTGTTGCAATACCCCTTTATTCACCCACCACCCACCCTCTTCCCCTTCGCCCCCTACCTGCCCACCTACCTATCCACCTGCTTGACCCTCCACCCACCCACCCACCCACCCACCCTCGCATTCACTATCTCCCCACCCACCCACGCCCTCCCCTCCCGCCCCTCCCCCCCTGGCGCCATACGACCATCAGCCGAGCCATGCACCCACCCTCGCATTCACTATCTCCCCACCCACCTCCCCGCCCCTCCTGGCGCCGTTCGACCATCAGCCGAGCGAAAGGAAATGAAGTGGGGAACCTCTCTCCCAGATTAGACAATATTCTCGCCCATTAATTCGGTGCGACGTCGGCCTGGTCTGGTGACGGCGTTTGCGGTTGCACAATCACTGCCGCGATCGCAATGAGGGCCGAGGCTAAAAGGCCGAGTTAAAGGTATTAGGAGGCGGAGTTATAGGTGTTAGAAGGCGGAGACAAAGGTGTTAGGAGGCGGAGTCAAAGGGTTAGAAGGCGGAGTTAAAGGAGGTAGGAGGCGGTCAAAAGTGTTAGAAGGCGGAGTCAAAAGTGTTAAAGGTGTTAGGAGGCGGAGTCAAAGGTGTTAGAAGACGGAGTTAAAGGTGTTACGAGGCGGAGTTAAAGGTGTTAGGAGGCGGAGTCAAAGGGTTAGAAGGCGGAGTTAAAGGAGGTAGGAGGCATAGTCAAAGGTGGTAAGAGGCGGAGTCAAAGGTGATACGAGATGGAGTCAAAGCTGGTAGGAGGCGGAGTCAAAGATGTTAGAAGGCGGAGTCAAAGATGTTAGAAGGCGGAGTCAAAGGTGTTAGGAGTCGGAGTTAAAAGTGGTAGAAGGCTGGAGGCTGAGTTAAAGGTTGTAGGAAGCGGGGTCAGACGTGGTAGGAGGCGGAGTCAAAGGTGGTAGGAGGTGGAGTTAAAGGTGATGTTAGATGCGACATCAGAAAAGCTATTGATATTAGATATTAATTAACTGTTGTTAAAGGTATTCAAGAGTAATAATATTCTCTCTCCACCTACCCCCCCCTCCCCTCAAAAAAAGAGAAAAAAAAGTTACGGTCAGAATTAACTTACGTAGAAAAAAGGAAAAGTAGGATGTACGCAGCAAATGGAGTTCTTTAGGTACTTCCCGGAAGTGTGTAACTAGAGGATGTAAAATAAAATAAAAATTTCCCAATAATCCCCCCAGATGGCCAACCCCATGGAGCCGTACCCAGATGGCTGTAAAAGAAGAAAAAAAATGGGAAAAAAATAAAAGAAAAAGGAAAGGGAAATGGCATTTGAGGAATGTTCGGTCCCTGCGGGCCTCCTTCTCTTCCTCCTTTACTCTTCCCCTTTTCTTCCTCCTCTTTCTCCTCTCTTTTCTCACTTTTTCTCCTCCTCTTGCCCTTACTCCCTTTTTCCACCTTTTCCTTCTCATTCTCCTCCTCCTCCTCCTCTTCCTCTTCCTCCCCCTCTATGAGGAGTGGAGGAGGAGTAGGAGGACGAATAAAGAAGGCATAGGAAGCAACTGAAAGACATAGAATCAAAGCAGAATTCAGAATGAAAGATTGAGCAAGAGAATAAGAGACAGAAAAAATAGCAAAAGAGAGGGAGGAAGCATATCAGTGAGAGAGCAAGAACGAAAGAGGGAAAGAAGAAGAGAGAGAAAACTGTAAGAAAAAAAGGGGGGTGGGGGTTGAATAAGAATATATGGCAGAAAAAAATAGCAAAAGAGAGAGAGGAAGCATAGCAGTGAGAGAGCAAGAACGAAGTAGGGGAAGAAGAAGAGAGAGAGGAATGTATTAAGAAAGGGGGAGTGGGTTGAGGTCAAAGTACGCGAGAGAGAGAGAGTACAAGCAATAAATGTTGAGGCTGCGGGTCCGTTTCGCTTCCTTGACGCGCCGCTGCTCTGAGTTGCTGGGAAGTCCAAGTCGTCGCCAGGGTTTCGTGTTTGTTCGTTTTTTTGTTGCTATTTTTGTTTTTTATCTTTTTTTGTTTGAAATATTCGTTTGGTTGTTTGTTTTTTTATCTTTTTTGTTTGTTTGTTTGAACTATTCGTTTGGGTGTTCTTGGATTACAGGACTATGTTGATTTGCACGATGATGATGATAATTATGGTGATCATGATACAACTCATGGTACTACTAATAATGATAATGATAACTGTAATTGTGGTAATAAGGATAATGGTAGTAATGATAATGATAAAAGTAATAATAGCAGTAAGGATGGTAATAATAATGATAATAATGATAGTTATAATACTAATAGTAATGATAGTGATAGTAATGATAATAATAGTAGTAATAATGATAGTATTATAATAATGATAATGATAGTAATGATGATATTCATAATAATGATAGTAATGATGATATTCATATTAATAACAACAAAAACAATGATGATAATAATGATAGTAATGGTGATGCTAACGATGAAAATGATACTAAAGATGATGATGATAATAATAATAATAACGGCATTGATAATACAAATGATAATAAGAGTAATGAAGATAATTATAGATATCATTATCATCATTACCATCATTATTACCATGAACAACACCGCAATAACACATAAAAACATTGCCAAGTAATTAGTGGCAAATCGATGCTTCCTGAAGTAGACGGGAGAGAGCCAGCGGAAGGATAACACAAGGAGGACCGTCTATTGGCTTACGTTTATCCGCCGTCGAGTGCTACTTGAGGGACGAGTCGAGGGGCATTTGGGGCATTTTGGTGCAGGTTTGATGGGGTCGTCACTCGGGCGGAAGCTTGTTTATTTTTGCATTGCATAGGGGTATGTACGCTGATGTACGCAAGTAGGTACGTGCACAGGTAAATACACACATGCGATCATGTACATACGTGAATGTGTACATAGTCAAACACACACACTGTTAATTCTTAGTACCATCACATTTCCACTACTTTTTCCCCATTTTTTTGTTTTAAAGAACTTCCAAGAGTAACGCTCCCTGACATTATCCCGGGACTAATTATCATGACATACTTATCCTGAACGATGGAACGGCCGTCGGACAGAGGACCGGAATGGAACAGCCGCTGAACAGAGGACCGGAATGGAACGGAATAAATGCAGATACCGCCGGATAAAACGCTATAAGCCCGGTTTGCACATCTATGCGTCGTTTTTTTCTCGTTTTTGTATTATGCTAGTTTTTTCTGTTTTATTTTCGTTGTTTTTTTCTGACAAAATATAGGTAGTGTAATCCTTGAACTGGATGTGCATCATAAGCGGATCTCCAATTTTTTTTTTTTTTTTTTTTTTTTTTTTTGGGGGGGGGTATCCGGCTGTTTCGCGGAGGGGGAAATGGCGGTTCGTAAACTGTGCGTTGGGATTGCATAATATGATTGACCTTTTGTTGCTGTTGAAATGGATTCGCCATTACGGGTTTGTTTGAAGAATGGATAAGAGGGGGTCTTTGTTTGTTTGTTTGTTTGTTTGTTTTTTAGATGTAGAAAAAGTGTGAATGAAAATTAATAACTCCGCAATGCAAGGTATGTAAATAAGAATTTGATATTGCATATACATTTTCCTTTCTATTTTCATTCGTACTTTTTTCTGCAATTGTTTGAGGAAAATTGAAAAATATATGATTGAGTGTGTGTCTGTCTGTCTGTCTGTCTGTCTGTGTGCGTGCGTGCGTGCGTGCTTGCGTGTGTATGTGTCAGTGCCTGAATACATATGTACGACAAACAAACAAAAATAAATAGAAATGTTGAGCCATGTGAAGGCTGCAACCAAACAGACGGAGGAAGAACAAGCTCAAAGGGAACTTTGAACTCCTCGCTTGCTGACTTTAATTATCGTCAAGGGGCGGAAGTACTCAAAACTCCGTCCGCTTCTTCTTCCCTTCTTCTTCTTCTTCTTCTTCTTCTTCTTCTTCTTCTTCTTCTTCTTCTTCTTCTTCTTCTTCTTCTTCTTCTTCTTCTTCTTCTTCTTCTTCCTCCTCTTCTTCTTCTTCTTCTTCTTCTTTCTTCTTCTTCTTCTTCTTCTTCTTCTTCTTCTTCTTCTTCTTCTTTCTTCTTCTTCTTCTTCTTCTTCTTCTTCTTCTCCTCCTTCCTCCTCTTCTTCCCCTTCTTCTTCTTCCCTTCTTCTTCTTCTTCTTCTTCCTCTTCTTCTTCCTCTTCTTTTTCTTCGTCCTCTTATTATTATTCTTTCTTTCCTCCTTCCTTATCCACTTTTTCCTTCTATATTTCCTTTTTTCTGTTTCTCCATTTTCTGTTACTTCAAATGTCTCTTCTGTGTCGCATTGGTCTTTCTCATTTCAATTTCTCTTCGTGTTTCTCCCTTTTCTTTCATCTTCTAACCCAGGATTTGTTTCCGAACATAATAGAACAAATCGGAAATACTTTAAAATACAGGAATGCATGAATGATAAAACATTAATCAAATAAGCTTAATGATCACAAATGAATAATTGACGTATCATGCAAATTATCCGATAAATGATCATTCACAACCAGACCAAAATAAAAGGAGGAACAAATGAAAATGATAAAAATCTACACATTTCTCTCTCTCTTTATCCCTCTTATTACCCCATGATATATATTTTTCAAAGCCGAAAATGCTAAAATGAATTTCGGAGACTCGCGAAAACCCGAAAACGATTGGTGTGAATCTGTTCTTACGTTCCGCTGCGAAATGTATTAGCGGCAGATTATTGGATTAGATTCTTTTACTTTTTGGGAGAAAGAAAATGTGTTTTGTATTTGTGGTGATTTTTTTTTCTTTTTTTTTTGGGGGGGGGGGTAAATGGTACTGGTTTTATTGGTACTGTTGGTATTTTATTTATTATCGTTGTTATCATTATCAAGAGTGTCATCCTCGGTACCGTGACCCGTGAGATCATCATTATTGTCATCATCATTATAATTATCATTACTATCATGATCACCACTACCGCCACCATCTCCACCGCCGCCGTCCCTGCCACCATCGCCACCACTACCACCACAACCAAAGCCACAGTCACAACCGCCACCCCTCCCACCATCACCTCAACCACAGCCACAACCACCACCGCTACCCCCCCCCCCTCCAAAAAAAGCACAGCATGAAAAAATGATAATGCCGACGCATGTGTCTGCGATGAAGCCATGGCCATTGAAAAGCTGGTTTTGTGATATATTTTTTTGGCAGTAGAATTAGTAATAATGATTTCCCTCATTATGGAGAGAACCCTTACACTCGCTCGCATGAGTCCAGTTCCGCACTGCGAATATTCATTATATTTACGCTGTTATTATTAAAGTAATGTGAGGAGCATTACTGTACAAGAATATATATATATATATATATATATATATATATATATATATATATATTATATATATATATATATATATATATGTGTGTGTGTGTGTGTGTGTGTGTGTGTGTGTGTGTGTGTGTGTGTGTGTGTGTGTGTGTGTGTGTGTGTGTGTGTGTGTGTGTATGTATGTATGTATGTATGTATGTATGTGTATGTATATGTATGTATGTATAAATATATGTATGTCTACATGTATGTGTATATATCTATATGTATGTGTATATATGTAGATGTATGTATTATATGTATATGTATATATAGAGAGATATAAATAGATAGATAGGTGGATAGATGAGTAGGTAGGTAGGTAGATAAATAGATAGATGAATATTTAGATGAATGGATCGGTAGATGAATACCAAGATCAACACATACTAGTATGTATGTATGTGTGCGTGTTTCATGTGTATGCGTGTCGCGTACGTATCCCTGTCCCAGAGCCCCCCCCCTCCCTACCCCTCCCCTGGCTCGCTTCCCCTTGTTTTTACAAAGCTCCAGCATCCGTTCGAGAATAATGATGCCCTGATCTCATATTCCGGGTCATTAGCGCCCGTCAGTGAATACCTGCTAATTACCTCGGGTAGCTAGGTAACTTTGATGCGTGATGTGCGTGCGTAGGATGGGAGTCGTGCGGGTGGGGGTGGGGGGACAGGTAAGGGAGGGGAGATAGGGAGATGCGACGTATGGGGAGATGAGAAGGGACGACCGAGATGAGGCATATGGGGGGTGTTTGGGATATTCGAGAAGTGAGTGAGGGATGCAGTGTTATAGGGATAGAAGTGAGGCATAAGGGAGGGATGTAAAATGTAGAGAAGGTGAGCCGCGCGGGAGATGAAGTAATATGTGAGGCAGAACTGTGTTGCGAGAGAGAAATGAAGAGGGAGGGAGACGGGAGCCCTGAGCTTGTGACATTCTGATTTATCTCGTTTTCTGGATGCTGCGGGAAGCTGCGAAAGCCTAGTGGAAAGAGGGAGGGGAGTGGGAGAGAGCCGGGAGAGAACAGGAGGGAGGGGAAAGGGGGGAGGAGGGAAAGAGGTTTGGAGAGGGAGGGAGGAACAGGGAAGTGGGGGAGGGGGCGAGAAGGGAAAGGAGAATAGAGGAGGGAGGGGAAAGTAGGGAGGAAATGGGTGAGGAGGGAAAGAGATTAGGAGAGGGAGGGAGGAACAGGGAAGTGGGAGAGAGAGAGTCAGAAGGGAAAGGAGAATAGAGGGAGGGGAAAGTAGGGAAGAAGGAGTGAAGACGGAAAGAGGTTTGGAGAGGGAGAGAGGAACAGGGGAGTAGGAGAGGGAGAGAGAGAAAGGAAAAGAGAATAGAGGAGGGAAGGGAAAGTAGGGAGGAAAAGGGTGAGGAGGGAAAGAGATTAGGAGAGGGAGGGAGAAACAGGGAAGTGGGAGAGAGAGAGAGAGAAGGGAAAGGAGAATAGAGGGAGGGGAAAGTAGGGAAGAAGGGGTGAAGAGGGAAAGAGGTTTGGAGAGGGAGGGAAGAAAAGGGAAGTGGGAGAGGGAGAAAGAAGGGATATGTGAATAGAGAAGGGAGGGGAAAGTAGGGAGGAAGGGGTTGAGGATGGAAAGAGATTGGGAGAGTAAGGGAGGAACAGGGGAGTAGGAGAGAGAGAGAGAAGAGAGAAGAGGAAAGGAGAATGAAAGAGGGGAGAAAGGAGTAAGGGAGAGAGGGAGGGGAAAAGCGGATAGAAAGGGAGGAGGAGGGATAATTGAGGAGGGGAAATAGAGAGGATGGGATAGTAGAGGGGGAAGGTTAAGGGGAATAGGAAAAGGAAGGGGGAGGGGAAAGAGGAGTTGAAGAGGGAGAGATGAGGGAAAAGGGAAAACGGAGAGGAAGAGGATGGGAAATGGGAGAAGAGAGAGAGGAGGGGCAGACCGGGGGAAAGAGGAGGGGGGAACGGGGGGAGGAGAGGGTGAGGGGGGATAAGAATGTTTTATGGAATCCGACAGAAAGGAGAATGAAATTGGATTATGTAAAAGGTGAGAATGTACGAGGATTTTAGGATGGGAAACGTTTTCTTTTTTCTTACTTTCTCTAAAATTCTTTTTCATGGAAGTAATGGGAGAGCCTTTTATTTTATGTATTTATGTCATTATTTGTATGAGGAGCTATAGCATGGAATATATTTTAGAGGCATGGAACGTACATTTTTCTTTTTTTTCGTGTCTTTTCATTTTACTTTGCCTGACGTGTTGAAAACATGTTATATATGATATCAAAGATTTTTTGTGGAAACAGGAAAACGGGACAAAAAATAATAATGGAATACGAATATTCTGAGGGGAGAAAATGGAGGGGAAGAAACGGGACGACAAGAAAATGAAAAAAGGAAAATAGGGAGAAGGGAGGAGGAGGAAGGGGGAGAGAGTGACAAACGCAGAAATGGGGATAAAGAGACAGAAACAAAGTATTATAGGAAGGGAACGAGGAAGAGGCGAGGGAATGAAAACAAATTGAATAAGTTTACGGATGAGAGAAGAAAGTAAGAAAGGAAACGAATGAATAGCAAAGGAGTGTTAATACAGAAGGGAAAGAGTAAAGGGGAGAGAGGAAAAGCAGTGGCACATGCACAAATACACATACATTTACACAAATACACATTTACATATACATATGCATATACACTTATATATACTCATACAAATACACACACACACACACACACACACACACACACACACACACACACACACACACACACACACACACACACACACACACACACACACACACACACACACACACACACACACACACACACACACACACACACACACACACACACACACACTCACACGCATACAATCAAGCAAACAAACACTAGGAAAGGGGAGAGATAGGAGAGGGGAAACCAAGGAGGAAGCCGTCACAGCATACGGGCGAAAATTGCCACGAAGGGGAAAAGTAATTCAACCGCGGCACATGTCGACACCGAGTCAATCGACACTCGGATAAGCCTGTGACACCCGGATGATTGGCTGTGGGTGTCGGACGCAAGTGGAATGTTTTTGTTTCGTATTGACGTTGTTCGGTTTATGATTGGCTTTCGTTGTCGTTGTTTTTTGTGAGAAGGGGCTATTGGGTTGTGTGGTGTATACGATGGTTTTGTATTATTACTGATGCTGCTTTTCTTGGCCCTTTTTTATGGATACGAGAATATGTTCGTCTCCATATCGTCACATAACTGGACCATAAACCAAGGAATCGTAGAAATGATAACAACTCTGATAATAATACCACCAATAACAACCGCACGAACGACCACAACGCCCTACAAAACCGGAGGGGAAAAAAGGCATCCCTTCCCAGTAAGTGAAACCTGGCGCGCGGCCCCGCAGAGTTTCCACAGCGCCCGGCTCGCCTCGCCTCTCCACCTGCCTCCCATTGATTATCTGACAACCAGCCAGAGGTCAACGTCACTACCTGTCGCCTCCGGTCTCGCAAGACACATGGACGCGGACCTGAGACATCGGCCTTTCAGGGTTCTTAGGGACAAAGGCAAGGGGAGAGGGGAAGGGTTAAAGGAGGGCGGGATATAGGGAGGGGAAGGGAGGGAAGGAGGGCGGAGTAGAGAGGGAGGGGACGGGAAGAGAGGGCAGGGAGGAAGGGAAAGGCGGGAATGGGAAGGAGGGAGGTTAAAGAGGGCGGGAAGGGGGAAGGAGAGGGGAAAGGAAAGGAAAGGAAGAGCGGGGGAGGGAATGTGAGGGGATAAGAAGGATGTTGCAGCATCAGAGAAGGAAGGGGAAGCCATAATGGTGAAGAAGAAAGGAGGGGAAGAGGAGATCAGAATGAGACAGGGATGAGAGAAAAATAAGGGTAAAAGTGAGTATGGTACATTTTAAAGGAGGAGAAAGAGAGGGGGGGGGGCAGAGACAGGGCAGGGTGGACAAAAAAAAAAATAGAAGCAGAAATAGAGAGCGAGATATCGAGACAAAGACAGAGAGATACACAGAAAAGAGATAAAGAGAAGAACAAAATTCAAACAGAGGAGGAGACTACCATAGCCATCCCATACCATTGTTCGCCGTGACAGTAGCTCTATATAGAGTCCCGTGCAATTGGCTCATATGTACTGCATTTGTCCGATTGTTCTGCATCGCTAATTACTTTATTGTTCGTAATGTGCTCTTGATTGAATGGTGATCTGACAAGAGTATTATCTGCTGCGATGATGGTTTTTGATTCATTATTGGATTCGGGGTAAGGCTGCGAGTGAAGGTATGGGGGAGGGAGGAGCATTTGGTTGATACGCGGAATTCCCTCATCGTGGGATATGTCGGTGATGGTCGGCGTTCGGTGTTTGATAACTCTGTGTTTTTTCATTAGTTCGCTCTCCCTTTGTTTTATTTCTTTCTCTCTTAATCTCTCTCTCTCTCTCTCTCTCTCTCTCTCTCTCTCTCTCTCTCTCTCTCTCTCTCTCTCTCTCTCTCTCTCTCTCTCTCTCTCTCTCTCTCTCTCTCTCTCTCTCTCTCTCTCTCTCTCTCTCTCTCTCTCTCTCTCTGTCTCTCTCTCTCTAGCTAGCTAGCTATATATTCTATTATCTTTCTTCTTTCTCTCTCCTTCTCTCCCTTGTTTCTTTCTTTTTTTCTTCTTTCTTCTCTCTCACATCAGTCGCTCCTAGGAGAATTGTCGCTGAAGATTAATTGTTTGAGAATATTTTTCACGAAAAGTTAACAGCACAAAGTGGCATTTTATTGCCTTTTGTAATTTTCAAATAATAAAATATGTTGTTTGGAGTTCACCCGCCCATTTCAGTAAAATAATAATCAGTGCTTGTTTGAAAATGTATAGCTGATACCTTTTCGAATTTCGAATATGATAAGTTTTGGGAACATTTATAAATCTGGCTTTTTGAAATAAACAATATGTTTAATACCATATTGTTTGAAAAATAATAATTTTTTGACTAAACTGGTTCGTGCGTCATTTTTTCTTCTTCTTTCTTTCTTTTCATTTTTTCATTTGCTTTTTCTGTTTATGTGTCTTTTGGGTTTTATCATATATGTGTATATTCATCCCACGTATTCTTGCTAACTGGAATATATGACCGAAGGCGGCTTTCTCGGTTTGACTTCACTTTATTTAGCTTTTATTTTACGATCGAGCTAGCGGGAGAGGAAAATATGTTTGTTCTGCCATCCTCATGCTAGAGGAATGACAGAAGTGAGTGTGCAAGAAGCCCGTTTGCCTCTTCTTTCTGTCGTTCAGCGTGACAATGACAAGGTTTCTGGAGGGAAGGCAAATGGAGAAAGAAACGAGGAGAATTCTGTTTTTTTCTGTTCTTTTTTTTTTTTTTTTTTTTTTTGTCGCTGTCTCTGTCTCTCCTCCTCCCCCCCCCCCCTCTCTCTCTCCTCTCTCTCTCTCTCTCTCTCTCTCTCTCTCTCTCTCTCTCTCTCTCTCTCTCTCTCTCTCTCTCTCTCTCTCTCTCTCTCTCTCTCTCTCTCTCTCTCTCTCTCTCTCTCTCTCTCTCTCTCTCTCTCTCTCTCTCTCTCTCTCTCTCTCTCTCTCTCTCTCTCTCTCTCTCTCTCTCTCTCTCCTCTCTCTCTGTATCCCTGTCTGTCTGTCTATCATTCTATCAATCTACTTCCTATCTACCCTTCTCCTTTCTCTCTCTACCTCTCTCTTCCTCTCCCTCGGCTACTTTACGCATAATATCATCTTTGGTCGGTTCTGGCACAGCAGCAGTGGCAGGTAAGTTGTGAATAGGAAATATTAATCGACCAAAGGATTTAGTATCGGCGATGGTTCCTTGGCTACTGAATAATCAGGTTGCCGTATGTTTGTGTTAATATTCTGTAAATACGGCGATTTTCAACTTTCCCTTTTAATCTGATGTGTTTCAGCCATTCTTTGTAATTAATATTTCATTACCCAAGGACGGAGGCTCATTAAAACTTCTCATTGAAGTTGCATCAACATTTTAGTTCTAAGAATGAGTAAAATGGACTTCCATTTTGATCCTGAAAGTTTCTGATTTTTTTTCTCCACTGTGTGTGTGTGTGTATGAGTGTGTGTGTATGTGTGTGTGTGTGTGTGTGTGTGTGTATGAGTGTGTGTGTGTGTATGTGTGTGTGTGTGTGTGTGTGTGTGTGTGTGTGTGTGTGTGTGTGTGTGTGTGTGTGTGTGCACGTAGTGTTATATAACTTGTACATTACTCGCCTATATTTTAACCTTGTTATTCCTTCTCTCCACAGCAAAACCGAGGTGGCCTCGATGGCGTTGTCAGCAAACTCATGTAAGTGATCTGTCCCCGTTCAGTATGTGTACTTTCTCCCCTTCCGCTCAGTCAGGTTCCCTCTTACTCCCTCTGCCTCTCTCTTTCTCTCTGTCTCCCTCTCCCCAGCACTCCCAGCACTTCGTAAGGGAATGCTAACTTGCTAGCACAGTTCTTACTAGCACAGGTCTGGGTTATTAGGTTTTGGGGAAACCACACTTCGAAGTTTAAACGCTTCGACTCACAGTTAGTATTATAGGTTACATGAGCCAAGGCTAGACAGCGGAGAATATTATTGTTCTCTCGCACACATACACTAACATATATATGCACAACATACTACCAAAGAAATTCACACATATATGCAATGCTAAACACAAACAAACACACACATAAACATACACACACGCGAAACAAACAAGCACGCACATAAACACACGGGCAATCACAAACACAAATAATCACAGACAAACATAGACATAGATAAACACATATATGAACATACATAAATACACACACGCTCGAAAATTCAACCCATTTATAGATGACATATTACATAAGCACCGGAAATATGGAACATCACACAGACATGTCACATCACAGGTCAGTATTTTTTTTTTTTGTTGTGTACATATACTCTGATACTGAATGAAAAAGTACTCTACAGGACGAAAATACATCTGTTACAGAAAATGTTGACATGAACATTAGCTACAGTTCTACATTCTATATATTACACTGGATTACAGGACAACAGTGTATTCGCCAAAGCCTTCCATACGATATACCGACTTTCAGTACACCAATACGGCGATACATTCATCAAATCTAGCTAATAAATTCCTCTCCAGAACCCATTTAATCCTACAAAGTACACTCCAACAGCCTGTGTGGTGTAGTTTATCACAGCGCAGACTTAAACGTAGCTCAGTTCTATCCATCCCAGAGAGGAGTGAAAATAGTAAAAGGAATTCCAGGGAAATAGCCTGCATAGTGATACGGGGCTGAGGGCTAGCGTGCACAAACCCTTGTACATAATTCCTTAGGCCGGCAGAGAGAGCGTAGCTTAAGGCCGCACTAGTTCTATTCCCCTTCATCTGTAGCGCCAAGATAGATAGGCAGGGCTCCTTTCCTGGCTTTGATTACAACTTTAACATTATATCTAAATGTAAATATGTTGTACATAATAATTAGCACTTACGTGCCGATCATATCTTATAAATGTGCTTACCCATGTGTATATAGCCTGATATGTGCTTTATGTATATACATATATCTATATCTATCCATATATATATATATATATATATATATATATATATATATATATATATATATAATATATATAATATATGTATATAATATATATGTATATATGTATATATATATATATATATATATATAATATATATATATATATATATATATATATATGTATCTATGTATGTATACATATATACAGTATATCTATATACGCACATATTACATAACTAAGCACATCTATAAAATTTGATTCTTTACAATCTCTATCCTGCATCCATTCACTGACTAGTGTTTTTACCTGAATATCTTGTATTGTTCCCTCAGTTGTTGTCTATAGTTCTACCTTGCCTGTCCTTGTGTGTCATGTCTGGCCCAGGAACATGTGTAATTATTTACCATTTATCTTATATAGAGATTCTCCATCAGGGTTATATTTGCTCTCTAGTAAGTCCATCTTTACTTACCTATTTTCTCAACTAGCTTAATGTCTTTGTTTCCTTTAATGTCTTCTGTTGTTATTTTCCTCCCTTTTGAGATTAATAGATAATTATTTTTCCATATGTGTGTGCTCTGAGCCTCTCCCTCTCCCTCTCCCTTCCCTCCTCCCGTTTCCTGTAGTCCCCTTGTGGTATCGTGTACCTTTTTTCATCCTATTTTTTAACCCCTTTTCATTCCCCTTCCTTTCCTTATCCTTCCTGTTCCTTCCCCTCCCTCGCCTAGTCCCGTCATTGTGCTATTAATTCTCTTTAATAGCCTTTCAATAGCCCTTCAATAGCCCCTTTGTCTCGCCAAATTCAGACCTTTATCTGCTCCGAATGACATTTCTTTCACTCCTAGAAACTGGTGGCCTCCTTGCCTTGGCCTTATGCCCTCCTTAACCTCCTGCGACCTCTTCCTATTCCTCTTCCTCTTCTTCTTCTTTCTCCTCCTCTTCCTTTTTTGTCGCCAGTTTTCCCTATTCATTCTTTCCCAATTTTCCTTCCTCTCTCTCCTATTTCCCTTTATATCTTACTTTTTACCATCCTGGTTTTGTTTCTCAATCTCTCTTCTTCTATTTCCTACTCACGCTCTTTTTTACGCCTATGTTCCAGGATCGAGTGTTCATGTTCTTTGTCCTCCTATCTTCATGTTCCTACTTTTACTGTTATTGCTACTTTCGATTTTTCCCCTGTTTGTTCCGCCTTCTCTTCTTTTTATCTTCTCTTCCTCCTCCTCGTCTTCCTTTTTCCTCCACCTCTTCTTCATCCGCTTGCTTTTCCTTCCCTTCCTCTTCCTACTCTTCGTATTCTTCTTCCTCGTCCCTTCTCCTCCTCCTCCATCGTCCCTTCCTCTTGCTCTTCCTCCTCCTCCTTCTCCTCTTCCTCTTTTTCTTCCTCCTCCTTCTCCTCTTCTTTTTTCTCTTCCTTCTCCTCCTACTTTTACTCCTACTCCTCCTCTTCCTCCTATTGTTAGTACTATTATTACTATTACTACAATTACTACTCTTGCTACTGCTGCTGCTATTACCGCTAGTAATCCTCCTCGTCGTCCTCCTCCTCCGCTTTCTCCTCCCCCCCCCGCTCTTCCTCGTTCTACTATTACTATTACTACAATTACTCCTACTCCTGCTGCTTCGCTACTTCTGCTATAAACGCTAGTGCTTTTCCTCTTACTCCTTCCTCTCATATTCTTTCTGCCTTTCTCTTCTTCCTTCTCCTCCCCTTCTTCTTCCTCCCCCCCCCCTCTTTTCCTCCCTTTCCGTGGCCTCCTTTCATCTTCCTCCTCTTCTCCTCTATCTCTTCCTCATCAATGCTGCCTACCTCTTCTTCGTACACACCTGTTCCCCTTGCTCTCCTCCTCCTCCTCCTTCTCCTCTTCCCCCTCTTCCTAATTTTCCTCCATCTTCTTTATTAGCTTCCCTTTCCTGCTTCACTTACTAAAAAAAATTGTATTGTTTTTTCCATTTGTGTATATGTGATTTCCTTGTGTATCCCCCCCCCTCCTCCTTCCCCGCCCCTCCCAGTATTAAGATCTAGCTTTTTTTCCTCCCTTTTCCTCTTTATTACATTTTTTTTATTATCTGCCCTCCCTTCCTCTCCCTTCATTCTCCGGCTCCGGCCAAGACTGCTGTACATAAATGCCTGTATCTCATGTTTATATCTCTCTCAAGTTCTATTACATATATGTTTTTTCAGGTTTGTTATTCTCGGCTGTTTACTATCTTACATTTGTTTGTATTTCTCCTACATTCTTATTCTTGTTCTCTTATATGACTGTCTGCGTGTCGTTAAGGGTCATCCTGTCGAGGTGGGTAAGCCAGTGCTAGGTGGTACTACAGTCCGTCGCCGAAGCGTAGTTGCGGTTAAAAATACAAAAAAAAACATTATTTGTCGTTGTTGTTATTGTTGTTGTTGTTGATGATGATGATAACAAGTAAACCCTCTTTGAAGTATTGTTAGAGCCAGTCCCCTTAGATACTGTAGTTATGATCCTTTTGCTATCCTTTAGATGAAAAAAAAAAAAACAGACAAGCAAAATATTACTAGCCTGGAGTTGCTGGTTTTGACAAAATTTGATGATCAAATACAAAATCATAAGATGTCCTTTCTTTGGTTACTTCTGCTTACCACTACAAATACTACTTTATTACATCTACAACTGATACTACTATACTAGCAAAATTGCTCTCTATGAGATCTTCTATGACTTTTATAGATACTTATGTTTCGTTGCCCCCTCCCGATCAGTATTCACACTTCTTTTATTATATTCTTTTGCATATTTAAAGTTCTTTTCGTTTTCTCATTCTACTTCACTGACGGAATTAGACCACACCCTCGACACTCCTCTCATCGTTGTAATTCTATAATGAAGCCGTGACGTCATCACCATTTAGCACCTTGTAATTCATAATCTTCAAAGTCAGGGTCTGATTTAAGTTCTGTCAGCGACCTCCTGATTCCACTCATAATTCTCACAAACTTCCCCGGTTGTTTTATACTTTCTTGCTCTTTTTTTATGACGAACATATCTACACACTTTCAACTTTGGGACTTTTTTAACTGACAGCCATTTCCCCCTTGTAAGGCTTTGCTCCGTGCGCGCCTCGCCAACTTTAAGCCTTTCATTCCTCGCGAAGACTTATGGGATCATCGGCAAATATCATCACTCTCCATCTATCCTTTCTTTCTTTTTCTCTTTCTTTCTCTCTCTTCTTCTTTCTCTTTCTCTCTCTCTCTCTCTCTCTCTCTCTCTCTCTCTCTCTCTCTCTCTCTCTCTCTCTCTCTCTCTCTCTCTCTCTCTCTCTCTCTTATCTCTTTCTCTCTCTTCTCTCTCTCTCTCTCTCTCTCTCTCTCTCTCTCTCTCTCTCTCTCTCTCTCTCTCTCTCTCTCTCTCTCTCTCTCTCTCTCTCTCTCTCTCTCTCTCTCTCTCTCACTCTCTCTCTCTCACTCTCTCTCTCTCACTCTCTCTCACTTTCTCTCTCTCTCACTTTCTCTCTCCCTCACTTTCTCTCTCCCTCACTTTCTCTCTCTCACACTCTTCTCTTCTTTTTCTCTTCTCTTCTCTTCTCTTCTCTTCTCTTCTCTTCTCTCTCTCTCTCCCTCTCTCTTTTTTCATGCCAACACCATCGTGACCGTCAGTGGATTACCCCTTATTCCATTTTTCTTTGATATCTTTTCCCATTATTGTTTATCTGCACTTGTGTTTCTCATTTTCTCTACACTTTACGTTTACTGGCAACACGATATTTTCCATTAAGTTATAAAAAACGTCATAGAAGATGTTCACACTTAACTAAAGCCATAAACGCTTCCACTTAATCCAAAACGAACTCAAGTTTCGAAACTTCTTGATCCTAACTAAGGGTTCTTTCGTAAGTCCATTTCCTCTTACCTGTTTTTCTCCAAAATTATTATCATTATCAAAAATTAAAGAACAAACACAAAGAAAAACAAGATACGAAGATATTTTGTTTAAAAAAGAATCAGAAGGAACCCAACCATCCAACTTCCCCATATATTTTTTTTTCTACCAATGCACTTTACATGCAGACGAGACGCCCATGCTACGCTTCGGCTGTACGCCCATGACTCCGGCCAATAAATTTAAGATGAAACACTCACCTCCGTCTTCTGGGTGGCTCGTAACAGGGTCCGAAGCCCGAAGGGAGAAGCTCCGAAACAGGGCGAGCGGGGTCGACTCCTCACGATTGTGCTGTCTCGACCCTCTTGCTCCTCGGGTCTCGGAGCTTCGTTGCCCAGAAAGGCGCGCTGAGGCTGCTCGGCGAGGCTTTGCATAGCGAGGAAAACATCTTGAGTTCCGTTGTTTTATGAGGAAACGTCTCTCTCTCTCTCTCTCTCTCTCTCTCTCTCTCTCTCTCTCTCTCTCTCTCTCTCTCTCTCTCTCTCTCTCTCTCTCTCTCTCTTCTCTCTCTCTCTCTCTCTCTCTCTCTCTCTCTCTCAATTTTTTTTTATCTGTGTGTGTGTGTGTGTGTGTGTGTGTTCATCTCTGCCTCTCTCTCTCTCTCTCTCTCTCTCTCTCTCTCTCTCTCTCTCTCTCTCTCTCTCTCTCTCTCTCTCTCTCTCTCTCTCTCTCTCTCTCTCTCTCTGCCTCTCTCTCTCTCTCTCTCTCTCTCTCTCTCTCTCTCTCTCTCTCTCTCTCTCTCTCTCTCTCTCTCTCTCTCTCTCTCTCTCTCTCTCTCTCTGTGTGTGTGTGTGTGTGTGTGTGTGTTTGAGTGTGTGTGTGTGGCCGTCCATGTATGTATACATGTGTGTATGTGTGTTATCTGTCTCTAGAGATAGATAAAACAACTGTATTTCCCCATTTGATTCTCTTCGATTGGTCAATATGTCCACGGCGTATGTTTTCCATTTCCTTGGCGACGAATGTTATCTCAGAATCCGCGTCCCATTCACGGAATTGCCCTGAGCTCCGGCAGGGGCGCCTCCTGTTTTATTCATGCCCCCAAGAAGTTTCCCTTACGGTCCTCTTCAGCATCAGAGTCCAGTCTTGATTTCCCATTCTCCATCGTTTTTATCACTTCTTTGTTTGCGTAAGAAGAGGAGGAAGAGAGAGAGAAACGAAGTAGAAAAAAAGAAGGAAGCGAAGAATAAGTGAGATAAAGCCCGAAGTTACCCAGATGGCGGAGTGAGTTGATGTGCGTGACTTCTGTCTATGTTAGTTCTCCTACACCACAACTCTCTCTAGACGCGCGTGTGGAGGAAAGCTCGCATTCCTCGGCCGTAGGTTCCTCGAGTAATAAAGGCGTTTCCCATGTTGATAAGACAGAGAAAATAGCCTTTAGGTACTTGCTGGAATAAGGTTTATGAACTCCACAGAGGTAGCGAGCTTTTGTTCCCCTCCCTAACTCGTCGCAGAGAAGGAGAACGATGGTATATATTTGTAAATAGAGACTTGCTTGTCACAGTAGTTATTGGGAATGTTGCTACTGTTTAAAACACTGTGACGGTGTGTATGGCCGGCTGACCCAAGTTATTGCTGGAGATCAGACCGGCCGCTGTGATGTGTTGCAGCGCTACTCAATATCGCTTAGTCGCAAACAAGATAAAAATTACACTAGAGAACATAAAAGTATTGTAGGTGGCAACGTGTCGGCGACTTCTGGGAGGGGCTTTGGTAGGGGGCGGGGCTGTATGTGCGTGTGTGCGTGTATGTGTGTGATCTTACTGTCTATCTGCTTATCTATCTCGAGCTCAGTCTGACTGGCTGCTAATCTGTGTATCATTTTTTCACTCTCCTTCTCCCCGCTCTCTCTCTCATACTCTGTTCCATGTACATTTGTATATATGTATTTATGTATGTGACTGTGTATATATGTAGGTATAAATAGATATATGTATATGAATAGGAATAAGTCTATGCATAAGTGTGCGTTTATATACTGTGTGTATGTTGTGTGTTGTGTATATATATATATATATATATATATATATATATATATATATATATATATATATATATTATATATATATATATATATATACATATACATATACATATGCACATATATATGTATATATATGTATATATGTATATATGTATATATATATATATATATATTATATATATATATATATATGTGTGTGTGTGTGTGTGTGTGTGTGTGTGTGTGTGTGTGTGTGTGTGTGTGTGTGTATATATATATATATATATATATATATATATATATATATGTACACATATACATATACATATACATACACACACAGTATATTATGTATGTATATATACATGTATGTAAGAATGTATGCATGTTCGTACATATGTCTGCAAACAAAAGTGCCCTTCCATCACACCCTCCCCCCCCCCCTTTCAAACCGTCTATCGCAGTCGACGTCGAGCAAAAGTCTCAAGTGTCCCAGCGACAGTCGAGCAAAGTTTCCCTGCGACTGAAGCGCCGGAAATTGCCCTCATTCCTCAGGTCGCGATAAGGTCACTCGGCCTTGCTGTGTCATGACCCGCAATTAATGATACGTCCAGAGAGGATTAGTTTTTTCCAGGTTTATTTGTTTATTTGTTTGTTGAAATGTTTGTGTGCACTCGCGCATGGAGGGAAGCATTTGTGTTTGCCTGTGTGGTTGGGAACTGATGCCCTTTTGTTCAGAAGTGCGCGGCAATGTTTAGAAACGGTGTGTTGTTAAGGCCAATGATTTTCATCTGTCATCTCTCTCTCACTCTATTGTTTCTCTCTCTCTCTTGTCTCTCTCTTTCGCTCTGTCTACCTATCTCTTGGTCTCTCTCTCTCTCTCTCTCTCTCTCTCTCTCTCTCTCTCTCTCTCTCTCTCTCTCTCTCTCTCTCTCTCTCTCTCTCTCTCTCTCTCTCTCTCTCTCTCTCTCTCTCTCTCAATCTATCTATCTAACTTTCCCTCTCCTCTCCCTTTCTCATCTCCATTGCTTTCTCTCTCTTTTGGCCTATACGATGTGTGTATCTGTGTCAATGTGTATGTATACGTGTATGTATCTGTGGGCAATATATATACACACACGCATGCATACACAAACACAGACACCCATACCGCGTTCGCAGAGTCCACGACCAGGCGTAATTAGCCGCCGCCGGGGCCACTTGATCATTACCCCCGCTAATTACCCCGGCTCTTGGCGTGACATCCCATTTTCCCGATGACCCTTCAGCCGGGAGGATTCTTGGGCGGAGGGGGGGGGAGGGGCAGCCTTTTCGCACGGCTGTTTTTTTCTTCTTTTCCTTTTTTTGCAAGTTGGAGAATTCTTGGGGGGGAGGGGACAGTTTTTTTCGCACGGTTGTTGTTGTTTTTTGTGTCTTTTTTGGGGGGGGGGAGGGGGGGGAGGACGTTGCATGGCGGCGGGGATTCGGGTTGCTAAAGCGAGCGCGTGGCAGCCAGAGTGTTGATAATAAGTCATTAAGGTTTAATTGGGGTTTAATTGATGAATGTCTCTCGTGAGTTCCTTGATCCTTTTACGGGTTGGGTCTCCTTAGTGGGTTCCCTAATTGCTGCAACAAAGAAGGGGAGTGTTTGGGCGTACACCTGTTGAGCATGTTGCAGCGTGCAATATCTGACCTTAAGTCAAGGGCGGGAGAGTGATTGAATGATTGCTAAGGGAGTATTACTTAATGTAGGGGAAATATTTATATATCATTTGGACAAAGTAATTCAAAGTAACAAAATAAGTAAAAGCAAAATCAGATGTAGATATAGGCCTATATCTATTTAAATTCCGTATATACATACTCGATTTAACTCCCTTCACGTACATCCCGATATTTTACAGATTTACAAATTTGAATCGACTGCCAACTTTTTTTTTTTTAACGGTACCACTTTTTGAGATATTTAGCCCCCTCGTCGTCACAGGGAGGAGGATGAGGGCGGGAATCCTAGCAGGCGGAGGGCGACCTCGGGCATTGTCCTCGCGGGCGTGCGGGCGGGATTGTGAGGCGGGTCACGAAGCATCCGACTCCAATATTTCTTACCATCTCTCATCCCCGTGTTGCCTCCCTGTGAGTGAAGGACCAGCTTGCTCCCCCCCCCCCCCCACCTTCCTACCATCCTTCCGAGCCCTCTTCCCTCCCCACTCTCCCCTCTCCTTCCCTCCCCCATCACTTCCCCTTCCCTTAAAACGGCGCCAGATCCATCTCCATGAATCATGGGGGATTCACACTATCTTCCCCTCGGAGTGATGGCAGAACGTGGGGGTAGGAATTCCGGCCCTACGAGCACTTCCCGGGCGGGGGAATGTTTTCAGTCCTTATGTAGGCGGGGCAATCGCACAGAAAAATAGAAGAAACGGGGGGAGGGGGGGGGAGGGGGGGAGGGGGAGGGGAGGATCTCTCCCTCTCTTCTCTCTCTCTCTCTCTCTCTCTCTCTCTCTCTCTCTCTCTCTCTCTCTCTCTCTCTCTCTCTCTCTCTCTCTCTCTCTCTCTCTCTCTCTCTTCTCTCTCTCTCTCTTCTCTTCTCTCTCTCTCCTCTCTCTCTCTTCTCTCTCTCTCTCTCTCTCTCTCTTCTCTCTTCTTCTCTTCTCTTCTCTTCTCTTCTCTTCTCTTCTCTTCTCTTCTCTTCTCTTCTCTTCTCTTCTTTTTCTCTTCTCTCCCCTCTCTCTCCCTCCCTCCGTCCCTCCTTCCCTCTCTTTCTCTCTCTCCCAATCTCTCTCTCGCTTTTTCTTTTTGTAACTCGAGAGTCGGAGCTCGGGATCCCAAGACGAATGGAGAGAGACGTCATGTGTTGACAGTTTGTCACGATCAGAAAGATGATGTTTTGATACCACAGTTTGTTCGCCGAGAGGAAGGGCACGGCGGAGGGCACGGCGGAAGGAGGTGACGAGTGTGTCTCGCACGTGCTCTGGGCCCTTGGGATCTTAGGATCGACTTGTATTAGTTTCAGGGTCGAGTTTGATTCTTAAGATCGACTTGTTTGAGTTTGATTCTGAAGATCGACTTGCTTTAGTTTCAGGGTCGAGTTTCTTATTGAATTCGACTTGTTTTAGTTCCTAGGTAGCGTTTATTCTTAAGATCTACTTGCTTTAGTGTCTGGGTCGCTTTTATTCTTAAGGCCAAGATGCGTTAGAGTTTCAGTGTCGAGTTTATTCTGAAGATCGACTTGAGTTATGAGTCATTACATTGAAGGGGAAATGTGCAGATTAAAATTTTGTTGCGTTTGTTATTCTCGTAAAGCTGTGTTGGTTATCCAAAACGAAATGTTATTTTGCAACAAGGTAAGTTATAAGGCTGAGCGGTGAATAGAGAGGTAGGAAGATAGGCAGATAGATAGGTAGGTAGACAGATGATGTTGCTTATCCAAATCGATATGTCATTTTCAAGCGAGACGAGTTGTAAAGCTGATAGACAAGTAGATATATAGGAAGATAGATAGATAGAAAGATGGACAGATACTGTTGCTTATCCAAAACGAAATATTATTTTGAAACATAATAAGTTATACTAGATGAAGTCATATTTGATAAATAGATACGTAGGTGAACAGATAGATAGATAGATAGATTCATTGATTAACTGAATAAATAAACTAATAAATGAATATAGAATGAAACAGCATGCAGTCTGGACGCCTCCCCAGTGAGGGCTTCGTGAGTCCCCCGTTCAGAGGGCTAAGAAGGACTCCTCGACTTAAGAAGGTTGAGGGATTCTGGGTCCTTAATCCCCTCCCCCCTTCATCTACCCCTTCCCCCTCTCTCCCCTCCCTCTCTCCCTCTCTCCCCTCCCCCCTCCAGGCGACAGGCGGTATGTTTGTTTGATAAGGGAATATGAATGTTTACGCCCGTCAGCGAATCAGGGGCGGGCAAGTGACAGGCGGGAGGGGAGAGCGAGGAGAAGGAGAGGGAAAAAGAGGGGTTGGGAGGGGATTTTGAAAGGCTAAGGGAAGAGGGGAAGAAGAAGGGATAGAAAGAGAGGTGTGGAGGGGTGGGTAGGGTGAAGTTAGGAAGAAGGGAGAGACTCGTAGGATATTAGAACGAATTTACAGGGTGAGGGGAGAGGGATAGTGTTTATAAGGGCTGCGAGAAAGGGAGGAAGAGGGGGAAGAGAAGAGAGGTGTGAGGCGTGTAAGGATTAAAGGATGAAGGAAGGAGAGGGAAAAGGAAAGAAAGGGGCTTGTAAGAGTTGAGGTAAAGAATGTAGGTGTAGGTGACCGAGGAGGAGGAAAGGGGAGGGGGGAGGGGATGCCAAGGAAAGATAAATGTGTGAGCGGAAGAAAGAAAGTAAAAAAAATCGTGAATGCTTTTGAGAATGAGAATAAAGAAGAGATACGTGAGTGAACGAACGGGTGTTGAGGGTGAGTTGCCGAGTGCAAATATATTTACGGGCTTACTTTATGTGTGTTGCGTTTGCGCTTCCCTCCCATCCTCTCTGGGCCGCGTGCTTTTATTATCGTGGGATGCGAGCGTTTCTTTTTTCTGATTATTCCGAGCGAGAAACGTATAATACAAATATATAAAGAAAGATCAAGGAAGATCATAGAGGTGAGAACTGAATCAATTAGTGCAAAACAAGCATTAAAGCGGCATACCTCTTTCATTAAATCTTTGCTTGACTTCATCAAAGAAAAAAAAAGGTAATTAGAGATTCTGACATAACAAACCCGACATGCATTAATCCCAAACATTAAACTCAATTTATATCTTTCATTTTTTTTCATTCGGACATTTCAAAGCATGAATCTTTCACTTTATTGCTTGTCTTTCATTCCAAAGATCGGTGGTGCTTTGAATGTTTTACTTCCAAATATGGTTTTATAACTGATTGCCAGATTGTGATAAGAGAAAGACAGCATGAGTTTTTTATTCATTATGATGTCATGGGAAATTTTATGGCACCAAAAAAGCGCTGATTCTTCATTATCTTCTTGGCTTCTCGTTCCGCTGCCTGGTGAACAGTGAACGCTTTTATTGCTGTTATTGCTACTCTTATTATTTTTGTTATTGTTATTATTATTATTTACATTATCATCGTTGTTATTACTGTCGCTATTTTTGTTATTATTATTATTGTTATTATTATTATTATTATTATTATTATTATTATTATTATTATTATTATTATTATTATTACCATTATCATTGTCATTATTACTGTTATTATTTTTGTAGTTATAATTACCATTATTATTGTTATTATTCTGATTGTGATTATCATCATTGTTATTATGATTATTACCATAATTTATTATTGTTATTATTATTATTATTATTATTATTATTATTATTATTATTATTTATTATTTCATTTAGTATCAATAATATTATTAT
>NW_020870127.1:806629-814129 GCF_003789085.1 Penaeus vannamei | reverse complement strand
ATATATATGTATATATATATATATATATATATATATATATATATATATGTACCTATATATGTATATACATATATATATATATATATATATATATATATATATATATATATATATAATCTGTATATCAATATAGATAGATAGATATAGATACAGATATAGATGCATAGACATATAGATAGCTAAATATATAAATACGCCTTCACTTTTTCTGCTCATCTCTTCTCCCTCTCCGCTCCCCTCACCTCCACTATACCTTTTCCTTCTTTCCCTTTCCCCCCTCCTTTATTTCCTCCTCCCTCTTCCCTCCTATTTTCTATACCTCTTCCCTCCTTCCTCTACCACGTTTACTTCCTCATCCACGATCTTCTCCCCCCCCCCTTTCTTCCCCAATCTTCCTTCCCCACTTACATTTCTCCTATCACCTTCTCCTTCTTTCCTCTCCCCTCCTCTCTCTTGTTTCCTCTCCTCCAGTCACTTGTCTTATTCTTCCTCCCTTGCTATTGGTTCTCCGCCCTCCCCTTGTCCCTCATCCTCCCTGTCCTCCCTCCCCTCTTGTTCTTTTTCCTCTGCCTCCTACCCTTCCCCGTTTCTTCTTTTCTCTCCTTTTCTTCATGGTATTCTCCTCCCGCCCCCCCCCCCTTCCCTCCTTCTTGTCTGGTCCCTCTTCCTCTCTACTTTCTTACCCTCCCTCTCGTGTTCTTTATTTCCCTTCTCTTCCTCCCCCTCCCCCCTTCATCTTCATCTTCTTACTCCTCCCCTACTCCTTCTCCTCCTCCTCCCTCTTCGCTCTTTCCTCTCCCCCCTCCTCTCCCTGCACCTCCTCTCCTACATCCTCCTCCTGTGCTCCTCTTCCCCCATCCCCTATCCCCCTCCCCTTTGTATCCTTCTTCCCATTTTCCCTTTTCTTTCCTCACCTCCTTCGTGTTTCCTTCCCCTTTCTTCTTCTCGCCTTTATCGCTTCCCCCACGTCTTCTTACCGCCTGTCCCCTCCTCCCCCTTCCCTTCCCCAACGTTTTATTCCTCTTACCTTCCATCTCTCCCACTTCCCCATTCCCCATTCCCCATTCCCCCTCCACCAAGTCTTCTTCGTCTTCACTTTCACTTCCCTCCCTCCTTTCCCCTTCCCCATTCCCTCTCCCTCAAGTCTTCTTCCTCTTCCCTCCCGCCCCACCCCCTTCCACATTACCTTCCCCGAGTCTTCTTCCTCTTCCCCTCTTCCCTCCTTCCCTCCCTCTTCCCCATTCCCCCTCCACCAAGTCTTCATCTTCTCCATTCTCCCCTAGGTCTCCCTCCTCTTCCCTCCCACCCCTCCCCCTCCCCATTCTCCTCCATCTTCTCCTTCCCCCCTCCTCAAGGTCCTTTTCCTCTTCCCTTCCTTCACCCTCCCTCCCTTCCCTCCCTCCCTCCCTCCCTCCCTCCTCCCTCCCCTCCCTCCTCCCTCCCTCCCTCCCCTCCCTCCCCTCCCTCTCTCCCTCCCTCCCTCCCTCCCTCCCTCCCTCCCTCTTCCCTCCCTCCCTCCCTCCCCTCAATGCATCCGCCGCATATAACTTTGAGATTAGCCTCCGAGTTGGATCTCTCGCGTGTGACTGCGCTTCACGTTTTTCTTTTCTTCTGAAGTCTGGCGGCGCTCCCAGCTAGAACATTTCGAAGTTATTTCGGTCGATCCGCGAGTATTTTGATTTCGGTTCTCCTCTCTCTTCTTTTTTTTTTGTGCGTGTGTTTTCTGCTGTTGTTGTTTCTTTATTCCCTTCGTTCTTTCTTCCCTTTTGTGTGGTTTGAAGAATCTGTCTGGGTCTTCATTTTTTTTCCTCGTTATGTCGGAAGAATCGTTCGTCTTCGTTTTCTCTTATTGTATTCATTAATTTCTCTCGTTAGCTGTTTTTTTTTCTTTGTATATACATATCTGTTTCTCCTTATATTTTTTTCTTATCTTTAATTATTCATTTATCTTGTTTATTGTTTTTTATTTTGTTTGGTCACTCAGCATTGAGGAATCGGACACGACGGCATCCCACGCGCGTCCGGGATGGCCACCGGAAGTCCCTCCCGCCATGACAGTCTCCACCGGCCGAAAATCCCGCCAAGAATTCGGGGGAGAGATTTATCAGGGCGGGAGGATCTTTTTTCTTTGTTAACTTAGATCGGCATTCGTTTAAATATTTGTTTCTTTTTTAACTAAGGTTTAGGTGTTTTGTCTTATATGATTGTTAGTTTTTTTTTCTTTTTTTCTTTCTCGGGTGGAAGAAGTATTTATTTCTTACACTTTGAGATCGATTATTCTGTTTTTTTCTTCTTCTTCTTTTCTGATTGATTGATTGATTGATTGTCTATGCCGTTGTTATTTCCATCCTACAAAATACCAAAATTGCAAAATTGTTTCCATTTGTGAGAAGAAGCATCTTGCAAGGGAAATTATTCGTTCAATGGGATGTACCAATTGGCTGAAATTTATGCGAAGAAAAATGAGTACAAAATACTACTGCAGATTGTTTTTCTATCTGAAAATCGATAAAAGCATCTATTGCGTTTATTTATTATATTATGTTTATTATTATTATATATATATATATATATTATATATATATATATATATATATATATATATATATATATATATATATATATATATATATATATATATTCATCGTATCTAACACTCTTTATCATTTGAATATTCTTATCACAGTTGTTTTCATGGTTGTTATCGGTGCGCTTATGGTTTCCGCGTTTGAATTTGTATCCGTGATGGCTCTGTTATCTGCCCCGTGGATCTGTTATGATTTGCTTCTGTGAACGACTTTCTTCCTCCCATATATCATTTTTATTTTCCAAAGTACAAAAATAAAAAATAATATTTCATATCACCATCAATAATTTTTTCTTTTTCATCTGATGTACTTTGGTTTCGTATTTTTTCATTTTCATTTCCCTCTCCTTCACAACCTCCTCCTCTTCCTTCTGCTTCATTTCCTCATTTCCTCCTCTCCTCCCGCCATCCCCTCTCCACTTCACACACATTTAATAATCAGAAGCCAGTGACGAAATCCCTTACTAACATATTTCTTCTGTTTTCTCTCCCCCTTCCCTGCCCCCCTCTCCCCTCCCCCCCAGACGATGGCAGCGACGAAGAGGAACGCCGGGCTGACGTCTGCGGTGCCGAGAGCGTCCCTCAACGACGAGGAATTGGTGAGTATCCTTCCCTTCGACGCCTCCTTCGGGTAGACGTCGGGCCCCTCCTGAAGGGGGACGTCTCTTGGGGTCGTCCTCCAGGGTGGTGGCTCTGTACGTTTGATTTTTTTTTTTTCTTCTTCTCCTTCTCCTTCTGTTTGATTTTCGGTCCTTTCTTAAACTTCGTGTCCTGTGTTCCCTTCATCTCTCCACCTAATTGTATGGGTACAATGCCGTTGTGGCGGAGTCCTCTTAACTGTGTACTTTATCATGAGGTTTAATGTGTCTCTTTGTAACAGGTTGAGAGAGATTTGTATATATGTGTAACTGTAACAGAGTATACGTATAAAGTATTTAACATGTGTTAATTAAGTTTTCTTACTAAGAATGAAATACATGACTATAAAAAATGTTAAGGCTGTAACCTTTTTTCTCTCTCTCATAGAACTGGAGTAAGACCCTTTTCTGTCACCTTAAGCTTAAGCTCTCCTATGTATTTTATATCTTATCTGTGGAATTTACGAGGTCCCTCCTAACTCTTAGCGAAACTTTCACTTGTAAATAACCGCAGTTTGACACATGTGATAGCTTGTTTGACGGCTTTTTGCTGTGTTGAGCCACCTGATTCTTAGCCTAGCTTACAGGCGTATTCTCACGCCCTCGTTACGTCCTGTCACACACCCATTGCCGCCCAGGTCACACATACAGCCCCCCTCTTAGTATAACACTAGCGCTGGATGTGTTTTAATTCCCAGTCACAGAATTCCAGTTTTACCATGTAGTCAAAACCTTAGAAAGTGGAGTGTTAAATTTTGGAAATGACAATAGTAGCATAGTGTAGAAATGAAGCGTCATGTTTCCTCCACGCCCTATAGTTATTGTGACGTTCGAGGGTCGCCTTATTCGTGGGGTGCTGCCCTGAGTGTCACGTGACCTCGCTACTCCTTGCTGGTCTTCAGTTGCGTAATCTCTCCATTTTCGAATCATGGGAGATCCTATCTTGATATTCCTCCTTTTTCGATTCTTTTCTCTTTCCCATCCTCTTCTATCTCCCTCTTCCTGTCTCCTTTACAACGTCATCTCAGAGAAAGCGAGACGGTGAAGAGATATGCAAGTCATTGTCCCGAATCACAGACACCTGCCTGTCCGGCGACCCCGTCTCCTGCGAGGTGCGACCGGGAGACAGAACGACAGGCTGCCTTCGAGCGCCGGCCGCGTGACGGACGGCGAGGCTGACGGAGGTGTCTCGTGGTCGTTATCGCCTGTTCAGGCTGACGGAGAGCCTCTGACCCTTGGCTGCCTCTCTCTTGCACGTCTCTCACGCGTTGCTGCATCTCTCTGTGTGTTCTTCCATCTCTCCTGCTCTTCCCTATTGTATCTATCCTTCCTCCCTCAAATCCACATAAGAAATCGATATAAATTCGTCAAAAGTATTTTCGAAGTACCGCCGCAGGGCCAGTAGCGAGGAGGAGCCACTCACTCATAACTAACACAAAACGAGGAGTTATGTGACCATTCCCTCGCCCGAACCCACGAGTAACGGCGGGCTGTGTGATTTCGTGAGTGACCTGACGCAGGTCGCGAATGGGTTGTCACAGGTCGTAAGGGGGCCGTGACCTCGGGTCCTGGAGGTACAAGGTTTCTCACTCTTCTTCCTCGTCTTTCTTTTTCTTAACTTTCCTCGGCTTAGGTCCCTGTAAGTACAGTGTTTCCATATCTCTTCCTTTTTTTATATTCTGAATATGTCAGTGATCATGCCTCTCATGTCCTAGATTTATATGCTGACACAGCCATCCTCATCCGACATCCCACTCATGGCATCGTGTCTGTGTGTGACGCAGCGCCCACTCATCACTCCAGCTTCCTTGCCCAGACACAGCCCTCACCGCCCGTGTGGCGAGACGCCCACGGCAACCGCGGCCCGATGGCGATGCGCTAATTAACTGCACGGCAGATTCCTCGCGATAAGCCAGCCCTGTCATACTTATTGTTCGTTGTAAAAAAAATCGGTGATTAAAACCATTCATTGTAACTCTTTAATTGGAAGCAACGTAGCGCTGGTGAGCATGGCATAAAATTACGCGTTTTTATATAACATGACTCCGATAAAAGGTTATTGGAGATCATGCCTTTGACATTTAAATGAGCGTCTGCTTTAGATACAAGTTTACTGCGACTTATAGTCGAATGAATAGAAGTGGAGCAGGGAAATATTATATATGAATAGATAGATATACTGATAGATGGGCAGACAGTTGGAGATGAATATAGACAATTGAAAGGAAATAGAAAGGTAAATAGATATGTAGATAGATGGATATATAGATATATGCATAAATTGACAGATAGGACATAAATGGGAAGACACCCAGATAGACAGCAAAAAATAATGCCATAAACTTAATGATTTTCAAGCAATCATTTCAAAGACTGTTCATCAGCAGGTAGGAAAACCAGTTGTTAATAGCACACACCGATGCTATAGTATGTCGTAAAAATAAAATCACACTCCAATAAATATGCAGAAACAATGAAGAGCGAATAACGTGGTAGGTGGGGAAGAGGCTCAATAAAGGTGCAACAAGGAGCAACAGTGTCAACAAAGATGGCGCGAGGACCGCCACAGCCAGCGGAGCCGTAATAACAATCAAGAGGCGCCGTTAACAGAGCCACGCGCCGGAAACAGAACACGACCAAAGGAACACGTTTGATCAAGCGTCGAGGGCCGCCGCCTCCTCCTGCTCCTCCTCCTCCTCCTCCTCCTCCTCCTCCTCCTCCTCCTCTTCCTTCTTATTCTCTTTCTCCCTTTCATCTTCTTCCTCCCCCCTCATCCTCGTCCTCCCCTCCTCCTCTTCCTCATCCTCCTTATCATCCTACTCCTCCCCCTCCTCTTTTTCTTCCTCCTCCACCCCCTCTTCTTCCTCCACCTCCTCGTCCTCCTCCTCTTCTCCTTCTTCTTCCTCCTCCTCTTCCTCCTTCTCCTTCTGCTTCTTCCCTCCTCCTCGTCCCCCTCTCTCCTCCTCCTTCTCTTCCTCCTCCTCGTCGCCCTTGACGTCATCACCGCCTCCTTCAGTTACCTTTGATAATTACAAAACGATCTTCATTTACCGACCTCCCTCCTCCCCCCTCCCTCTCCCCCTCCGTCTCCCTCTGCCCACATACACCTAGCTTTGCTCTGTGTCTCGCGGGCACGTCTACCTCTGTATGCCCACGCCCACGCAAGTTTCTCGACGCCCACACACGCTGCTCAGCTCTTCCGAGTGTTCTGAAAAAGGGACGAAGAAAAAGGACAAGAGAAGGAGAAAAAACTATTCCCTCAAAAAAAAGGTGATTTTACGAAGAAAGGTCAGATGACGTCAGCATCCTGCGCATGGGTCAGAGGGCGTCCTTCGGCTTTGCTCAGCAGAAGGATCCTCAGGCTGAAGGAGTCGCCCTTGCAAGAGAAAAGAGGGAAGATTTACAGTATGAATGAGGTCTTGTAAAGAATAATGATGCTGGTGATACCCTTTGTAATTCTGATGAAGATGGTAGTAAAAGTAATGATGATGGCGATGATATGAGTAAGAATTATGACAATAATGATAATAATGATAAAAATATCATAATATCAGGAGCACTAAGGAAGACAGTATAGCAACAGCTGATATTACTAATAATAATGATACCACTATTATTAATGATTAAGTTATTTCTGCTGTAATAACGCTATCTTCAGCAGTATGAACAGCAACGACAACAAAAAGCGCTGATAACAAAAATGGTAACAACACCAATAATGACGATGATGCTGATACTCGTAACAAGAACAATACAACTACTAATAACAATAGTGATAATAACAAGACCGATGATCGCGAAGACGATAACAATAATACGAACAATAACGAGTTTGATAAAAGGGAAAAAAGCGAGAGAAGCGGATCTTGTTAGCGTTCTTACACGAGCTTAAGGCAGGATTAAGTAAAGTGCTTGAATATCGAACCTGAGGCTTTTAGTAAGTCGGGAAGTGTAGCGCACAACAGCGGTATCTCTCAGCCCGGAGGAATTATACTGAAAGTGTTTTCTTATGTACGGTAGTCAGTTTCTTGTTGCAATAAGAATATATCGCATATATTTTTTTAGAATATATGAAATTAGGAGATAGGTTGAGGGACAGGCGAGTTATGACAATTGTGAGGAAAGGGAGAAATGGGGTGCTTCTGTTGCGCTGAGGTCAGAGGTCAGAGGGATACGTATTGAAAGGTTATAGTGTTGTGTAGTGTTGTATAGTGTAGTGCGACGGTAGATACTCTTCACTGTGTAGTTATAGAATCTTAAAGGCAGCAACTTTCG
>NW_020870127.1:789129-796629 GCF_003789085.1 Penaeus vannamei | reverse complement strand
ATTAAGTTTATATATATATATGTGTGTGTGTGTGTGTGTGTGTCTGTTTTGTTTCCTCTTTATCCTTCAAATCACATATGGCTTCTGCTTTTATTACTCCTTCGCCTCTTTATTTATCTTTTTTTTTTCTCATTATCAATTATGACTAAAACTACGTCTAAGAAAGAAACCCCTAGTGTGTATGTGTATGTTTATGTGAGTGTGTGCGTGTAAGTCTTTGTGCCTATATATGTGCGTCTGTGTGTGTGTTTGATTGTGTGTGTGTGCATGTCAGGCTGTGTGCGTATGTGTGTGTGTGTGCGTGTGTGTACATTTGCTTCTGCGTTTTATTATTTGTTTTTGTTTTCCTCATTTCTGCTCACGCTTCCTCGCGCCTCGACAGCTTCTGGGCGCAGGTTCTTGCGTCACACGTCACCCAACCATCCCATCGGCGCCATCATGAAACTTCTCGCCTTACGTTTATTCTTCTTTAAAAAAATAGTGATAAAAAACAGATATTAAGACTATATTGCTTCTTTTTCCTCTTTCCACGCTATTTATTGCATGGTGATTCTCATTCTCTCTCTCTCTCCCTCTCTCTCTCTTCTCTTCTCTTCTCTTTTATCAATGCTGTCTTACGTTTTCCTGTTCTATATACTTAGATATAGATATAGACATATATTTTGTTTCTGGTTCTTTAAGTATGGTGTTTCTCCTCATGGTTATTTAAGGCCTTGCACCTTTTCCTTCCAGCCAGCTTATTTATCTTTACATTTTACCCACTTTCTTTATTTTATCTTATTTTCACTCCCCAAGTCCCGTCTTACTCCCCCCCCCCCCCTTCATCCTCAACTCCTCCCGGTGTACTTTATTAAAAGTTAACCAAAAGAAGTTGATAATCCGGTTCTTAGTCCCCCATATCTCTCCTTATCTCCCCCTCCCCTCTTCCCCTTCCCTCTTGCTAAGATCTTCCTCCTCCCTTGCTCCTACCTCCCCGCCCCTCGGTATCTCTTCCATCCCTCCCTCCCCCTTCGCTTACCTCCCCGCCCCCTCCACTTCCCCGCGCTCTCCCCCCTCCCCCTCCCCCCAACCGCCAAGAATAAGACCAATAACTGACGCACATTTTTTCTTTTCTCCTCCCCCCTCTCCCCCCTCTCCCCCCATACGATGTACAGAAAATGCACGTGTACAAGAAGACGCTGCAGGCGCTCATCTACCCGATCTCCTCGACGACGCCCCACAAGTTCCTGCCCTGGACGGCCACCTCGCCCACCTACTGCTACGAGTGCGAGGGCCTCCTGTGGGGCATCGCGCGGCAGGGCGTCCGCTGCGTCGAGTGCGGGGTCAAGTGCCACGAGAAGTGTAAGGACCTTCTCAACGCGGACTGTTTGCAGAGTAAGTGCGCTGAGGCTTCGGGTTCGGGGGCGAGTCTGCGGGCGTGTGTCCGTGTGCCTGTGGGGGGGATATTTTTTGTTTTTGTGTGGGGGGTTTGACTGTTGTTTTTTCTAGACTTTTTTTGTTTTTGATGTCGACGTGATTTTTTTTCTTTTG
The DNA here is from genome assembly GCF_003789085.1 of Penaeus vannamei. Lineage (NCBI taxonomy): Eukaryota > Metazoa > Arthropoda > Malacostraca > Decapoda > Penaeidae > Penaeus > Penaeus vannamei. The sequence continues at coordinate 795,099 of NW_020870127.1, read as the reverse complement.
TTTCTTTTTTATGGTTTGATTTTACTTATTTTTCGTTGTGTAACTTTTTAAGAGAAAAATGTGTAACCAGGATCTCTTAGCGTTTTAAATATTTTCTTTTGTATATTCATATAAAATGCGTTTTATTTATATTATTCATTTGTGCACTCTTAATTTTTCTACACCAAGAACATCAAAACAGGAATGTTGAGTAACCCACTTGTAATACAAATTACATGATCTTACATAAGCATTTTACGTAAACATGTTTGTAGTTATTTTGAAATTAATTAACCACTTCTCCATCGTGCATAAAACAAGGTACGTTAAGTTTGCAGCATATTTATATCTTTAAAATGTCGCATGCACCGATGTTGGCAACGTTGCAGCTTGTAGTGTAGCTAAATCGTTGCAGACAAGGTAAATATTTGTGCAGTGTGCAATTTATTGGCGGTAACATTGCATGTAAATTGTTGCGAATGCCCAACGAAATCTAATTATAGTTTCCGTTTAATGTACAGGTCCAATCAAATTAGTTTACCTGCTGTCATTTTGTAGTACGTGGGTAGTGCTACGTTTTAGTGTGGATCGCTCGCTGTCGTTGTCGACGGCGTTGGTGTGTTGTGTGCGTGTGTGTGTGTGGTGTGTTGTGTGTGCGTGTGGTGTGTGTGCGTGTGTGTGGTGTGTGTGTGTGCGTGTGTGTGTGCGTGTGCGTGTGTGCGTGTGTGCGTGTGTGTGTGTGTGTGTGTGTGTGTGTGTGTGTGTGTGTGTGTGCGTGCGTCTGTGCGTATGTACGTACATGCTTGAGAGAGAGAAAGAGAGAGAGTTAGTGTGTGTGTCTGTGTGTGCGCGCGCGCGTTTGTGTGTGTGTGTGTGTGTGTATGTATGTGTGTTTGTTTGTTCATTTGTGTACCCGTATTTGTATATGGCAACATGAAATACACATATCTGCCCGATGATCTCACACCCACAGCTTTTATTGGCATGATACTTGCCTGACCTCTAATAAGTTTTCGTTTTCTCCTACCATTTCTTTTGCATTTTCGTATCTGCACGTGTGTTTGTTCTCCGTGACGTCACCCGTCTGTTGTGTGTGTGTGACGTCATCACCAACTAAAACAGCTGCATACAACTTGGCCAAACACGCCCCCTGGTTGCCCAACGTCGAGCTAGTCCAAGTACTTGTAGAGAGTAAGTACTTTGTGCTTCTACGTCTAGGTTCGTGTGGACAGTAAGTGCTATGTGGTCTCTTTCTACATGGACTGTGTGTTCGGCCGGAGCTATGTTGTTTGCTTACATAACGCAGGTACTTTGCAGGTAACAAGAAACATCTCAGCTTTATGCTGATTATATTTGCTTTTCCTTTGTTCTTTGCCCTTTTTTTTACTCCTACTTTCATCTCCGTTTGTGGAAGCAATACACTCTGAGCATCTAGATGGCAGTTTTACACCCAGGAAAAAAATAAGCCCGGATGTTGCTTTTATCCTTCAGATAGTAATGCGTTTTCCTCATCTCTCCGCGCTCTCCTCCTTCCCTCGCCTTCTTTGCTTGTCCCTTCATTACATTTAGAAAAACTCGCCAAAGCTCTAAAGGTTCCCCACGCTACTCCTGTAAGAGGATCAAAGCTTTCATACCTGGCAGCCAAAAACGCACTTTTAGCGAAGGTTACACAGGTGAGAGAGATTCGAGTTCCCCTTCTTCTTAAAAGTACAGAAGCCGACGTCGAATTTACATGTTTTCTTATGCAGATTTTTGTTCATTGTTTTACAGAATGTATTCAAATGTATCGTGTGTTTTACAATGTCAACTTCAATTGTTTTAAGAGTGCATAGAAAAACGATCGCACTTTGATTCATTCAACATTTCTATAAAACACTTCATAGAAATGCTACATGGCACCCGAACACAACATGACACTCCAGCATCGAACATTACATTACGTGTTATTACATCACTCTAGATGGAGCTGTCGACGCACACCTCTGATCGATGGTCGTTTGGCCGATCGATCGACAGGAAGCAGGTGTGGCGCTGGTCATGCCACTCCCAGCTCCCACCTGCTACACCTGCTTCGCCTGCCTCACCTGTCGCTTCAGTGCGCTTCCCCTTGTCCTTCCCTTGTTATTTATGCATTATTCCCCCGTTCCCTCCGTTACGTTTCTTTCTTGGGCGGAGGACGTGGGAGCCGGACGCGGATTTGTGAATTATTAATAGGTTGGGAATTTATCGACCCGGATTGTGTCTCGGGTCGGGTGTCTCCATCGCTGTTGTTATTGTTATCGCCGTTTTATGCGGTGGAGACTTGGGGGGGGGGGGGGCAGATGTTTGGGGGGGGGGGGGATGGGGGCTCGGTGTAGGTGTGGAATTTTCCTTGTTCTTGTCCCGTTCTTCTGTCTACTTGTTTTCTCTCTCTCTCTTCCTCTCTCTCTCTCTCTCTCTCTCTCTCTCTCTCTCTCTCTCTCTCTCTCTCTCTCTCTCTCTCTCTCTCTCTCTCTCTCTCTCTCAAATGTTCACTACCTTTATCTTTTTTCTCTTTCCTCTCTCTTCTACTTTTTCCTGAGCCCGCCTCTTCACCTGCACTCTCCCCGCACTTTCATTCTTACAGTCTCTCACCTCCCTTGTTCCGTTTTTCTCCTCCTTTTCCCCTTGCGCATTTCTCCGCTTTACCCTCCGCAATCTCTTTTCTCTTCTTCTCTCTCTCTCTCTCTCTCTCTCTCTCTCTTCTCTCTCTCTCTCTCTCCTCTCTCTCTCTCTCTCTCTCTCTCTCTCTCTCTCTCTCTCTCTCTCTCTACATATATAGATAATAGATAGATATATACATATACACACAATATACAATATATATATATATATATATATAAATATATATATAAATACACACACATATACATATCTTGTGTTCTCTCTCTTGCTTCCCCTCTTTCTCCTCTATCTCCATTTTCTCCAACATTTTCTTCTTTCTCTTCTGCATTTTCTCTCCCCCCTCCTCTTCATTTCATGCAACTACTACTACTACATCGTATCTATCCTCTGCATATTCCTCTCCTCCTCTTCCGCTTCTTTCTCCTCCTCCTCTTGAGCAACATCGCAAAATGGCCATTAGCCGACACATCGTTACTCGAAACGATATCACGTAATCTATGCCATCACGGCGAGTTACCTGAGAGTTGTCCAGCGCCTCCCATTAGTGTAAAATGAGTTATAAAAACAAAAGTTGCGCCTTTTAGGAAATGGTCACTTCTGCTATCTGTTTTGTTTTTCTTTTTCTTTCTTTCTTTTTCACTGTTTGTTGGTCAGTTGGTTGGGTGGTTGTATTTTTGATGTTCGGAGGATTCTCGGGCTGTTCGCTTCGAGGTTTGGGAATGCGAGAGTAAGGGGTCATCTCTTGGTTAAAAGGATTCAGGGGAGAGAGATGGTTTGAGAGAGAGAGAGAGAGAGAGAGAGAGAGAGAGAGAGAGAGAGAGAGAGAGAGAGAGAGAGAGAGAGAGAGAGAGAGAGAGAGAGAGAGGAGAGAGAGAGAGAGAGAGAGAGAGAGAGAGAGAGAGAAGAGAGAGGAGAGAGAGAGAGAGAGAGAGAGACAGAGACAGAGACAGGCAGACAGAGAGGAAGGGAGGGAGGAAGGGCGAGGGAGACAGACAGACAAGAGACAGATATAGAGCCGGAGACAGAGACAGACATACTTAGAGTCAGACAGGGAGACAGACAGAGAGAAAAGAAGAGGAATAAACGATAAAGAAATCTGAGAATGCAGCCTTCGCTCCGTGGTATGAAAGAGAGGAGAATAAAAAATGTGAAAGGGAACGAGGAAGAGGCCGCAGAGCTGGAAAGGCAATCCTCACTCTTGTCTAATAGGATGAGGCTCGCAAATGCTGGATCGGGGATGCACGCGGCATAAAGGCAGGAGAGTGTGGATGCGGAATACGCGGTCGAGATTTTGAGGTTTAGGCAAAGGCGGGGCTACGGAGGGGTTGTGGGAAGATATGTTGGGGAGCATTTCGGTGTAAAATGATGCTTATTAGGCGTAGGTTCGCTCCCTCCCCTTCCGCGCCTCGTCCTCTTTAACCCAACATGAGGTATAAATAAACAATGATAAATTTAGCAGGGGTGAGTTTTTAGTTCCCTATTTATTTCTCTTCCCCCCAAAAGCCTGTAATCCCTTTAAACACCGCTAAGGCAGATTTCTTCCACAGTTGATACACCGTAAACGCATAACAATCAGTCAGTACAACAACTTTCACAATCATACACCAGCATATCTCTTTTGTTTCACTCCCTCTGCCTCTGAGGAAACGAGTAAGCCAAAGAAGAGTAACGACTGAGTAACCCCGAGACACGAACATTGCATCATGTTATGCCTGCACGAGTAACGCCTCATCTATCCTGTTTTTGTTTTTTTTCCTCGATGCACGCCGAGTAACGAGTAACCAATCCTGAGAATAACGCCCCATCCTATGCTTGCAGGAGCGGCCGAGAAGAGCAGTAAGCATGGCGCGGAGGACAAGACCAATAACATCATAGCGGCCATGAAGGATCGCATGAAAAAGAGAGAAAGGGAAACGCCGGAAATATTCGAGCTTATAAGGTACGTTGTTACACTAAATGTCTATAGGGTTTTCGACCTTAAATGCGTCTTGAGCGGTTCCTGGAGGAGGAGACAGTGGTAAAAGCCGAGCTACAGATAAGACAGGGAGTCAGCGAGTAAGCATTCATTATCTTTTTTATAAGCAGTTACCTAATCTTAAGGAACTTTGGTGGGTCGTTCCGCATTCATTCTTATTTCGAGAACATGAAAGTCAAGGGAAGAGGAGGGAAAGAAAAGAAATATATCCTGAGGCACATTCATAAGCAATTTTGTATAAAAAAGAATAAAAAAGTAATCCCATGCTCGGTGTGTTTGCTTATGTAGATTCCCGGCGCTGTATGTGTTGTCTTATCATTATCTAGGCCGGATGTAGGGCCTTCGGGGAGATGGTCGAGAAGATAAGATCTATTTTCCTCGCGCCATACAGCCCCAGGCCCTTTTTGTCTCTTTTTTTCTTTCTTTTTTGGACTTTCTCTTTGTCTCTTTGTCTCCTTTTATATTTTTAATCCTTTGAGGCTATTTTTATTTTTGTTTAATACTTCTAATTTTTGTTTCGTACTTCTCTTCTATATGCTCTCTCTCTCTCTCTCTCTCTCTCTCTCTCTCTCTCTCTCTCTCTCTCTCTCTCCTCTCTCTCTCTCTCTCTCTCTCTCTCTCTCTCTCTCTCTTCTCTCTCTCTCTCTCTCTCTCTCCCTCCCTCCCTCCTCCCTCTCCCTCTCTCTCATTCCCTTTTCAGTAAATACGTGCAGCAGATATTTCCTCTTTTCTTTCCCTCGCTCGTCAACACCCCGAGTCCATTATCAGAGGTGACAGTTTGGGCCAAAATACACATGTTGGAATACACACTTCACTTCAGTCGCCCGTCCCCCGCACGCCCGCACGCCCGCACGCCCGACCCGCCGGCCAGAGGGAACTGGTTTTATTCCGCGACAATAAAATGGATCCACATCTTTGCGGCAAAATGCGTTCCACAAGCGTAGGATCTTGAGAATGTAATTACAATAATGTTTGATGGAATGTTGTCGATTGTACTTTTTGTTGTTGTTTTATGCTGTGGGATTTTTTTTCTAAAGGGAGGTAGATGTATTTGGTGAGATCGTTTAAGGGCCGTGCTGTTTGTCTCTCTTAATGCAATTTTATTTTACTTTCTTTATAATGTGTTGCGAACGCCCGCATCTTAAGTAATAATAATGATAATCATAATAGTAATAGTAATGATGATGATGATAATAATAATAATAATAATAATAAGGATCATTGTAATGATAATGATAATGGTAATAGTAATAATTATGATGATGGTAACAATTATGATGATAATAATTATAAATATGATATATAATAGTGATAACAGTTATGATTATAATAATGATGATAACAATTATTATGATAATAATAATCATTATGAT
>NW_020870127.1:769129-786629 GCF_003789085.1 Penaeus vannamei | reverse complement strand
ATGAACCTTATTTCTCCGGTAAATAGGGATGTCTTCAACGTGGAGGACAAGAGCCACGTTGGCCACATGATGTCCGTGAACCAGTCGGTGCTTGACGGAACCAGCAAGTGGTCTGCTAAGATTGCCATCACAGGTTTGTTAACGTCTCCCCTCTACCATCACTTCCGCCCCTCCCTCCTGCCCATCGTCATTCCCTCGGTCTTTCCATCTTCGCATCTCTATGGCTGTTGTTTTTTTCTTGTTTCACTTTTTTTTCCTTCTCTCCACATTTTGGTTCTTTTGCTGTTCTCAACGGCCTTCTTTCACTGCCTGTTTCTCCCTGTCATTGTGTTACGTGTTGTCTCGTCTGCCTCGCGTGGTGACGTCGACCACGTGACTGTGAAGACAAAGTGGTGTTCCGGCGCGTGCTACTTCCGCTTTATGTTCCGTCGCGCTGGCAACCTTCGTATGAATAAAAAGTTAGAGGCGTGACCTTTTGCGGACCCGGCTGTCCAAAATAAATGAAAATTGTATCAGGCTGTGGCAGGCGCAGGATTGCTGCCGAGAAGGTAACACGATTAAATGAACCTCCACTACGTAACCCGCGGGACGAGTCGGTTCCCACTTTGTCTTCATAAGATAGACGTTTTCTGTTCCGCCCACGAGAACTGGCCCCGAAGCCCCGCCACGCTCGCTCGGGGGGAGAAGAGCACGTTCTCTTGTCCGCTCCGGAATCTCGCGAGATCTAAACGATTATTAAAAGTACTTGCTCTTGTTTACTTTTAACAAGGCTTCGGGGCGGAAGTTGTCGTGCGCGGGTTCGCAGGCGCCGGCCCCTACAGAGACGGCGAGAGACGGAGAGAAAAGCGACGGAGGCTTGACATTATCGGTGTTGTGTCTTTATGTTGAGTTACGTATGCTTAGTGATGTTTCCGTGATCGTTGTGTTAACCGATGTTGAATGTGCTTCTTCCACAGGATGACTTTCAAGGTGGATCCAGATACCCATATTGATTCACTTGAGAAAGCAGAAGATAACGTTTTAGAGGGGACCTCCCATTGGTCTTGCAAGATTGCAACTACAGGTCAGGCAAAACATGTACATACCGTGGAGGATGGAAGTATGGAGGCGTATGGATCCTTCCTACATGGTGGCGCTGCCGTCGCTCTGTATACTTCCATCCTTCCACTTCCCACCACCCAACCAACCAGTGCAACTCCGCTGTAGCGGCAGACAATCTACTCTACTTACTTCTACTGTACCCAGGAGGCAGCACCTTGTAGCATCCGACTGACTCGTTTATACTAATTTGATTATTTTTTTTATTCTCTTTACACCATCCCCGCCCTGATTGTCACTTGCTCTTACTGATCACTCCGCGTCACTCCCCACCACGTACTGCCATGCAGGCCTCTCCCGCGCTCTTAGTCACCGAGTCTTGCTCTCCAGAACCCACCCAACTTGTCTTACTTACGCTGTAATGGTTGCCTCTGAGTGATTTCAGTTGATATATATATATACATATATATCTATATACATACATTTACCAGTCTTATTACTACTATGCTTCACGTATTCCAACCTTGATTTGATACATGGATCTTCCATTCCACCGTCGCTTCTGATTGCTCGTGCTGTGAATGAATTACCTTTAATACCCAGTACAAGGCTGCGATCAAGACACTTCTCTTTTTTGAATGGTAGAGGCGTTGATCAGTAGGCCAGCAGTTGGCATAAGGACCTAAAACACCTTAGTTGGATTTAATGATGGTTTATGCCTTGGGATTATCCACTGCTGGGAGCCATCTGGACGGGAATTTTGCCCCAGTAATTTTGACATGAAGTTAACCTGCCTGGACATCCGTTTAACGACGAGAAAAGAAGCTAAGAAATTCGATGATAAACCAGACTTAGAATTTTTTTGATGATAAAGTTTTTGAACCCAGTTCTAAACAGAGTTGATAACTCATTTTTAAAAAGAAAAGAAAAAAATATTTTTGAGCTCCTGAGCCCTTTTTAAGGAAGCTCCGCATTTTTTTTTTTTTTTATTATTCATTTTTTTTATTTGTAACATTTCCGAGGGGGCCTATTTTGTAAATACCTTTAACATTTCCCGAGTTTTGTTCCGAATTAATGAGCGCTAAGTCTGATTGGCTGTGTTACTAGCTTATGTAACTAAGGCAGCATGGCAGCATGTTAACTTCATGAAGCAAAATGGATTGATACACCGGTCTAGACAATAGATTGAGCCTAGTGTATATTCTAGTAATCCGTATGTAATGAGCACTTGGATCGTGTCTAGACATACAGATGCTGAGCCCCATTTCTCTTAGTGTTCTAAAACTTAAAAGCATTTCTGTAAAGGCGGGGAGGTCGGCCCCTTAAATCACGTAGGAAGGTGCTGTCTTAGAGCTTCCTCGGCGCCTCTAGGAACCTAGGTGGCCTCGCCCGCCGCTGGCATTCCCGGGATCCCGAGCCAAGAGTGTTCTCGGAGGCCTCGTGCGCACCCTGGAACTCAAGGGTGCTCCCCTGAGGCCCAGTATGCACCCTGAGACCTCTAAGAGTGCACCCTAAGAACCACTGTGTACTCTAAGACCTAAGCATACGCTAAGATCGAGCTCCTGAGGCCCAGTGTGTACCCTGATACTTAGGGATGCTCTTTTTGAGACATTGTGTACTCTGAGTCCCGCGGCTCTGCTCCTGGGACCTAGGGTGTACTTCGAGACTCAAGGGTGCATACTTGAGCCTCGATGATGACGGGATATCCTTCGGGAAGCTAGTGTGCACTTTGGCCGGCGAACTCTCTGGGCCTGACGTATACTCCTGGAAGCTCGAGCTTACCGAAGGAAGCTGAGGTGCAAGCGAGGACTCTAGAGTATACTTCTGGAAACGAGTGTTCTCTGGGACCCTGGAGAGCGCCCCACTGCTAGTTAAAAAGATTAGTCAACCTGTCTTGTGATCGACCAATGAGTGATTCATAATGTATGTACCATAGATGACTTAGAGAGAGATTCGAGGCTGATGATAGACCCAAAGGATATACTTGCAGGGTATATCGTAGCATATACCGCAAGCTAGGGTAGATTACCACTCGAGGGCCCCCCTGGTGGTCGGCTCGGTGATCTATTGCTATCTATTATCTAGACCCGGAAGTAAATACTGCATGTCCAGTTTTGTACACTATTGTTTACTTTATGATCATGTGCACAAAGTTTGATAACAAGGGTGACGTAGAACACCCGCACCATTGCCCACACTACGCTAACTACCTCGTCTTCAGGTAGTTTTGTTGATGATGATGATGATTGGTGATGAGATAATGATGATGATGATGATGAGTTGTACATGAACAGAACGACGCAAACAAGCGCTTTCACACAATAGACGGATTAAGAAACCAGACACAATCAATAGCAGGATAACGACGTCCTTTCACCACAGACAGCCAACGGACAACGTTACGGCGCCGCGGCAGGTGGTCACTCGGTTCCCCGCAGTGCCAGATGCCATGACACTCACGAGGTGTTCGGTTTCTGGTGCCGAGAGCGAACACGAGTCTTTCTGCCTGACGTGACACCTATAGAGAGTCATTCGATAGGACTTCCACACGACAAATGACAAATATCACCGACAGAAACTCACGCTCATCGACACTTTACAAATGCCAAAACAGGATGGATTATCCCTGTGTAATTCTCCCTCCTCCTAATCCATTATCCTTCGATTTCACTCGCCATTAGTAACCCTCATTACTCATGTCGCATTCATCCTCTTTCCGTCTCGTCTGTCACCTTTCTTCCTCGTCCCTTGCTCGTTCTTGTCTCCCATCACTCTCCTTCTTCTATTACTCGTATTCTCATTCACCCTCTTCGGCTTTCTCTTGTTTTATCAATATTCGTTACCTTTCATCACTCTCTGTCACTTTCCTTTGGCTTGATTACTTCTCTCGCTTACCGATGTTTCAGAACTTCCAGATCATTCTCTCTCTCTCTCTCTCTCTCTCTCTCTCTCTCTCTCTCTCTCTCTCTCTCCTCTCTCTCTCTCTCTCTCTCTCTCTCTCTCTCTCTCTCTCTCTTCTCTCTCTCCTCTTCTATCTATCTCTCTCTCTCTCTCTCTCTCTCTCTCTCTCTCTCTCTCTCTCTCTCTCTCTCTCTCTCTCTCTCTCTCTCTCTCTCTCCCTCCTCCCTCTCTCCCTCTCTCCCCTCTCTCCCTCTCTCCCTTTCTCCCTTTATCACTCACTCCCTCCCCCCCCCCCCCCCCCTCTCTCTCTCTCCTTATCCATTTATTTCCTACCACATTTATATCACCACTTTTTCTTGCGTCCCCTTCTTCATCTTCGTCGTCAGCTTTTCGCTTCTATCTATCTTCCCATAACTATTCTATCTTTCTTCTTCGTTAACGCTGTTCCTGAATCCCATTGCGCTTCAAGCTAGCAAACTCTCCGTCATTTCGGTGCAGGATAATCTCCGCCTCATTGCACTCATTGCTCTGAATATGTCGGAGTTGGGTGAGTTGCCGGACGGACTGACTTAACCAACAACTCCCTCATTTACTTTGTAACCTTGCTCTCCTTCTATCTTTCTCTTCCTCCTTTTTCCCTCTTTCCTCTTCCTCCGTCTTCCTTTTCCCTTCTTTCTTCATCTTCTACTCCTTCTTCTCATCTCTCCTCCTCCTCCCCTCTTTCCTCATCCTCGTCCCCTCTTTCCCCATCCTCCCTCTCCTTCCTTATTCTTTTCCTCTTCAATTTTCTCATCTCGTATACTTATTCTCTTCCTTTTTGTCATCTCAACCTCTCACTTCTCCAGCATTTCCCCTCTCTTTCCCCTTTCCTATTTCCTCCATCTCCCCAGGTTTCCATTCCCCACCTACCTTACCCTCTTCTTCTCTTATTCTCTCCTCCATCACTTCTCCATCGCCTGACCTCTCCATTCCTCCAACATCCTTCCTCTCCTTTCCCCTCTCCTCTCCCCTTCTTATCTCCCTTCACTTTTCAAATATTCCACCGCTCCCCCTAGCCTTCCTCTCCCCCCATCTTATCTTACCTCTCCACTTTTCCAACGTTCCTCCTCTCCTTCCCCTCTCCTTTCTCTAGATATTGTCTCACCACTCTTCCCTTTTCATCGCCTCCCTTGCCCACTCCATAATCTCCTCTTGGCCCCACCCCCCTCCTCTCCTCCCCCCCCCCCTCCCCGTGCTCCTATCGCCGCCAGATGGACCTCGTGGACCAACACATTCGGACAAACAAACAGAAGGAAATGCACAGATAAACATACACACGGTATGTAAACAAACTCACGCATATATACATACTCGGCGTCAAATGTACGGTAAAGTAAATACCAGCAGACGAACACGCACACACACACACACACACACTCACTCACTCACTCACCACTCACACTCACTCACACTCACTCACTCACTCACTCACTCACTCACTCACTTCACTCACTTCACTCACTCACTCACACCACACACACACACACACACACACACACACACACACACACACACACACACACACACACACACACACACACACACACACACACACACACACACACACAAGCATGCACGCAACCAAACACACAAACAAACAAATAAACATACGCACGACTAGACAAACAAAGAGCCAGACACAGACATTCGCAAAGCAAAAAGACTCCAAAAGACTCTCCGGAAAGGAGGACGAGACCGCCATCGCAGACGACCCCACTGACACGCGCTCGTCACTCGTCACTTGTACATAGCCGCGGAGGGACGGTGAATTTTGCCTCACCGTCGCCTCCCTTTACTCTAGAGCTGGTCACTTCGCCAGCGCTCTGTACTAGCCATGACCAAAGTAAATTCTCTTGCTCCCCCTCTCCCCCTCTCCCCCCTCTCCCCCTCCCCCTCTAGTGTTCATATATTGTACGCTTACCCTGCGCCCGTGAGAGTGGTTGGCGCTATTTACTATTAATTATTATTATTATTATTGTTACTATTATTGTTTTATGGTCTCTTTATATGCTGTTCTATTATTCTATACAGATCCTTGGCTATAACGACTTTATTTGAATGTCTCCCTTCCCCCTCTCCCTCTCTTACCCAAATTCATTATTCAAGTTGTAGGAAAAACAGTTATATTTAGATAGATATTTTCCAAATATGTGATTCTTAAAACGACATTAATAGGGAAGATAGTGTTTTTTAAGACTATAATGTAGGTGATACTCCCTTATTTTTTTTTCTTTCGACCACATTTTTTTTACGTATATTCACTTCAGTATCTCCCCATTCCCCAGTACTCCCCCTATGCCCAACCCCCTCCTCATCCCAAGAACCCCCTACCCCCTACCCGGGAGCAGAAAGAGCTAACACGAACTCCCTTCCTCTCCCTCGCCCCAACAGTGATCTGCGCGCAAGGCCTAATCGCCAAGGACAAGAGCGGGACATCTGACCCTTACGTGACCGTCCAGGTGGGGAAGACGAAGAAGCGAACCCACACCGTCCCTCAGGAGCTCAACCCCGTCTGGAATGAGAAGTTCTACTTGTGAGTTTTCATTGGAGAGATCGCCGTGGCTTGTGTGGCGGGGGTTGGTGTGTGTGTGTTGTGTGTGTGTGTGTGTGTGTGTGTGTGTGTGTGTGTGTGTGTGTGTGTGTGTGTGTGTGTGTGTGTGTGTGTGTGTGTGTGTGTGTGTGTGTGTGTGTGTGTGTGTGTGCGTATGACTTCATATGTCTAGGTATCTGTTCACTTATTATATGTAAGTGGCAGGTGTGTGTGTATATAAGTCCATATATAGCCACAATTTGCTTTGAGTATTTAGTTACACCAGAGTCAACATTTCATCTAATCAGCGAGGCACGCGCAGTTCAAAAGGCTCTCCGCGCTTCTATCTTTGCTCTTCCCTTTGCCTTTCCCTCTGCCTCTTCTCTACAGGCACTCCAAACGTTTCCAAACGTTTTTCAAGCTCAGCGAAACTGCCCACGCCATTCGTTTCATGTTTCTGTTTCTCGTTTTCTCCCCCCACTCTCTCTCTCTCTCTTCTCTCTCTCTCTCTCCTCCTCTCTCCTCTCTCTCTCTCTCTCTCTCTCTCTCTCTCTCTCTCTCTCTCTCTCTCTCTCTCTCTCTCCTCTCTCCTCTCTCCCTCCCTCCCTCCCTCTCTCTCTCTCTCTCCCTCTCTCTCTCTCTCCCTCTCTCTCTCTTCCCTCTCTCTCTTCCCTCTCTCTCTTCCCTCTCTCTCTCTCTCTCTCTTTCTTTTTCTCCCTTTCCCCGCCCATCCCTCCTTATCATCAGTTTTTCCCCACTCCCCTCTCCCTCCCCTCCCCCTCCCGCCGCCCCATATCAAAACTTTTTCACGGTCGACGATCTTTTTTTCCCCATTGAGAGTCAGTTCTTATCTGCATCACTGATCCGTCTTGGAGTAAGTTGCCTGCCACGCCCCCCTTTTCCCTTGACCCTCCCCCCCCTCCTCCCCCCTCCCCACCCTCTTCTCCATTTTTTAAAGCTTATTCATTTTGAAGCTTCTTTCGCAAACTCGATTCTGGGCCTGTAAAATCCGTCTTGGGTATCGCTGGCTTCAGTGTTGAGCATTCGGTTTTCCTCTCATCTCTTGCCAAACTCAATTAAAGTTTAACCTCGTTTTTATGATTCCTTTTTTTTCTTTCTTGCTTTTTTTCCTTTTTTTTTCTTTACTCGTGGTTGTAAAAATCTCTTCGAGGCATAAGAGGAAAAGATGTAGGAAAAAGACGAAAAAAAAGAACGTGCCTTTTGTTTACATGAAAATTTGACTTTGTTTTTTTTTTTTTTCTTCTTCTTCCTTGAATTCCGTGTTTCCGTTCTTTATCAGTTTTAAAAACTTGGCGCGTTGTATTTCGCTTTCTTTTTCCTTTCTAACTCTGCAGCTTTCATTTTCTTTCACTTTCTTCAAAGGATCAAAAAGATCTTTCATCATCTTCATTCACCTTAGTTTGGAGTGCCCAATTTTTATCTTTTCATATTTTTCTTGAAGGGATATTGACAATGTTGTCTTTTACTTGCACACAATCCCTGTGATCTCAATTTCTCTTTTTGTTTCATATTTTTTTTCATATTTCTTTCTTTCCATTGTTTCTACAATTTTCACTCAATTCCCTGTTTTTATTTTTTCTCCCTTACCTTGTCTTATATTCCCACGTGCGGTAGAATGTTCGCTTGTGTTGTAATACTTCAAACTAATTATCGTAAGTAATTATCAAACAACCCTAAGTAATCATAGGTAATTATTCATCTTGTTATTTCATTCGCTCAAAATGGAATCCCTTTGATGAAGCCTGACTGAACTGTGCAAGCCCACGTGTCGAATCTTGCCTCGAGAATCCAAACACCTCGTAAAAAAGTTACCTTGGTGGCTTCCGTCTTAGCACTCCACTCGCTCTGCCACCAAATTTCGACCCCATTTCCACCCCTGTGCCACCTCTATGCCACCCGCCTGCCGCCAGTGCCACACGCTAACACGCCCTTTGGTTGCAGCGAGTGCCACAACTCCAGCGACAGGATCAAGGTCCGCGTGTGGGACGAGGACAACGACATCAAGTCAAAGCTGCGGCAGAAACTGACGAGGGAGAGCGATGACTTCCTCGGCCAGACCATCATCGAGGTGAGTACCGACGAAAGGTCTTCGTATGGTGTCTCTTCTCCCTCCTTCCCTCCTTTCCTCTTTCCCTCTCGCTCTCTTTTCTGTCGTTCATTCATCTCCTCGCTCCTTCTTCCTTCTTCTCCCTAATCCTCTCTCATTCTCCTTCCTTCTCCCTCCTTCACTTCCAATATCTTTCATTCACTAACCTCTTCTCTCATTCTCCCTTTTTCTCCATCATTCACTCCCGACCTCTCTTCTTCTTCCTCCTTTCTTCTCATTCCTTTCCTTCTCTTTTTTCCCTGCTTCACTCTCCAGCTCGACCTCTTTCCTATCTCCTCTCGATCTCTCCCCTCTTCCCCCTAGTTTCTCCTTCCCTCCTTTTCCCTGCTTCACTCTCCACCTCTCTCCTTCTTCCTCCCTCTTTTTCCTTCCCCCCTCTTTCTCAAGGACTCCACACGACGTCCTCTAGCATGCCAAGGAGCTCATTCTTGTCCTTGTTGAATTAGACCTTCTTCGAGAGCCCATTGTGCGTCTCAAAAGAAATTGAAAATACGGAAAGCCGGAGATGTGTAAGTGGTATTCAAGATATTTCTGGGAAAACGATTATTTATTTCTCCATTTTTTTTTTCTGTTGAGAGAGGAATAGGGATTGTTTTTTTTTTAAGGGAATAGTAGAGAACAGAGACCTATAAATTTGGAGAATAATTGGATGGAACGAATAAGATAAAAGAGAAACGAGAAACAGATTTGCGAAGGAGGAGCGACGGAAGGAGAGAGAGAGAGAGGGGGAATGAGATTGCGTCTGAGTCTCTCTTCCTGCTAATGGGGCAAGGTCGCTCTTCGCAAGGGCCGTTCAAGGAGGTGACGGGAAGCTTATGCGTTATTCAAGACATCGAGTTGACATTCAGCTTTAAAGGCAGGTCTGCGCCGCGCCTCGCCCTGGCATGGCCGATAATACACGGTGAAGAATACGCGAGCGTGGGAAAAAAGGTGTTTTTCTTAACTGGCCTTAATGATGCGGTTCCTTCTTTTTTTGATGTATTCGTTTACATGAAAGAAATGTGTGTGCGTGCGTGCGTGCGTGTGTGTGTGTGTGTGTGTGTGTGTGTGTGTGTGTGTGTGTGTGTGTGTGTGTGTGTGTGTGTGTGTGTGTGTGTGTGTGTGTGTGTGTGTGTGTGTGTGTGTGCGTGCGTGCGTGCGTGCGTGCGCGTGCGTGCGTGCGCCGTGTCTTTCTGCGTGTGCGTGAGTGTGTTTGGGTTTGTCTGTATTCTGAAAGGTGTTCCTACAAAGTTTTTTAGATCTTGAGATAATAGGTTGGATGTTGCCTCATACTGTGACCACAACCATCTATATAGTGATATGTGTCCTTAACCAACTGGTGGGCGTTGATCATGTAGCTCAAGAAAGCCTTGAATAAATAGGGCATCTTTTATGATGTTTACATTTCAAATAAATGGAGAGTTATCCATGCAAGGTCGATGAAGATTATAATGATAAGATACAGAAGATAGAATAAGCAAGAAAAATAATGAAGATAGTACTAATAAAAAAGAATAATAGTAATGATAATGGAGGTAAATAGACAAAGACGATAATGATCATATTTAAGTTATGGTAATGATAGCAATGATAATAGTAAGAAAAATATTATCATAGACATGAAAATTATAATAGTAATGATATAATAATGAAAATAATCATTATAGTAATAATGATAATGATGATATTGATGATAAGGACAATGACTATAATAACAATGATGATGATGATGATGGTGATAACAATAATGGAATTATGCACTGCCGAGAATGATAATGATGATAATAATATTATTATTAAGAGTAAATAATGATAATTATAATGATAATAAAAATAATAATGAAAATAATTACCATGATGATTATTATAATAATTTTAGTGATAATGATAATAATGATCATACTAACAGTAATTATGGTAATGATAATAATGATGATAATAATAATGTAATCTGATATAAAATGACATGATGATAATGATAATAATAATGATAATAGCAATTAAAATGATCATAACAATGATAATGATAATGAAAATAGTAATGATAATAACAATAATTATAATACTATTCAACATCATCATGATAACAAACTTGACTTGCTAATGGTTCTTCAGTCTTACCAGAAGATTCACGTTCCTTTATTGTTTATCATTAAAGTGGAAAAGCCTTTTAGTGGGACGAAAGAGGCGCGGAGGGGAAATGAGCATCACTAAGGAGAGGGAAGCTCTGTGTGTAGTGTGTGGGGGAACTTCCGTGAGTAGGGGGGAGATTTTGAAAGCGGCGGGGAAACTTTGATGAGGTTGGGGGAACTTTGGTCTGCGGTCAAGGGAGAAGGGGAGAGGGTAGCTGGGGATTTTGCTGAGGTGGCGAGGGCGAAGTAGGGGAAAATTTGGTGTGTAGGGAAGGGGAGGAGTTTCTGCTTAGGGAATTTCTGATGCGGTGGAAAGGGGGGGGGGATTTTGTTAAGCAGGGAAATGAGCATCACTAAGGAGAGGGAAGCTTTGGTGCATGTAGTGCGTGGGGGAACTTCCGTGAGTAGCGGGGTGATTTTGAAAGCCGGTTTGGGGAAATTTGGTAAGCGGTCAAGAGGGAAGGGGAGGGGGAGGGGGATTTTGCTGAAATGGCGAGGAGAAGTAGGGGAAATTTCAATGTGTAGGGAAAGGGAGGAGTTTGACTTCTGTTTAGGGAATTTCTGATGCGACGAGGAGGGGGGGGGAGGGAATTATGTTAAGCAGGGAAGTCGACGGGGGGGGGGGAAGCAAGGAAGAGAGAGATGGAAGTTGGAAGAGAGAAAAGAAATAACGGAGATAGAGAGATAGGGAGGGGAAGGTAGAAACTAGAGAGACAGAGCGGAGAGAGAGGGAGAGAGAGAAAGAGGGGGAGGGAGAATGAAAGAGAGATGCAAAGAGTAAGAGAGAGAAACAAAAAAAGGTACAAACATCAAATGCACACCGCATTTACTCAGACGACAACACCGCTATTAAAAACGAGGACAAATCCGGCGCACCGAATCAAAAAAAATGAAAAAAAAGAAAAGAAAAGAAAAAAAAGACGTAGCAAACATTGACACGTCGAACAACAGGTCGATGATGCGTGAACAAGAAAATCACAAAGGAAAACAACAACAATAAGTCCTTCGCTCTAGACAGAAAGAAGGAAGGTTAGCATGAGATTGCCGACGAAAGCACGGGAGGAAATGGCGGAAGCGGAGAGGTAATCTATATGATAATTCAGCGGATCGGGAAAACCGACTCGAGTGAAATGCTTGTCGGCTTTACAGGGGGGAGAGGTGAGAAAGGGAGGGGGGAGCGAAGAGAAGGGGGAGGTGAGAAGAAGGGAGAAGGGGAAGGGGAGGAGGATGGAGAGAGAAGGGGAAGGGGGAGAGGTGAGAAAGGGGGGGAGCGAAGACAAGGGGGAGGTGAGAACAAGGGAGAAAGGGAGGGGAGAGGATGGAGAGAAAGGGGAGGGGGGGAGAGGTGAGAAAGGGAGGGGGGAGCAAAGAGAAGGGGAGGTGAGAAGAAGGGAGAAGGGGAGGGGGAGGAGGATGGAGAGAGAAGGGGAGGGGGGAGAGGTGAGAAAGGGAGGGGGGGGGAGCGAAGAGAAGGGGGAGTTGAGAAGAAGGGAGAAAGGGAGGGGAGGAGGATGGAGAGAGAAGGGAGGGGGGTGAGGGGAGAGAGAAGGGGAAGGGGAGAGGAGGGAGAGAGAAGGGGAGGGGGAGGAATGGGCGGTGAGAAAGGGAAAAGGGAGGGGAGGGGATGAGAATGGGGTAGTGGAAGGTGAGAAGAAAAACGAGAGATCGGAAGGGGGAGGGGAAGTGAGAGGGAGACGGGAAGGGGAAGATGTATGAAAGATATGGGGGAAATTATGGAAAATGAAATGAGAGCAGGAGGATAATGGGAAGGGGGAATGTAAGGGTAAGAGGGGAGGGACGGGAGGAGAATGAAGGGAAATGAAGAGAGAAGAGGGAAATGGGGAGGACGGAGAGAATCGTGGCAGGGGTGGGTGAGGGGAAGGGAGGGGAGGAAGTGAGGGAGGCAGTTGATTGGACACCCAAGATCTGTTAGCGACAGGTTGTCTTGAAAGACGAAAATAATGATCAGAATAAAAATGCGGGGGAAGAGGGAGGCAAAGGAGAAGAAACTCGAAAGAGTGACATGGACAGGAAGAAAAGAAGACAGTAATTTACGTCTTTACTACCATTATCAATATAAAGAGCAGTAAATGTCCTACTTTTAAGCACTACATTTACAAAGCAAGTAGCCAGCCAGCAGCTAATGCCATCTACCAGCCTTCTCTCTCTAAACAATTAATTACAAATGACATTTTAATCGTGTTCGGAAGCTTACATCAGCTGAGTTTTAGAAGAAAAAAAATCAAAGGGTATTATGCTTATGTAGCAGCGGAAATTACGTCATAAATTATATGAACTCGTTGCAGTACTGGAAAAGATCTAGAATTAGGTCATTTGCTTCATAATTCCCTCCTTTTGTATATTTTGTAAAAAGAAAGCATTATGATTGTTCAGTGCATGATTGTTTTTTTTTTATTTCCTGAGATGAATGCTAATAGGAAGGGATTTTTTTAGCTAGGCTTTAATGGATAATATGTATATATATTTTTCTTTTTGGTTAAGCCAAAGTGATTATTTTTATGTCTGATATAAACTGTTGTTCGGGAAGGATTTATATGATGGATATTTTTCAATTTATTTAATGATGATGGCGAGGAACCTGGATAATGAGTATTTAATCTGCTTAAGAGTTACATAATGTGCAGATTGTTGTTAGATTCTTATTATTAAAAATAGGATGAGAGAATGAGAGAGAGAGAGAAAGAAAGAGAGAGAGAGAGAGAGAGAGAGAGAGAGAGAGAGAGAGAGAAACACGTACACACACACGCGCGCGCGCGCGCGCGCACAGACACAGACACACACACGCACTCACATGCGTGTGTGTGTGTAAATGTGTGGGTGTGTATGTATGTATGTATTTATTTATGCATGAATGTAATATACATACATACATACATATATGCATACAAACATACATACATACATACATATAGGAATATATACACTCCTGTGGTTATACATATAGGCATATATGCATACATACTTGAATAAATACATATGCATGTATAGCAACATATATAACTATAGTAATTGATACAGGTATACATGCATGTCCAATGAGAGTCACAAAGTTGTCTAAGCTTTTTTTCTTTCCTGAAAAGTTATTTTTATCGAAAAAGAAGCATTTCCTGACAGCTTCCATTTGGGAAATGGGATAAAAAAAATCTTTAGTGTTTATGAAACTCAGAACAGTTTTAAACAAAAATAATTGTTTATTTCCTTCATCTATAAAATCATCTGTTTGTTCATTTGTTTATTGATCCCTTTGTTTGTTTGTTTCTTTTTTTGGAGAGAGAGAGAAGTGGGGGGATAAAAGAAAGAGAGAGAGAGAGAATTGGGGTAGGGGGAATGAAAGAAAGAGAGAAGTGGGGGGAATGAAAGAGAGAGAGAATGAGTGAGTGAGTGAGAGAGAGAGAAATTTATACATTTTAGTATTATATCAGATTGACGCTAGGAAAAAAATATATGCATATATATTTTTCCCGGTGGTATTGTGATACATATTTATTTTTCAAATATTCAACACGAAGGAATACGACATTTAACATTTAAACAACTGAAACGCATATAGCGGTACCGGGTGGAAAATACTAAGAAAACATGGTATATTGACGTTTATTCCATACTGACGTTTAGCCATATTTTGTTAAGCGACATAGGGCTTATGTTCTTTTCGAGAGAGTTTGCATTGTGTTATATGATTGGGTGGGGTGGGGTGGGGGGGGTGTGTGTGTGTGTGTGTGTGTGTGTGTGTGTGTGTGTGTGTGTGTGTGTGTGTGTGTGTGTGTGTGTGTGTGTGTGTGTGTGTGTGTGTGTGTGTGTGTGTGTGTTAATGGGTGTGTGCGTGTCCTTGTTAGTGGGTGTGCGTGTGTCTGTGTGTGTTTTGTGTGCGCAGACGTATTAATTAAAGGCCGTATCACTTCCATTTTCTTGACCATTAGAGCTCACAAAGCAAGCGAGAGCCAAGTGACAAGCCGTGACAGTGTGCTGACACTCTTACCAGCATGTTAAAGCTGAACACGTCAACGAAGGAAGAGGAAGGGAGCGCCAACGAAGGAAAGGAACAAATCCAAAACAAAAGCGAAAACAAAAAAGAGACAAAAACAAAAAAGGGACAGAGAAATAAATAAAATGTGGCATGTATCTTTAGTGTCTGGTTACTCTTCCTGTTACTCTTCGAGGAAAGGAAACAGAAGACCGGCACTTTGATAACAGTTAACGAGGAAATGCACGGCGAGCGAAGAGGGAGATAATTACTGACAGCAAAGACCTCAAACATGACTTGAAATGAGAAAGACCTCAGATGAGACCTCGAATAGGACATCAGCCTGAATACCTTCGGCCCAAAGACCTCAATTAAGACCAGCCCAAAGACCTCAAACAAAACTTCGGCCCAAATAGCAGCGGCCCAAAGACCTCAAACAAGACTTCGAGCTAAAGACCTCCAATAAGACCGGCCCAGTCCGGTGCCGTTTTCCGCGCGGAGAACTGTTGGCGGCGCGGCGAGAGGTGAGGGCTGGATTCCTCGCTTGGCTGGCCATGCGGGCGGAGTGGAGGAGTGGGAGGAAAGATGGTAAAGAATGGGATGAGGAGAGAAAAAAAGAGAATATAGACAGAGACAGAAGGTTGGGGGATAAAAGGCTGGGAAGCAGACAGAGACAGATAGATAGATAGATAAAGAATTTAGCTTATCGAGAAGTTAAGGGCCAAAAATTGAGAGGAAAAGATGGGAAGCGAGAAAGAGTTAGGAAAAGATTGGATGGAACGAGAGAGGAGGAGGAGAGGGTGACGCAGGGGATGAGAAAGGATTGGCTTGATAATACAGCGATTATGTAATATGAAAGTGGAGGAAAAATACCGAAAGTGGCCCTGAAAAGGGGGAGTGAGGAGGAGAGAGAAAAAGAGCATAAATGAGGTTAGTCCGTGGAGAGAAAAAAATAACATAAATGAGGTTATTCCACGGAGAGAGAAAGAACTGAAAGAAAAATCATAAATAAATACCAGCAAGGTGGCAAGATATAAAGCGAGTTTTCAGACGAAGCTGAAAACGTAAAAGAATTCCCATTCGTTTCCAAGTGTCTCTTGAAGTGTGAACATCTTGCTGTTACGAGACTTCTTACAATGACAATATCTTTCAGCTGAAAACGTGTGCTTCCATTCGTTCAGAAAGTCGGGAAGAGTTGGTATTGAATGAACAGTCAACGATGAACAAGTTACGCGATAGAGATTGATTGAACGAAGGAGATTGGCTGGGCGGAAGCTCACTCCTTCACGCTGTTACGGAGTGGTCTTGATGGTCGTGATAGCTTAGAAGGACATAGTTTAGGTTTTATTGAATGTGTGAATGAATCCGTTCTGCTGAGTTCTGCATTTGCCGAGATGTATACATGCACGGTGAACGGTGTTTTATTTTGTAGAAAATAACGAGTGTAACGGGACGATTATGGGGAAAATAAGATGGTCAGTAAGGCTTACACTTAACGATAATGGCTAGGAGCATCACGGCATGAAGAACGGTAAATGGCCGAACATCGTGATGCGCATTATAGGCCAAACTGCGCCATTTCGCTTCGTGATGATACGTTGCAGAAACCAAGCAAGGTTCCCAAGGCCGTTTGCTTAGTCCGGCAAAACGGCTCTTTCCTCTGAAGACATTTTTTATCATGCCATAGCGCCTTTCAGATAATTAAAGATGATACAAAAAAGAACTTAGAAGAGTTAGAGAACCCTCCTGCCATCCGTACTCCAACACATCTGTACAAACCACGCCGCCGGTTTAAAAGAGTTTTCGAAAACCATTCTGCTATCTGTACCGAACACGACTAAACATGTGACGCCGGCCTCTCCCCCGCGCGGGATCTGCCGTCCACAGCGATCGACTAAGCTTCGGCATTACCCTAATCCCCATTTCATATTGGACAAATGAAATCGCCGACTCTACACTGCCGCCCAATCCCCCTCCAGCGGCGGTGTAAGCGAGTAATCAGCTTAACACGGGCTTAATGTATACCATACGCGGTGCTGTTACTTTGCGGAGACGTTGGCGCGGTAGACGTGGGGCGAGTGAGGGATGGGAAGGAGAGGTTAGCTGGTGGGGGATGAAGGGGGAAGGGAAGGGGGAGAGAGGGAGAAAAGGGAGAGAGGGGTGGATCAGGGAGAGAGGAAATTAGCTGAAGAAGAGGGGAAGAGAGGGAGATAGATGAAGGAGAGAAAGAGGAAGAGAGGTAAGTGGCAGAGGAGAGAAGGAAAGAGGGAGATGGATGAAGAAGGGGTAATAAAGGTTAGAGTTGGGTTCAGCGGAGACGAAGGGGGGGGGGATGGGAATTAAGGGAGGGAGGTAAACGAGAGAGAAGAATGAAAGAGATTGAGAGAAGAACAAAGACCGATAAGAAATGAAAAGGGTGAGACTGAAAGACATGAAAGCGGCAGAGATACAGTGTACGATAAATTGCGAAAGAGAAAGCCACCTATGCACGGCGGGAAGCCAGAGTACACCAACACTGTACTCCATTGTACTCCACTCCACTCCACCTCCACTGTGGTACTCCGGCCGACGCTAAGCCACTCCACACTCCACGCACGCCACAAGGAAGAGAAGGGCAGTGACTCTAATCCTCCTGTAACTCCGGCGAAACAGGGAGAGGGCATCCCCCCCCCCCCTCTTGGAACTCCCACTTTCCCTTTTTTCCTCGTTTTTTTCTTTCTTTCTTTATCTCTATCTTTTCCTTTCTTTTTTCCTTTCCCTTGCGTGGT
>NW_020870127.1:761629-764129 GCF_003789085.1 Penaeus vannamei | reverse complement strand
ATTCTTTGTGTTTTTTTTTTCTCTGTGTTTATTCTTAGTTATGCATGCATGTGTACCTGTGTTTGTGTATGTGTGGTTTTGTTTGTCCTATAGTGTGTCTGTATGCGTATGACGTTGATATATTAATATGCGGTTTCTTTAAGTTCCCTTTCCGTTTCCATTATCCACTTATATAGTCATAATTATCCATTACATTCCTCATACACAACAAAATAGATACGAACACATCACGCCAATGCCCCCGCCCCCTCTTTCTCCACCCCTCTCTCCTCTTCCCCTACCTCTCTCCCTTTCTTTCCCATATCCCACCTTTTCCCCTCCCCTTCCCTCACTGTCTCACCTCCCCTGCCTCCCCCTTTCTCCCTCCCCTTCTTTCACCCTCCCTCCCCCACCTATCTCACCTCCCCCTTCCCACCTTCTCTACTTTCCCATTCCCCACATTTCCTTCCCCTTTTTCGCCAACCTTTCACCTCCTGCCCCACCTATCTCACTCCCTGCCTCCACCTTTTCCCTCCCCTTCCCCCAACCTTTCGCCCTTCACTTTCCTCCACCTTTCCACCTCTCTCCCTTCCTATCAACTTTCTCCCCCCCCCCCCCCCGTCCTTTCCACTGCACCCGTCACCTCCTACAAAACTCTCTTGCAATAAGTTCCCGTCTTGATGCAGTTTGAGAGGCATTTGTTCTTGCAAGAGGAGCCTGAATAATTCATGAGGAGACAGTGCTGGAGGGCCTGCCTAGAGCGCCTCCATGCAAATGTATAGAGGGAGGGAAGGGAAGGGGGAGGGCGTGGGGAGGGGGTGATGGGGGAAGGGAGTGGGGAGGGGATGATGGTGGAAAGGTGTGGGGAGGAGGTCGTAGGCGAAGGACATGGGGAAGGGGGAGGGGTGGAAGAGCGTAGGGAGGGGATGATGGCGAAAAGGTGTGGGGAGGAGGTGATGGGTGAAGGGGGAGCCTGGGAAGGGGTGATGGGTGAAGGGGCATGGGGAGGATAGTATGGGGGAGGGTGTTCGAAGAGGGTGATTGGGGAAGGGCATGGGGAGGAGAAATAGGGAGGAAGGATGGGGGGGGGGTGATGGGGTATGGGTGTGAGAGTTAGAGGAAAGGGGGGAGGCGCTTGAGCAGGGGTTATTGGAGAAAGGGGCGAGGGAAGATGTGGAAAGGGACGATAGGACTAAATATGTGGGGCGGTTTGGTTCGATTTGAGCTTTCTCTCTCTCTCTCTCTCTCTCTCTCTCTCTCTCTCTCTCTCTCTCTCTCTCCTCTCTCTCTCTCTCTCTCTCTCTCTCTCTCTCTCTCTTCTCTCTCTCTCTCTCTCTCTCTCCTTTTCTTCTGCCGGGGGTAAGGGAGGTATGTGGGAATATTGGCTTGTATGTGAATGTGCATATGCCTGTATCTTTGTCTCTCTGTTCTGTACGTGGGCGCGCGAGTGTTTATCGATTTCCTCAATTATCATACCGCCCCACCCCCACCCCCCAAAAAAAGACAATAACTTCATCAAGGGAAATAGTAACGCACAAAGATGTTTGGTAATGTAACTAAGTTCTCGTTCTTTGTTCTCCAGTTTTCTTATCTTGTTATCCTATTCTCTCGTACACAGAGGTTATTTCCGGGGATTCCGTTGGGATTACGCAAGCCGTATCAGCATTCTCCTCCTCCTCCGCTATCATCATTTAGTATTAATTGCATCTACGTATCCCTCCTGTTTTATTCCCTCTCTTGCTATTATCTGCTTTCTTCTCTTTTTTTTAGTTATCGTTTCGCTCTGTCTTGATTTCAGTTTTCTTGTCTTTATTTCCTTTACTCGCTGATGCATTTCGTATGTTCCATGTTTTTTTTTTCTATTCTTTCTTTCTTTCTTTAGGTATCTGAGACTTCGTTTTCTTTCTCTTTGGTTTTCTTCACGTTTTTTTCTTTTCCGTTTTTTCCTTCTCCCTTCTCGACCACTTTCTCCTCCATATCCTGCTTTACCTCCTCTTCTTCCTCCTCCTCGCCCTCCTCCCTCCTCCACCAGCTCTACCCATCTTCCTCTTCTTCCTTCTCCCCCTCTTCCTCCTTTTCCAGCTCCACCCTTCTTCTCCTCCTCTTCCTCTCATTCGCCACTTCCTCCTCCTCCTACACCTCTTCCTCCCCACTCCTCCTCTCCTCTTCCTCCCCTTCGCCACTCCTCCTATTCCTCTCCCTCGCCATTTCATCCTCCTCCTTCTCCTTTTCCTTCTCCTCTTCCTCTCCTTCGCCACGTCTTCCTCCTCCTCCCCCTACTCCACCACCCCTTCCACCTCTACCTTTAGTCCCGCAACCACCTCCACCAGTATTCATCTCCACTCTCTTCCACCCCTTTCCATATCCTCCACCTCCTCTTTCTCCTTCCCCTCCACCTCCTCCTTCTCCTTTCCTCCTCCTTCCTCTCTTCTTCCTTCCACCATACCACCTTTTTCCTCTCACCTCCTCCTCCTCCACCACCCACCCACCTTTTTCCTCCCTCACCTCTCCTCCTCCCAGC
>NW_020870127.1:744129-754129 GCF_003789085.1 Penaeus vannamei | reverse complement strand
AATTTCTCTTTTTTTTTTTGTTTTATTCCACTAACGCATCACTCTCATTCATTTCTAAAACTTCCGATAACCTTTGAATCCGCTTCTATTTTTTATGTCATCATAGATAACGGTAAAAAAACAGACGCAAAGAAATTTTCTTACATTTTTACAGATGTACATGATTTACAGAAGCGAGTGTGAGTGCTCTACTACCTCGCCACACGACACACGTGAATTTAGTCCAGAAGATAAAAATAAAAATCTTTGACAGAGATTTTCTTTAATACAGCATTATTTGAACACAATTTTGGGCAGCTCGTCGTGAACCCTGTAAATCATAACCGTGACCCATAAATGACCTAATCTCATCTCCCCCTGAGCTAGTAAGACCTTCTCGCCCCCTTTGTATCCCCACTACTGACACCCTCTCTCCCCTTTTTCGTAGTTCCTCCGTTTTCAGACTGGCCTCTCACAAAATCCTCGGCCGAACCTCCTGATGATCGCCCGTTCATTACGCCGTCACTGAGTAACGTTCTGACTGAGTCAGAGCCATCCGACGCGCGTAGAGGTTTATGCCTCCTGAGTATGATCATCATACTCATTGCACTAGCTCCACTCTGCGATTGACTCACTGATAATTTCATCTCATAGCCGCCTGACGCATCACCCAGTCTACCTTAACTGCTATCGCACATACTGATCGACCGCGTTCCGCTTCTTATCCCCGCCGTCGGTTCCACTCCTTTGTGTCATTCAATGACTCCTGTGCCACAGTCTGCTTTCCGTCTCGCCCTTCCCCCTTTCTCGACAGCCACCACTAAGCATCCGCCTCCTCTCTGTCGAGGCCCTCACGCATCACTGCGTTATCGCTCTCTGCTCCTTGCCATGGCGCATTCTCTTCCGTAGCATCCCAGTCACGAACCGAGCATATACCACACGACACAACCCGAATGCGCTCATACTTCCTCGCCATCCCTCTCCGGCCTTTCCCCTCTCTACGCTAGCCTTTGCACCTTAATATCCAACCACTAACACCGTCCTCCCCCTCTCTCCTCCCTTCTCCAACCACTAACACCCTCCTCCCCCTCTCTCCTCCCTTCTCAGCACCACTAACCACCCTCCCTGATCTGCCTCCCTCCTCTTCTCCCTTCTCCAAAACCACTATACACACCCTTCCTCCCTCCATCTCTCCCTCCTCCTTCTCCCAACCAGC
Source organism: Penaeus vannamei (assembly GCF_003789085.1). NCBI lineage: Eukaryota > Metazoa > Arthropoda > Malacostraca > Decapoda > Penaeidae > Penaeus > Penaeus vannamei. The sequence goes on along the minus strand of NW_020870127.1, from coordinate 752,934 downwards.
AGACACCCTCCCGTTCCCACCCTCTACATCCCTCCCCTCATCTCCCATATCCACTAACACCCCCTCCTCACCCTCTCTCTCCTCCCCTATGCTCGCTGGCCTCGCAACAACCACAACTACATCCCTCCTCCACTCTTCTCTCTCTCCCTTCTCCAACGCAGCACTAACCCCGACCCTCGTCTCTAGACCACCCGACCTCGATCTCCTCCCTCCCTTCTCCAACCACTAACACCCCTCTCGTCCCCGCCTCTATTCTGCCTCCCTTTATCGTTCCAACCATTAACACCCTACCTCCCCTCTCTTCCTCCTTGCTGCCAACCACTAACACCCTCCCCCCCTCCTCTCTCCTCGCCCCTTCTCGACCAACTCCCGTGCTTATACATCGCTAACCCTCACCTCCGCTGTGCTCACAATCTCTCCATTCTCATACCTTCGTTGTGTCGGGCCTACCAATGCTCCATACAGCATAATGCTATCTCCCCTCTCATAGACGTTCCCCCTTCCCTTCTCCCGTTCCCTGCCTTCCTGTTACACGACACTCCCAGATACGCATACATTCCCACTTACTGACAAGCCGAATTCCCGTCCCCGCTCTCCTTAGCTAGCCTCGCACGGCTTGCTGCCACTGTCTCTAGTCGCTCCACTAAGACGTGAGCCCGTTTCTCTAACCACTAACACCCTTCCTCCCTCTACTCCTCAACCATCCTCTTCCTCCCATACTATCCGGCCCGTTACCCCCACGCACACACCCTATGTCATCATCTTAACCATACGACATCTCCTCTCGCTCCCCCTCTCAGGATTCATAAGTCCGATCCCTTCCCTATCTTCCTTTATCCTGGTCTGCAGTGATCTGTCGAAGGATCTCGCATGACCACCTTGCCCTCGCCCTCTCTGTCTGCGTCGCCATATTACATCGCTAATACAACCCTTCCCACGTTTCCCTCCTACTTACACCTCGCCTTCTACCACCTAATAATGTGATACCAGTCCGGGTACAACTGACACCCGTCCGTGGCCTCCCTGCTCTTCTCGCCTCCCTTCCCCTTTCTCCTGATGCGCCCATAGTCATACTCATTTATAACCACCTCGCTGCATCTCCGGCCTCTCAATATCGTGCTCTTCTCTGCGTCCTCCTCTCTCGATTGCCTTCGCAAGCTCTGCCCCTATACCAGTACGTTTATTCGAATACTGCGCGCTGCCGTTCTCACAGCCGGTGGCTGCACTACAACCACTCCATACCCACGTCCCCTCTACCTTCCTCTCCTGTTCGAATAACTCTAACCAAGCCTTACATCCCAGTCCGTAGACCCTTATCAGCTTCCCTTGTTAATTTCTATCGTTGAATTCCCCCCCCCCCGATTTACTCCATCCAACTAACTCCGTCCTCTTCCCCCGTCCCTTCTTCCACATGCGATGGATCCCCCAGGAGAAGAAGGAGGCGGGCCTAGCAGGATGGCCGCGGCTGGAGACGCACCATCCGTCGCACTTCTAGCACAACAGTTCTCGCGCTCATAACAACTGCTGGCCACGCTCCGACCACACCACTCCCGAGCAACTGTTCCTTTTTTCGTCTGTTTTTTCTTTTTTTTTTTCATTCGTTTAGTACCCTTTGTTTTTCTCATCTTGCTATTTTGATATGTATCCTAGGTACTATGTCATATGGCTACCCGCGCTCTCATGTTCACTTCAACCCTTCTATTCTCGCAGTGAGTTTATTCTCTTCATTGTTTCTCTGTCTTCGTCGCGCACCAGATAGGCTGTGTCTACGTTGAGAGTTCTCGTCTTGCTTGCCTTCGGCTATCCCCTCTCAGAGCCTCTTTTCGCGACATGTTACCTGGTGGTCTCCTTTTGTTCTCAAATGATTATGTTATCCTGGCCATCTGGTTCTTACAGCTACACTTCTCTGCGCTCATTCGTCGGTCCTACTGCTATCAGGTCTCTGCGTTCTCTGCTCCGGTACTCTGCTACTCGGTCTCTCTCTTCTTTCACTACCATTTATTTTATCATCTATTTTTCTGCTGTGTCCCTTGCTTGTTGCTCTGTCCTCTTTTTCTCTCTTTCTGATTCCTTTTCTTAATTTCTCTTTCTCTCTACCTCTCTTCCTCTCTCTTCCTCTTTCTATTTCGTCTCTCTGTTCTGCGATTCGTTGCTGGACGATTCTCTCGCTTTGTCGCATATTTACTTTATGATTGACGTTTTTTCTCACTCCTCTTCGCAGGTTACGCTTCTCTGTTTCCTTCTCTTTCTTGCCCCGCTCATTAGTCTTTCTGTTTGCTCTTTTTTTTGCGTTAGGTTTCCTGTTTTTGCCTCTTCTATTTCCTTTTGCTGTTTTCCTTCCGTTCTTATTTTCACACTCTAATCTCTTCGCCTTGTTTTCTCCTTACGACCAGCTTTCCGCGCAAATCATTAATACTTTATACAGTACAATAACCCCTAAAAATCCCAGCGTCTTTTTTACCTCCCATGTTCTTTCTTCTTCTTGCATCGTTCTTACTCCATGTCACTAGCCGTGACGTTTATCGACTCACTCTTTTATCTCCTGTCATGTCGTATACAATAACATAATAATCTATTTCGCTGCTCATCGCTTACTACTGCTCCTATGTCTTGTGGTTTCTCGATTTTCGCACTTATGCTCACCGTCCGCTAGTCACATATCTTTATTACAGGCTAATCTTCTTCTTGCTGGTTGTACTGTCCTCTCTCTACCTCAGACCTTCTTCGTCGTATTTTGTTTAATGGCGATGCCTCTCTTCTCCCTCTTCATTGCACACGCGCATAACGCGCACAACTATCGTGTTATTAATTCATGAACTTAGTATATCCTACATGAGCTCACAAGCTCCTAGTGCTTTCATCTATTAACACAACTGCTATATCTTTATTAATCTTACAATTATTACACGTATATCACACTCGCGTGTGCAGTACTCAAGGGATTATGACATATTACAATAACATGACCGAAGTACCTCACTCTCTTCGCGATCTCTCTTCGCTTATTATTTCTAGAGCGGGTATAACTAAATATTTCACTACGTACTTTATATTGACTTCATATTTCTATATAGCCTACGTCTCTTACTATATTATATTTTATTATAACTCTATCCTTATACTCACTCACTCTATTATTCTATTATATTATTCTCTATGCTATCACTATCTCTTATGCCTCTCTCTATATTATTCACTTTCTAGTATATAGATATATATTTAATTAATATCTCTTCACTAAATTTTTATTTTTCTATTCTTCTCTCACTTATATCATTATATAGTGATATGACTCTACCTCAGTATTCATATCATTTCGTTTTTTTTGCTGATATTCTTGTATCTTTTTTCTTAACACCGGTTTCACTCTTTCATTTTTTGGTAAATTAGTATTATTCTGATTTTCGTGTGTATGTATTCGTCTTGTTACTGAAATTTTACTATCTTTACCCTGTTTAGTTATTTTATTTTTTGATACCTTATCTAACTATGCTTTATTCTTAATTGTTATTGTCTCTTACACATATCTCCTATTTAATATATATGTGCTGTGTGTTGTGTGCTGCCTGTTTTTTCTGTGTAAATTTGTATTATTTTTATATTAACTATCATTTGACTATCACGCAGTTATATCTTTCTTAATTTGATCTTCTACATATAGTTATTAGCTATTATTTTTAATATTAAATATAAATATATAATGTACTATATAAAATATTTGTGCTGATGATAGTGTGTGCCTATTTGATAACTAAAGTTATATTATATGTGATATATATATTAGTAGTGAGTATATTGATTACTAATTTACTTATCCGACTATATTATTATATGTATATACTATGTGTGTGTTTATATAATTATTATATTATATATATAGTGATATAGTTATATTATATTATGATATAGAATTACTAAAATATCACATATAGAATCAACCGACTATGAATTTTATCTACTAATAAGTAATGAATAATAGAATGGAAATGACAATCTCCTCTCTCCGAAAGCGACAAAGTAGTCCGCTCCATTCCTCTTTAATCTGCCTACATGTCCTTCAAACTCGCAACTCTGGCCCGTGTTGATCTAAATTTGTCCCTTCGGAATAGTATTCACTCTCTCTTCTCCTTCGTGCCGTTCACATACTTCAGTTTACGACGCGTCGCAGAATTTCAGTTGGTTTTTCAGGCCCAGGATCCTAAGGCGCGGGGGGGGGTTGTCTTTTTCTCTCTGCGGGCTCTTTAACTATTTGTCAATTATTTATTTATTAATCTTGCATATTGATTTGTGTTCTTGTTTTGTTTCGCTTGAGTTTTTGCTTAAGTTAGTAAATTAAAGAGTATTTTTATATCTATGTATTTTTTTCATATTACATTAGTATTTATTATTATTAATTTAATTTACTCATAATTTATCTCATTCTGTTACATTTCGTTATTAGTTATTTTTATTATTATAGTATCATTAATTATTGTCTATTGTCCATTATTTATTTTTACTCTCCCATCATTATGGTTTATTATGATTATTTATCTGACATTATATTATCTTTAGTTTAGGTATAGTTACTAATATTCTATTTTATTCATAATACAATCATCTCTAAAATTATTTGTAAATTTTTATTATGTCTTGATTACTTAATTTATTAATTATATTAATTCTCACCACTTTACGATATTTCGTATTACAATCATAATCTATGTAACATAGATCATAATTGAAGATTAATTCTAATTTATAACCAATCCTCACGCCAAATAATTATTTTAAACATAAAGATATGTTTTAATCTTATGTGAATTAATCGATAAAAGCATTATTGATCCTCCGTTAAGCATGTGTGTGTCATTCCACCTAGTGTGAGTGATGTTCAGTTCGACATTCAAGTCATGCCTTTAGAAGAAGCAATGTAAAGACAAGCTCGTAATGACAAGCGAGGTAATGAATCTGCACTTTCAATGTTAAGTCCTCTCCTCTCCCTGACCCTTCATCCGACTATATTTCTGTGATGGTTTATTACCCTGATTCTGTCTTTCACCTCAGCTTCCTCTGTTTACGTGTTATTTGACCGGTGATATTGATTTTTTATATCTATTTTCAATATTATTCTACGACCGCAATTAGCGCACCAGTAACGTCATATAGACAATTATATACAGTCATATTTACATATTATCTAGTATCACTATATACATTAACATATAATATGCTCGATTTACTATATCATTTATATACATACATATTTAACTTAAAAATTAACAATAACATACAAATAAACATACCATTCACCACTCTACATATCTACATCATCTCGACATACACGCATACACGCATCAAAATTAGCACACAACACAAGTAACAATATTCAGACATATATCACACATACGCATACTATCCACATCACGACACACACGACATCACACATTACTACCACACACACACACACACACACACACACACACACACACACACATACACACACATACCACCACACACACACATACCACACACAACACACACACACACACACACACATACAAATTCACACACACACACACGCACACACGCACACGCGCGCGACACACACACACGCACATGCGCGCGCACACACACACGCACACGCCAACGCGCGCACACCACACCACACGCACACGCGCGCGCACACACCACACGACGCAGCGAGCACACAACACGCACACGACACTCAGACACAGACACATCACACACCACGCACACACATACACACTTACACACACACATTACACACAACACCACACACACACCACACACACACACACACATCACACGCACGCGCACACACAGACGCACACGCGCGCGCACACACACACCACACGCGGCGCCACCACGCACACGCACAACACCACACCACAACCACAGCACACACACACTAACACACACACCACACACACACACACACACTCACACACCACACACACACACAACACACACACACACACACGTACATACGTACATACGTACGTACGTACATATAGGCTTACATAAAAAGATATACAGTATGTATGAACTTGCATGTAGAATGATTTTCTAGGTCATGATATAAGTTTCTCTTATCCCCATATTGATTCAAATGTTAATATATAGTATCACTAACCAAAGCCCCGCTTGCCCCGGCAAGCGCTGTACAATAACTACGTGAAGGACGTGCCTCCTTTATAGAGACCAAGTGCCTGAGTACCAGCGTGTATTAAGAATTTGTAATATATATGTGATGTAATTAGCGTGTGTGCGTGTTTGCTTGCACATAACCGCGTGTGTTTGTGTGTGCACATGTGTGAATATACCCATATATATCCATATCGCTTTTTTTTTCTTCTTTTTTTTGTATGTTAATGTTTCTAAAATATGCCTCTCTTAACTCTCCCTCCTTCAGGTGGTTCGAGCCGTTCGTCATGCAGTGGCTGAACGAGAACGACGACGTGTCTCTCGAGTATCTCAACGGTGCCTTCCAGAGAGACAAGAAGGACGAGGTGTGTGCGAGTTTTACGTTTTTTGTTTTTTTTCTTCTTCTTTCTTTATCTTTTTTTTTTTTTTTTTTTTTGGCCTGCGTTTTTAATATTTTCAGAAAGCTGGATTTCATTGATTGTAGTTTTAAATTGTTACTCTCTGGCCCCTCCGCCAGTTCCCGCCAAGTTCCGAAAACTCCCTCTTCTCCAACTCCGTGGTGGACGTGTTCACGCAGCTCACGCAGTTTTCTCGTGTCGAAACTCGAGTGTCCGGACCCCGAGATCTGGAAGAGGTTCATGAAGAGATTCGCCAAGACGATCGTCAAGGTGCTGCTGGCTTATGCCGACATCACCAAGAAGGAGTTCCCCAACTACGTCACGGACGAGAAGAAGGTAAGTTCAAGGCTTTTCTCGGTTCTTGTGTCCTTCGTCCTTGTTTGTTATGAGATCCAAGTATGTCCGTCTTCTAACGCGAATGACTAGCATAGCAAAGACCACGAACTATGATTTGATTCGTTCAACGTTTTTCTTTTCAGGCGTGTATCTTAATGAACAACATCCAGCAACTGAGAGTACAGTTGGAGAAGATGTACGAGAAGATGGAGAAGCTGAGGACGTCGCCACCATCCTCAACGAGCTTCAGGCGTCCCTCAATACTGTGCTCGACGAGCTTGCGCACAAGTTCGCCAAGAGGTCGGTTGTTGAGATAGAAAACTTTTTTTCTTATAGAAGGAGTGTTTAATGTAGAAAGTCTATAGGTTCAGTTTGCGCCGGAGTAGATTTGTTATAAAATACCTTCACTACTTGTCATAGTACTAGTCATAGCTATACGAAAAAAGAAAATGGATAGTTCTTGTCTCAGATAGATATTATTTATAAAAGTGTAACCAACCAAACCGAGAGCCTGACCCCATCCCTCCCGACGCAGCCTGGAGGTCCGCATCGCCGTCAAGGTGAAGGAGATGGGAGACAAGCTGGCGGCGGTGAAGGGCACGGGGCAGGTGCAGCCGTCGCAGCGCAAAGCCGTCATCGTGGAGGCTGACGACGTGCTGGTGCCCCTTATGGATCTCCTGGAGGACTCGTTGTCTCTGTACGCGCATTCTTGTGAGAAGACGGTGCTGAAGCGACTCCTCAAGGAGCTGTGGAAGATCGTCATGACCACCATGGAGAAGACCGTCGTCCTGCCACCGATGACTGACAAGGCTGTGAGTATTTTTTTCGTCGTTAATCGTAATGGATATCTGGTGATTTCGTTTTCCTTTCTATTTACTGTCAAGTGATGTTCTTATTCTTCAACTCAGAAATTAACTCGGTTATTGCCCGGGAATTAGATTTTACGGATTATGTATCTGTAAGCGTTACCTATTCCCGTTTAGAAGAATGAGATTACACTATACATTTCTTCATTACAATAAACTGAGTACTGTACACTCTTAGTATATGAAATCAAACATGGTAAGTAATGGATAACCGTATGTATGTAAATAAGTATGTAACCGACTCTACGAATCAAACCGAAAACTAGACCTTCTTTCCCCCCAAAAAAATACAAAAATGTATTTCTTCTACGCACGCTGCTACTCCAGATGATGCTTAAGAACCTGACAGACAACGCTAAGAACTTGGCAGCGAACGCCAAGATCGAAGACATGTCCAGATTGTTCAAGAACCAACTCGCGGGCAGCAAGGACGTGAAGAATGCTGTCTCCAACATCATGGTCAGGAAATGCAGCGTCTTGAGAGATGTTTACGGCTATGATCTAGACCTTTGTTATGATATTCATGTCCCTTTGTTTTTTGTTTTTCTTACTCAATTGACGTACATATTCTATCTGTTGTGTTTACTTTGTAGAAAGTAGTGTATTCGGTTGATTGTTGTTGTTTTTCTTTTCTATTGCATAGCTGTTCGTTTTAACAGTTTGAGTTCATAAGTTCACTGTTTGCATGCATCTCTTAAAGTGGCTATATTTTAAGATTTGCATGGCCGTTTGTTTCAAGTTAAAGACTGACATGATTTATTTATTCAGGGAACGTAGAAAGTTTCTGTGAGATCATTTGTTTGTATCAAATTATGTTATGGAGGTTTGTAGAGTACATACCTATTTTGTGTGTAAAGTATTGTCGCTTGTACATGTATGCACATCAGCTTTAAACATCAACAAAGTTTACAGTTTAGTCTATATTCATTTACATATCAGCAGCACAACACCTGTAAGCATGCGACAAATGAGAATGCTATTCAGCACGCTAGAACTTCACACTATGAAACACTGTTTGTTCTTTTTAGATAGAACAAATTGTCACCATAAAACCCAAA
>NW_020870127.1:731629-739129 GCF_003789085.1 Penaeus vannamei | reverse complement strand
TACTCCCTCTTCTTCCTCTTCCTCTTCCTCTTTTTTTCTCCTCCACTTCCTGGTCATTATATATTTTAGTTTCTCTCTCCCTTCTCTAAATCCGCCCCTGTTCACTCCTTATCTCTTTTTCTTCTTCTTCCACCCGTAATCTGTTCTCTCCTCCTTTCCTTCTAAATCGGCTTCCTCCCCCTCCCCCTTTTATTTCCGATCTGTCCTGTATATGCGGCCAGATTCTGAAGCTTCTCGAAAAAGAAGAGGAGGTGGCCGCGCCCTGTCCTTCCCGGCCTGCATTTTCAGGCGTCCAGACTGAGTGTGTTGGCCTGTCACGTGGTCCTAGTACAGCCCTCTCCGTGACCACAATGGAGACATTATATCGTGGTTTATTGCTTGGAACTCTTCCTCTCTGACAACCCCTCAGTGTTCTTCACTCTCTACCGAGATGCTAAAGTAGCCGCTGTCCATCCAAGGTGTCCGTTTGAGATGACTGGAATGTCCACGAGAGAGTTCGTTGCTGTTGACGGAATGTTCTAGATTTGTGTGTTTCTACGTGTGATGCGTTTCTTTCCTTTTCTGTGTCTTTTCGTTTGCCGCTGTGTTCGTGGTCTTGCCAATTCTTTTTTTTTCGTTCTTTGTGCATGCTGCTGCTTTGTCATGTGGCATTCTTAGAAACCTTTGACGGTTGCCTTTTTATTACCATCAAGTAACCATACGGTTAGTGCCTTGTCTGCACAGTGGACGACTAGTGCATGATCTTTGTCACACACGACACCGCTGGGACTGACCTTTAAGTAAAGAACGTTGCTTGTTCAAAAGAAGGTTTGCTTCAGACTACTTTCCCCTTCTTCTATATAAATACTTATATATGTATCCATATAATGGTTAATACGAGACATCCCATTGTAATAGGAAAAGCAAGCATCACTGCTTTCAACCTCACTGCCACTGCAGTCTTGCTCTCGAGACTTTGCTAGTTCCAACCAGCGATCCTGACAGAAGGACCAAACTGTGCCTCCTCAAAGCGAGCGAGCACAACTCCCCAGGCGCAAGCAGCACCCACTCCCGCCCCCGCTAACGCCCTCTCCCTCTGCAGGCTCTACAGAGGAAGGCACCGTCGGCGAGATCAGCGTGCAAGTGGACCTGTACACGCACCCGGGTACGGGAGAACAGCGCATCAACGTCAAGGGTGAGTTGTCCTGGTTGCTCTGGATCCCCTGGTTCGCTAGGTCCATTTCTTAAAGGAAGATGTTTGTTACAAGTAATCGGATATTGCATGGGGAAATGTGCTTTGATCAAGATAAAGGGAGGCTTAAGAACACAAGAAAGTCGAAATTCATTTCACTGATATGTGTTTTTTTTGTTTTGTTTTTTCAATGAAAGGCAGAAGTTTTGAATAAAAATGAAATATTTCTGTTATGAATTATTGTTGTCACGCATTCCGACTCCAAGGGTGATATATTAATTTTAGGACAGGAGATATTCCCCCGTGTAAATATTATCATATCTGTTTAATAATAAACGCCTCCATTACTCCCCCTCCCTTCCCCGCGCAGTGGTGGCGGCGAACGACCTCCGGTGGCCGACGACGGCGGGCGGGATGTTCCGGCCGTTCGTGGAGGTGAACCTGATCGGGCCGCACCTCGCCGACAAGAAGAGAAAGTTCGCCACGAAGTCCAAGTCAAACAGCTGGTCGCCCAAGTTCAACGAGAGCGTCCAGTTGTGAGTACCGTCGGAAGATCAGGGCTTTGGGACTCTTTGGTTTCTGATTTTCGCTTTGGGATTTCGCTTGAGAGCCCCAATTCCCCGTTTGCTGGATTATGATCTTTACCGAACTTGATAAGAATAGAGATATTCATCATGATACTGCGAAGGTTGCACAGTGTGTAAAAATCATCCTTCATTCAGCTCGTTTCATCAACATAAACCATTTGCAACATCAGTAAGACCCCAAAAGAAGATTCACAACAAAGCCCCAAAAGAAGTCTTTTAACGCGGCCTATAACTCCTTCCTTCCTCCCCAGCTTGATCGGCAGCGAGGAGGGGCCCGACAGCTTCGAACTCCACATCTGCATCAAGGACTATTGCTTCGCTCGCGACGACCGGCTGGTGGGCGTGGCCGTGCTCCAGCTCAGGGACATCGTCGACCAGGTGCCGTGAACAGACGATTTGTTTTTTTTTCTGATATTTGATGTCGAAGTTGTTGTTTTTTTAATGGAGGAAGGAATTTCTTTTATGATTGTGTTTAGGTTTGAATGAGAAATATTGGTATTCGCTTTTCTTTTTCTTTTTTTATATATTTGCTTTAAGAATCTTAATGATATACAGTCATTTTTTCATGTTGTTTTGTTGCTTCTCTATCTATCTGTCTATCTCCACCCCTCTCCCTCTCCCTCTTCCCCTCTCTCCCTCTCTCCCTTTCCCTCTCCCTTTGCCCCTTACCTCTTTTCCCTCTCTCCCTCTCCCTTTCCCTCTCTCCCTCCCTCTCCTCCTCTCCTCCTCTCCCCCTCTCCCTTTCCCTCTCTCTCCCTCTCCTCCACTCCCTCTCACTCTTTTCCTTTTCCCTCTTTCCACCCCCCCCCCTAAGCAAGCCCCTAACGGCCCTCCTCCCCCGCAGGGATCGTGCGCCACGTGGCTGTCCCTGGGCAAGCGGTGCCACATGGACGAGACGGGGTGGACGGTGCTGCGCATCCTGAGCCAGCGCACCAACGACGAGGTGGCCAAGGAGTTCGTCAAGCTCAAGTCCGAAGTTCGAGGAGAACCACCCATCACCCAGTAAAGCAGGAGGAGAAACAGGAAAAACGGCGAAGGAGAATGAGAAGAATGTGGGAGAAGAGGAGGAGAAGGAGGGGAGGAAAGTGCGTAAAGACGCTGGAGGTGAAACCTCGGAAAAAGGAGAGAGAGAGGGAGAGAGAAAGAGAGGGAGGGAGAGAGAAAAAAAAGTACACTGTTCCCCCTGAAGCTGTGGATGCGGTGTTGGTGGACATCCTCGTTATTTAGTGTTTAGTGTGTGTGTGAGTGAAGGTCGCGCCAGCCAGGGCCGAAGGAGCCCCCTGATGGAGCTTCCCCCGGCAGGAGCCTCACGCCCCTCGAAGCCCTGGCGAGGCGGACCTCAATCGTCCATGGAGACTCGATCCATGCGAAGTCTGCGTGCATGGCTGCTGATGGGTCATGAAGCACAAATATTGAATTAGCGTAACTAAACATTTGGGGTTAATTGATTCATCTGGATTATTGTTGGGATTTTACATATTGTAACTTTTTTGTATCATCAGAGCGATTGTTAATAGATGTATTGAGCCGGACCTCCCGCTGATGTAGGCAGAACTGTTTAACGATTACTTAGAGATAAAACCAAAACCAAAATGGGATTTTAAATATGAAGCTTGAAAATACAGTACGTTGCGGCCGTGCAGGACTATGAGAGGAAATGTCTGTGATACAGTATTGTGACTGATTACCCTGGACTCAATGTATGGACCGTCAAGAAGGTATAGTAGATAAGTGCAGAGTTACAAAATAATAATCCGTACAGAAGCTGTGTTCTCACTTCAATGGAATACAAGTTCTCTGCTCTTCCAAACCTTGTTTAAAAGTTTGTAAAATAGTATTTTCAATCATTTAAAGATGATGGTGTTCATTCTGTATAATATATTACTGGTAAGATGTACAACATATGCACCAGTGACAGTAATATATAATTATTATGGAAGTGCCCCAGTAGCTTCGAAGTGTCAGCGTGGCAAGCGCCGCCGTGCTGCTGTCCCATTTTCTGTGCTGGTGTGAAAGAAAACGACTGAACCGAAGGGCTTACTTTCCCATTTGCTGTTAAGTGGTCATAGGGTAAGTCTGCTGTTTTGTGCTGCATTACTCTTTACTTCTCTTTAAGCGAGAAAAAAGCGTTGATATTCTAATTAATCACGTGGTTTAAGTTGTGAGCACAAATTCTTATTTTTCTATGTGATCATGGCACATATTATCAAAAGGTGCACATTCATATTTCGCCTTTGATCAGATTGAGTAAGCAATCTATATTGTACATATCATTTTACCCTTAGGTTAGTCTTTGTCTGTAATTATATTCATGATTGGATGACTGTTAAGTATTTTCCCAAATTTATTTTAGCTGGTTCTAGTCCAACAGCGTCGGCCAAGGCGGGAGCAGGACGAGATGTTCGTTCATCAAACCCTCTAGTCTTTTAGCGGTGCATTTATTTGTCCCGAAACCCGCTTTAGTAAGCCACGGCCGCACACGTTGATAGGGACGATTTTCCTACTCACAACACGGAGAAAATAGCCGTTATCAGAAGAGGTGGAAAAGGCTCACTTTGACCGGTAGCGGGATATTTGTTGGTAGTTGATGTTTACCGGCGTGTGTATGCGTGTGTCGAGTCTGTTTCATCTGGACTATCAGTATGTTTTATTAACAAAAATATAAGTAAAACGGGCACATATTGTACCTGTTTAATATTGGCATGTTTGAACTTTTGCCGTGACAGGCGGATTAGTGCAATGGCTGTTGGCTGTAAGTATCCAGGAGTATTTTGTACAAGATTCACAGCCTTGGGAACCGCTGATGTTACCTGATCGCCGGTCCCGGTGAAGCTGCGTGCAAGTGTATTGTAAATAAGATAAAACGTGAAAATTACGAAAACAAAAACAAAATTGAGGGAGTGGAAATTTAAAACGATGCTTGATCAACAAACTCATTTTCTATGGACATTGCCATTTGTATGCATAACAGTGCTGGATACGAAATGTTTTCTTTCTCACACACACCAAAAAATTGCGAGGGATTCTCTGGAAATTGGAATTGCTCGAGTACCAAACTGTAAAAAACAGGAGCCAAAAAGAAGCCAACGTTGTATATAAACCAGTCAAAATAACTTAAAGATACTCCCAGCGACCAGCCTATGATGATGGCAAACTTAAAAGACAAACGAGGAGCTCTTCTGGGCGGTGCCTCCTCCTCCTCGACCGCCGGAGCTCGGCCTCCAGACATCTCGAGTCGGAGGGAAGGAGACTGGCGGCGGCGGCAGAGGAGGAGGAAGGGCGTCGCGAGGGGGGCCGTTGCATGCCTGTGCGAGCAAGGATCAGATTCTTCCAGTTGTGTGTGTATATAGTCGCCCTTATACCCAAGAAAACTACTTTCATGCTATACACTTCTGTTGTCCGGTCTTTTCCTCCATAGCACACAGATCATGCCTGGGGAGCGACCTGCGGACCCAAGGGGAAACGCCCGTGGAAAAAAGGGGAAAGCTCTCTCCAGCCTCGTTCCTTTCCTTCCTCTGTCCCTAGCTGCGGCTGTGGTTCAGTTCCTCGTCGCCATTCCGACACCACGCTGCATCTGGCGGTGCGAGCGGGCCGTACGAGCATCCCCAGGCGTGTGACATAACTTATACCTAAAAAGAAAAAAAAAACTTGTATTGTTACGTGTTGGCATGCTGTTACCGACTCGAAGAGGCCAGGGGATTCTTTCTACGACCTGAGGTGACCAAAAGAAAGGGAAAAAAGAAAAGGAGAAGAGAAGAAGAGGAAAGACAAAGCAGGTTCCAAGAATCCTCTGTCCGCCTCTTTACCCTAGATTTTTATGATCCCACCTAGTTATCCCACGCAGCATGAATGGCAAGGTCATCACTACAGGATATGTAAAGAGACCTCACAGGGAAGATGTGCAGTCTCAGTTCAAAGCTTTTTGAGTCATTACACCCATCTAGATGTAAATATGTCATTTATCATCGTGAGTGCGATAAAAAATAAAAATCAAGACCTATTTGATCCGTATCACACCTCTCTTAGTCGGTGGCTATGCCTTTAGTTCGCTCCCATGGTGGTACCTTGCCCATTTGTTGACTTCAACTATGGGAGACCACGATCCCATTTTTGACAACTTGTGTGCCTTTCTGTACCAATAATAAGTCCCAGGGTGGATCCACGAACTTTAGTTGTTTCCCCCTCACCATAGACGCAGCTCCAACATGGCGGTGGGTACGCGGACAGTGCGGGCGGTCACACACTATCACACGACACCATAAGGACACAATACACCCCCGCGGCGCAAACACATACAAATGCGCCACCGGGAAGGACACTTACCTCTAGGGATACACTTACATGTGCTACTCAAACCACCATACTTTTCTTCTGGGGGTACACTGTAAGACCGTCTGGGACATACATAATTGTACAATATATGGGGTGTATATACACATTCATGACAAGGCAGCACTTACATACCATTAGGGACACACGTCATCAATGTTCTTAAAGTAATTCAAGCGTCAGCCACACATACAACTTGAAGGGCACTTTTATTGGCACTCGAATGGTGCACATCCAAAACAGTTCAGGGACAAACGCATTGAAACTATTAGTATACAAACGTCGGTACACATTCACGTAAGTAACCTAAATACCCTACGGTTTACACGAATACCATTACATACACACGCGTACACACACATATTCCCTCTTTGGGCCTTATACACATACGTACACACATACACGTCCCCTCTTCGGGCCCTATACATAAGCACACACACACACAGTCGGCCGCCACACACTCTGTGAGCCCGAGAGTCCTGTGAGTAACTTGAAGACTACCAAGCGATGCTCGCAATGGCGCTCTCGTGAAAGGAAAACCAGGCAGAACGGCAGGCGGTGTGAGATGCTGCTCACATATAACGTGTTAATCCTACTTGTATCTGTGTATTTCTAAACAAATTATAAAACGCAACTCTCTGTGTATGCCATTACAGTTATAACTAATGCATTAAACTATATAATGTAATGAAACACTGTACGTCTGTTGATAACTATACAAAGGGTATCATAATGCATGTTACAATGCTTATTTGTGAATATCGTAATGCTTTCTCTTGCTCTCAGTCTCTTCGTATACTAGGGGTTCCAGCTGTCCCGCCCTGCACTGCCTGCCGTACGACCACGCCACCGCCAGGGGCTATGGCCAGTCAGATGATTTTTTATTTTCCACTTGGTATCGCTGTCCTCTGAAGATTCTCGTCAGATTTTCTTGTTAATGTGAGTGGGATTGAAGACGAAAAGTTTGGGTTTCCGTTGGTAGATGTGAATGAAGAGCTGCCTTATTTTTTTGTTTCACATTTCCTTCCTTTGGATCAGATCCGATGGTTAGTACAACTCACAGGTTCGTCTTCTGTCCCAGTGTCGAATGGTTATTGGCATTCATATTATATCATATTAATTCCCAAGTGAATCGTAGTCCTATAGTTGGTTTTGTTAATATTATTCCTCTATCTGAAAATAAAGGCCCTTTGAGTAAAACATGTATATATTTATCCTTTTGCAAATCTACTCATCTTCAAGAACTCAATTATAGAAGCACCTGAAAAAATCTCTGAATATAAGCTCCGTTGTTCTTTTTTTTTTTACGAACAATTATTTCTTCCTGAATTGAACTGATAAACAGAATTGGCGGGAAAAAGTACCCACCAACATCAACAAATTTTATCAAATAACTCAACAGTCGTGTCTAAT
>NW_020870127.1:719129-726629 GCF_003789085.1 Penaeus vannamei | reverse complement strand
AGAATTATTCTATGCATCCAAAACTAGTGTGGGGGTGCATTTCTAAGGTTAGGTTGGTTATTCGCGTCGCCCGCCATTTTTGTAGAATTCGAAAACGGAACCCAAGCATGCACTGCCGTAGCTCTAGCGCAGTTGGTGCTTATAACGGCTGCCGTAACAATAGACCTTGCAGTTATTATGTGCGTAAATCTTTTATTATTTTACATTCAAATTATTTATTTATAAATGCAAAGGTAATTTTCTATATTACGTCCGCATGACCGATATCGACGATTTTGGTGTCGTTGGATTCCTCTCACTCTCCACATTGCAAATATATAGTTTTTATTGCGCGCTAACCCCCCGTTAGCGACAAACTTGGCCCCGATAGCAGGGGAGGGCATGGAAGGTTCCAGGGAAAATGCGGGGTTAAATAGCACTAATAATATAACGCACAGTGAAAATAACCATGGTTATTCACATAACTTTCCATTGCAGGGGGCTGCGCCCCTGCGACCCCCCTGGGGGGGGCTGCCGCCCCCCAACCCCCGCCGAGGAAACAAAACCTCCACCACGTATTCACGGCAGGCTAGAGCGTTACACAATCATCGTCGATGTCGGTGCAGGGGGCGTATTACCTCGTAAGATTCTCACTGAATCAGCTTATTAACCTTATTATAGTCAGCATTGTATATAGAGACGATTGTAGTATAATCAGGATAAACACGGTGGCCCGCCCTCGTCGGCGGGTTTTGCGCCTTTTTCGATGTTACACCGATGGCCTCAAAGTCGAGTTTCCCTTCCTCTGGAATAACGACATTCGTATTCCTAACCGAAATAACCGTCGCGTTCAGAAGTCAGTCATAGCCGCCGCGATGGCCGAGTGTGGAGGGTGCTCGTACTCCGAGACGGATTTTCTTCGGGAAATTGCCACTAGCCAAGAAAATATGCTAGATATGTGCTTCCGCTACGGCCTCCTTCGTCGTGAAAAAGATTGCGGCAGGTGCGGGCAGCCAGCACGGCTAGACCTGAAAAAGAAACGATTCAGGTGTGACAAGGCCGTGGCGGTCAGGAGGCAGAAGAGGCAGAGGTGTGACTGGTCTGCTTCGATGTTCGTGGGCTCTTTCTTTGCGCAATCTCGCCTCGATGTTGAGACCCTGCTGATCTTCGTGATCTTCTTCGTCCGGGAGAGGTTCACGTTCCGGCTCATGCGGCACGAGCTGGGCCTGAGCGCAGCGACCTTCACCGACTGGTCGAGTTTCTGCCGGGAGGTGATGGTTCACTGGGCTCTTGATCGGCAGGGTATGATCGGCGGCCAAGGAAAGATCGTCGAGATAGACGAGAGCAAGTTCGGGCGCCGCAAGTACAATGTGGGCCGAGTAGTGGGTCTTCGGCGGTATCTGCAGGGAGACGCGCGATCTCTTCCTCGTCCCGGTGGAGGATCGGACCAGCGACACTCTCCTTGCAGTTATTAAGGAACGGATCGCCCCGGGGTCGATCATCATCTCCGATTGCTGGAAGGCCTACAACTGCCTCTCTGACGAGGGGTTCAACCACTCGTACCACTTTGTAGATCCGGATACGCAAGCTCATACGAACACGATCGAACGGCAGTGGAGGGAGGCCAAGAGGAAGGTACCGCTCTGTGGCCGCAGGAAGAAGCACTTCGCAGGGTACCTGGCTCGGTGCATGTTCCTCATGCACTACCAGGACCTGAATGTGAGGTTGCATCACTTCCTGTGTGCTGCAGCGTCGCTGTATCCTCCGGCCTAGGACCTCCTGCCGGACGCACCCTGCCTCCTTCACATTTTGCGGCAAAGGAGCACCCTCCCTACTAATTAGTGGCATTAATCAATCAGGTTAGTACCTTAAAAATCCTAGGTTATTGTAGGTTATCGGCTCCGCATCTAGTTCGTGTGCGCTCTATCCTGCCGTGAATACGTGGTGGAGGTTTTGTTTCCTCGGCGGGGGTTGGGGGGCGGCAGCCCCCCAGGGGGGGTCGCAGGGGGCGCAGCCCCCTGCAATGGAAAGTCATGTGAATAACTAGGATTATATTCACTGTGAGGTTAAATTATTAGGGTAATTTTCTATATTACGTCCGGCGCTCCGACATCGTCGCCCCCGCACTCGGGACCAAGTTTGTCGCTAACGGGGGGGGGGGTTAGCGCGCAACAAAACCTATCTATTTGCATTGTATAGAGTGAGAGGAATCCAACGATACCAAAATCGTCGATATCGGTCATGCGGACGTAATATAGAAAATTACCAATGAAAATATTGAATATATATGTGTGTGTGTGTGTTTGTACATATACATACCTATATATATATATATATATATATATATATATATATATATATATATATATATATATATATATATATGTATATATATATATATATATATATATATATATAATATATATTATATATATATATATATATATATATATATATATATATATATATATATATATATTATATATATATATATGTATATATATATATATATATATATATATATATATATATATATATATATATGTATATATATATATAATATATATGTATATATATATGTATATATTATATATATATATATGTATATATATATAATATATATATATAATTTATATAACTGTATATGTATATACATATGTGTGTTTGTATGTGTGTATAAGCGCGCATTAGTGTGTATGGATATATGAATGCATGCGTGCATGTATAGTATATGTAACATATAATTTATATACTCTGGCTTGCTCTCAATTGTAGGCACTTGAAACTCATTCTTCTTAATTTCACATTCACTTGTCTCTAAGACCCACTTTAGGGTCAGAAAAAGCACTCTGTTGCGTTATCCAATTATTCTAATTAAGGAATGAATCATCTGGCAACATTGCAGACATGGCACGTCGCTGTCGCTCGGTCGCCGTGGCAGCATATTCATCTCCGTCTTCACTGAAGGCACAGGGAACGCTCGCTCAGTTTTTTTTTTTTTTTTTTTTTTTTTTTTTTTTTTTTTTTTTTTTTTTTTTCTCTCTCTCTCTCTCTCTCTCTCTCTCTCTCTCAATGTTCTGTGAGGACTCGGTGGCGCATGAGGAAGTGAGGATTCGTTTGAAGTTTGGGGGATGTTATGTGCGAGGATGTCGTCCTTGTGAATGATTCTTGTTAAATAGGTTATACGTAAAACGAGTGAAGAACTAAACATGGACGAATATGGGTTTCCATGTTATTCCTGCCGTTGGTTTAAGTACAACGACCTAATTGGTTTTGTATTTTCGGTAATAGTTTTTTTAGTCCCTAACCTAATCTAACTTGGATTTATGATTGATGGTTTCCAGAAAATCTTCCTGGAGTCGTTTTATTAAGACTCCAACTGGTCATGTCTTCACCTCCCTTCAGGAAGAACCTTTAATGTCCGTGTTGTCAGTGTTTCATCCTTTGTTGTTAAAGGTGGGATTGTGCCTCACCGCTGCCGGAGATTAGATGCCTTAGATATGCTATGACTCATGCTGACCCTGAAAAGATTAATGGGTATGATTACCGTCTGTATTAGGATGAATTTCAGGGGTTTACGTTGTATAGCTGTATATTGGAAGGATTTTTTTTTTTACCTTTGCAACCTATATTTAAGAAAAAAAATATGGTAAACTGCATTGGGAGTCTGGTCATTTTAGTAGCTCTAGGCAAGGCCATTTTTTCACATATAAATTAAAATACCTACATAATTTGGTAATTAGAGAAAAACAGACTTACTAATTTGGCGGGTCCTCTTGTTTTTCCTCTCTTGAATAATGCTTGGCGACGGGTAAGGCAGGTTGAAATATATTCGTAGAGGAAAATGAATTTATTTTTCACGCTGAGAATTCCACGATGGTTGTTTTCAGGATTTGCATGAGGCCATCACTTGAAAAACAGAGAGCTGTTATTCTGACTGAGGCCTAATCAGATTGATCATTCTTTCGTTAGCTCCTCTATTTTGAAATTGAATTTGAATGAGACTAGATTTAAAAAGAAATGTTGAGAGGGATTTTCAATTAGCTAGAGTTATGAGACGAAAAAATAATTCTGCGATGCAATATTTTCTCTGATAGTCTTAACATTTTATTAGCTTCATAAATCATAAATAGCAAGCACTGACGACGTTAATGTTCGCCTACAACAACACAGAGAGCAAAGATGTCCTGTCGTCCGAGAGATCGTAACAGTCCCACTTCGCCCGCTCTCTGCTGCTGTTTCTGTCACTTGGAGTCTTGTCGGATCTGGGGCGGCGCGCGGGGGTGAGTTACCATCTGGCGGCGCTGACACTTCTTCACGGCGAGGAAATCTGTGATTCTAGGATTTTCTGTTCTTCGGCTAATTTATCTAGATTGTTGTCAATCGCTAAATAGTTATTGATGGGATACACATCAGTAACTATTAACAGTGACAATATTCGCATTTTACAATATTGACCACGAAAGCTAACTGATGTAATACACACAGGTCTCGCTTCTGTATTAAGGCGCAGAATGAGAAATACCGGACAACTATTATCACCTGTGACCTGAAAACGAAGACGGAATTGGCATTACCAACTCGAATCGTATATATGTAGAAAAGAAAAAGAAAAAGAAGTAACACCAAGAGAAGACTCCTTTTTGGCCCGAAGCAGGACAAGGGCAGACGTATGTGTTCGTACATTGCAAAGCGCTAAAGGACCTGCTTTAACACGAATGCCTGAAGTTCCTCACGTCACAGTCATTCATCTTTTGGATCCGCTCAAAGGCTGCTGTTGCAAATGTCAGTCTAATAACAATATTGGCAGTCAGTAGGTCGTGTATTTCAGTCTCAGAAACATTATATAAGCAGCATTATAAAAAAAAAGTTATAATATAAATGTATAATAAGTAGTAACGATTGTTTAAGAAAATATGATCACATTCAAAAACCTAAATTCAGATGTTAGAGACACATTACCACTATACACGCGCCCTCTCAGGACCCGGGTGAAATGAGGGCGCGGATTACAGTAAAATTTGCAACGGGAAGATTGTTTAAAGTTTGGATTTTTTGCTACGATCTTACGGGAAAGAGAGAGACAGAGACAGAGAGAGAGAGCTAAGGGGAAGAGGATGAGGTAGAATGTTAGAGAAAAAATCTCAGAAACAAGTAAATGAATAAAACAATATACAATCACAACAATCGAAGAGGTTTAACAACACTGCAAGGCTACAAAGACACCACAAAACACGGAAGAAAAGAAGAGAAGGTATCCAAAGGTTAGACTGAGGTCTGAACCCTGGGCTGAGGCAAACGTCTGCAGCGAAATAGCACGGTAAAAAGAGAGGATTTAAAGAAATTGTTGTTGTGACGCATTGGATAATATCTGCACATGGAAAGATCAACACAGCATAAGCTCGGTTGACTCAACATACGAGATACTACGAGGGAAAGAGAGTGAGTAAGAGAGTTGATATTCTGCCCTCACTGCTTGACATGTAGTTGGCGTCTTGGGGTCAAGCCTTGGACTCTTATCGTCCGGACTTGAACTGCATAAGGAATCATTTTTCTTCCGAGACGTGCAGGTTGTCACACGGATATAATCACGCCTTGAAAAAGATACTCCTTTGGTTTCGTATATATCTGTTTGAATTGTTGATATATATATATATGATTACCAGGACAATATGTTGTACCTACCTTGAGATTGACAAGAAAAGGATGTAGTCAATTTTTGTTCCTTAGCTTACGTGAAAATCTGAGTTGTTTATTTTTTCATTTTTCTTTTGCTCTAAGTTCTCCTCACTTCATTTACTCTATTTTTCGTTCGGTCAGCTGATATAGACATCGGTTAGATATCACAACCAGAATTATGTTTACGCGACACTGGAGTCTTTTGATACATGGATATCCCGAACATCGCTGACCTAAATCACAGCTTTAAAGACAAGGAAACCCCACCAGGGCTTTGTCTTTCGAAGGAGGAACATATTCCCTTTCCGGGTTTCAATAGCGAGGTAGGAATATTTATCTTTTTTTCATATCTTTCACTTTCCCCTCTCCTTATGTTTCTATTTCTATACATTTTCTTCCACAATTTTCACAATTATTTTTTCCTCTCTTTATCCTCCTCCTGCACGCATTAATACATTTCCTCCTCACCCTCCTCTATGTCCACCTTATGTCCTCTTTTCCTATCTCCTCCTCATCTGTTTCTACCCCATTTCCTCCTTTCCTCTCCTCCTCATCTTTTTCCACCCCATTTCCTCCTTTCCTATCTCCTCTCCTCATCTGCTACCACCTCATTTCCTTCTCTCTTCCCTCCTCCCCATTTTTTTTTCTCCCCCTTCCCACCACCTTCTCCTCCAGACGTGGCCAGTCGCGACAACTCGTCCCCATCGATCACCCTCCATCTGCATCCTTGGCATTATTGTGTTCCTCGAGCTGTCCCGGGGAGTCGCCGCTGATAACCATCGCCACTGAGCAGAGAAAGACTCGGGAGGTTTAATTTTCAGAGTTTTTTTTTCTATCTTTTTTTCTTTTCTTTTTCTTTTTCTGTATACGCACCTGATTCAGACAAAACGCGAGTAGAAGTGGTTTTCTGCAGTGCTGTGATGAATCATATAAATATTAGTTTTTTCTTTTCTTTTCTTAACGTTATATATTTACATTTCTAAATTCGTTGTCTTCGTCTTCTTCTTCTCAGTATGCTTTTAGTTACGAATTGTAGATGTGGGCAAATAACTGTTGAAAACAATTGAGAAAGTCAAAATAATTTGATGGAATTAACACATCCTTCATGAACATAGAAAAAAAAAGATTCCATCATGCCCGGCAAAGGAATGAAGTGAAATGAAAGTGTGCAGGTGTTTCGAAAGTGTCGCATGGAGCAGACAGACTCGTAAGAACTGATGAAAAGTGAAGCGGGATTACAGATGGCGCCGCGACTTGGAATGCATTTGGTATGGAAGGAAAGGTACGTGTAATACAGGGTTGATGGGTTTGTTAAGAAACATACCACAACCTGTAAATAATTTTATTGTAAAGTGTAGGGAAACGCGGTCGAGTTCAAACTACAACGAAAGTAAATACCATCATGGAAAAAGTCGTGGGAAGAGAAAGTGAAAACAGTTTAAAGGGTAAGAACCGGAAGGCGGAAATACAGGCGCGGAGGGCCGACGGCGGAGAAGGAAAAGGAAGTCGGGCGGCGTAGAGGCGACACCCGACGCCTGGACGACAGGTAATGACCCGGGGACACGCTTTCCCATTATCTCGGGCCTTGGGGGTGACCAAGCAACCTCCTGCCGATCGACCGATAGTGTGCCGTAAATGTCTGTTTCTCTCTTACTGTTGCTGTATTAGAGAAAAGCGGGTCACTCCGAGGTGAAATGATGCACGTGCTATTAGCCGCTGGCAAATCGGTCTAATGAAAAAGAAAGTACGGTGGAAGGAAGAGGTTAATGTCATCACGTAAAAGAACGTGTGTAACTGTTTTTAAAAAAGCTGGTATTCTAGTTTCACTCAAGTTATGCCTTC
>NW_020870127.1:711629-714129 GCF_003789085.1 Penaeus vannamei | reverse complement strand
AAATACATGTACAGTACCAACTTAAAATAGAGATTTAAACAAAAAAAAAAAGCAGCCAGACAACACCCAGACAGGCGGACAACTAAAGATATATTACCCAGAACAAGGCGACTGTCCAGACTTCGATTCTTGCGTGCTACTTGGTGATACTTTCTCCTTAAGTAACCGAGAGAATGAGTTGTCTAGACATTCTGCAAATGCCATTCAAGTCATCTCTTAGTCCGGATGTTTGTAAGGGGGTTATTTAGAAATAGAGAGGGTGGGTGGGTGGGTGGGTAGAAGGGTGAGGGGAGAGAGAAGGGGTAGTTATCATAGTAAGAACAGTGGAAGGGGAATGGATAGAGGAAGGCAGGTGAAAGAGAAAGAAAGGAGAAAAGGGAAGAGTATGGACAAAGAAAAAGATAGAGACAGAAGGCCAGCCTGATAGCAAGAGAGAGGCTGACAGACATACGTAGACACAGAGAGAGAAAGCGAGATGGCAAGACAGAGAGAGAGAGATAGAAGACGAAAGAGCGAAAGGAAGAGGAAAAGGCACACAAATGCCAGAAAGTAGTCCCCCCACGGTCCATTGACGCCGCGCCGCCCACTTTAAAGCGACCTCTCCTTCCCGTGCTGCCGTCTGAGTTACGTTGAATTTAATGGCATCGCGACATTTGGGGAGTTGATAGCCTTGGAATTATCAGTATTTTCGTTTGCTTGTTTTTTTCCCTTAATATCTTGGCATATTTTTCACCGAACATTTTGAGGGAGAAAATTCACCGAGATAAGATATAACTGAGAGTAAAAGAAGGGGCAGTGGAATGGTATACGTCGCTTGTCGTTCGTTCGGATTGGTGGGTAAATATGGATATATACACAAACATGCTATTTATCGATATATTTCTAAATTATATATATGTATATGGATATATACCTATATATATATATATATATATATATATTATATATATATATATATATATATATATATATATATATATATATATATATATATATGTAGTATATAATATATATATAATATATATAATATATATGTATGTATGTATATGTGTATATGTGTATGCATATATATATATATATATGTATGTATATATATGTATATATGTATGTATATATATGTATATATATATTATATATATTATATATTATATATATATATATATATATATATATATATATATATATATATATATGCGTTTGTGTGGTTGTTGTGTGTGTGTGCTTTTTTGGTCCTATAATTAAAAATGGAAAGGCAAGGCTTTAATGAACATTATTTCAAAAGGTTAGAAGACAACCTTTTTAGCACTAAAAATGAACATGAAAGATAGATTAGATAAGGACAATGCCCCTCAAAAAA
The DNA here is from genome assembly GCF_003789085.1 of Penaeus vannamei. Taxonomy (NCBI): domain Eukaryota; kingdom Metazoa; phylum Arthropoda; class Malacostraca; order Decapoda; family Penaeidae; genus Penaeus; species Penaeus vannamei. Next base: position 712,772 of record NW_020870127.1, on the reverse strand, counting down.
TAACAGTTCATAGATTAGACAAAGCAATACGTGAGATAGGAAATGAAATAAAATCAAAGAGAATGAAAACACAATGGAAGAATATAAAACGTATATAACAAGCCACTTAAAAGAGGGAAATGCTTGTCACGGTAACAAGGATTGCAGTATAAACAATCCAATGGCTGTGCTTTTGTTTTGCTTTTTCGTGTCGAAATTTATCCTGTGCATGGTTAGTGATCATATGATAAGGTCGAGTTTTGGTTTTATGGACAGAATTTGGGAATTATTGTGAGTGAAGTGCTGGCGGGAGACTGGGAAAGGCGGTCTGCTCAGAGGTAGGAAAATCCTTAATGATTTACCTGTATGTTCAAATATGCCATGTATAAGCTAAAGAAAAGTTTATCCAATATAATTCGCGTTTCATCTACACCAATCAAATAAGTCTGCGATATTTGAACATGATTCCTGGGACAGAAACCTTTTCCAATGTGTAAAAATTATTATAGTTTGTGAAAAAATATTGAGTTCTGTTTGAACGAAGGAGGGTTTTAGCTTAACTGTGTGCGGCCAAGGTATGGTAACTTTGTTTATTTAGCTTGTTTGGGAACAGTTAGAAGTTGGATGAGCTGGCAAGTTTTGTTATACAAAGTAAATTGGATAAAAGTCTAGGCGCCAATTACTTATACAATGATTCATAAAAAAAAGTATTCCAGCGGGAACTTTATACTTAGGGGAGAGAAACTTGAATTACAAAGGTATTCGTTTTCTTTGAATCATTATTAGGTGAAAAAGCAGTTTTTTTCCCCTTTTTTTTTTTCTTTTTTTTTTTTTCTTTTCATAGTCGCAGGTAGACTTAATTTTCGGAAGTTGACTTTGAGATAAGGTATAAACTGGTCAACGTGTGATTGTTATTGGAAAGAAATAATGCCGGGTGTGTAATCCACAGGGTATTTATGTAACAGAAGACTTTCGTTTTGACGCAGGTATGTGCGTGCGTGCGTGTGTCTCAGTGTATATTTTATATGTGTGCGTCAGTAAGTGCGTGTGCGTGCTTTCAGGCTTCCTTATCAAAGCAGGTTACTCGCAGCGAAGACCCCGGGAGGCAGAGAGCCCAGGATGCTGCAGAGCGTTATCCCGGAAGCGACGAGAGATAAAGCTGAA
>NW_020870127.1:686629-691629 GCF_003789085.1 Penaeus vannamei | reverse complement strand
CAGTTTCGTTCATGCACAATGACTATAAACTGCATGTAAAGACCGCGCTAAACGAGTCTTGTATTTCTCCTTGCATGGCGTTCATGCAGATGCTCGCCGCGCCGCCATGCAGGTCACATACCCGCCAACCTTCTCCGGAGGGCTCTCACGAACGCGCTTTTCCCCCATAAGGTAAAAAGCCCCACCGAGCACCGAGGCCGAAAACCTTGAGTGACAGATATGCAGATCGCGGGAGGAGAAAAAATGCATGAGCAATATGATTCGGGGGGAAATGTGGCATTTGCATGTGTCTCTCAATGGCGGATACTTGATCTCGCTGTATCAGGAAGAGCAGGCAGGGATCGGGCAATTGGACAATGGGCATGCGCACGGTAGCTTTACGAGGGAGCAAATCATATGCACAAGTTTGTCAATGCCTCGTATAAAGTAGGCTTCCCGACGCTTCTTTATATCTATTAGTCTTTCCCTCTTAGCTTCGTGTTTATTTTATGTAGAACATGATCTAATGCAGAGCTAATGTAGTACATGCAGCATACGAGCTGTGTCATCTTAGGTTCCGTTAATAGCAATAACTTCCGGAAGTATAATAATTACGATTATTTTAAAATTTGGACAAACGCTGGAATAAATTTTGGATAATCATCTGTTAAACCTTGGATAAAACTCGGGAACACCCAGCGAGTGCTCTCCGTGGACCCGAGTGAAGGAACACGAAGTCCTCTTTGAATTGCATCTGAAAGTCGCCGAGAAGGCCAAACCGGGAGACTCATTTCCTGACCTTTACTATAAGAAGCGATTAGTTTAATGTGCGGTACTCGTTGCCTCGTTCATTAACAGAACTGGTCCTCCTTAACTCGATGTAAAAAAAAAAAGACGCAGATTAATTGAAATCTGTTTGGGATTCAGAGCGTCGTTTAGCAACGGATGTCGTGTTTCCCAATTGGTCCGGGATTTTTAGACGTCTCTCGGACTTCTTAATCAGGAACATATATCACGATCAAAAATCCGTTCCCATTTCCTCTAGATAACCAATCGTTGTGGTTCGAACAAGATCTCATATTCCGAAAAAATATACCCACAAAGAATCTAAAAAAAAAAAAAAAAAAAAAAAAAAAAAACATACACAAAACTGGAAAAAGAGAAGAAAAAAGTAATCAGTGTGTTTCCGTAGAGGTTCGCCGTGTGTGTCTTTGCCTGCCTGGGACGACCTCCAAGTAAATCGATTCCTCTCACAGTGTTTGCATCCCAACATGGAAGAATCCGGCGTGGAGGGACGAGCAGCCATCTACAGCCTTCATGACTGATGGCTTATTAATGCAGAGAGACACACACCTCGAAGGGCGTCGGGCTAAGTGAACTGGGGATGAAAACTCTCGCTCGAAAGGAAGTGGTCTCCGGGCTGTTCCCGCGCCATATTGGATTACAAGGCTTAGGCTGTGTGGACTATCGCAGGGCCTTTTCTCTTGTTTTTTTCTTTATTGTCTTTTTCATAGGTTATTCTAATCCATTATTTACTATTTCACTATTTTATTTTGTTCGCCAATTTACTGTTTTGTATTGTTGATGTATATTCCCTTTTTTATAAAATCCTTTTTTTTGCAGTTTTTATTCACTCTAGCATTTCCTCATACACACACACACATTATGTTGCATTGTAAAGTAGATGAGGCGCCGAGATGATTTTTTCATTTCTTTGTTTATTTTTCTTACTTACTAGTATGATACGAAATGAATTTTAGATTTGTATATATGTGTGTGTGTGTGTGTTATATATAATATATAATATATATATATATATAAATATATATATATATATATATATATATATATATATATATATATTATATATATGTATGTTTGTGTGTGTGTGTGTGTGTGTGTTGTGTGTGTGTGTGTGTATAGACAATTCATCGCCACCTCTATGCCAATGGTTTTCCTTTATCTCGTTTTCTCTTTTCTCGTTCATTTGGCTTTTCTCTTATTTCCTTTTATTATTCTATCACCATTCATCACTCAGTTTCCCTTCCGTCTACCGTTTCCTTCCGCCAACACATTAGCTCTCCACCACCACGCCATCTCTCCATCATTCCATTCTATCATTCCGTCAGTCTATCAGGTTTTCACCCCAACATCATCAATCTCCTCCCTCACATTTCTCTCCTCCATCACTCCCTCGGTTCTCCGTACTCTCACATCCTCCTCTCTAATATCCTCTCCATCACTTCATTACTCTTTCCAGTGACTCCAATAGTCTGTTACTGGTTCTCCCTCATTTCTCTGTCGTTCTCCACCCCTATTCCATCACACAGTCACTCCATATTTCTCTTCAATCGCTCAATCTTTCATTGTTCTCCTCTCCACAACTCCACCACTCAGTCACTCCATCTTTCCCAACCATCCGCTACTCAGTCACTCCAACTTTCTCCACCACCGTCACTCAGTCATCAATTACTCTCCCCTCCCACCTCACTCCATCGCCCTCGGCCACAACTCCACCACTCCGTCACTCAGTCATTCATTGTTCTCCCTCACCTCTCTCCATCTTTCTTCTCCACCACTTCATTTTTCTTCTTGGCCTTTGCCGTCGACCGATCGTGTGCGTTATAACAGGCAAAGGAAATTCACATTCGACCTACATATCTCTTCAAATAAATCAAAGTGGAAATTCTCCGATCGTGTGCCATTTTCCGTAAAAAAACTGTATTCAGATATGCAGTTTCTATATACATTTCGTGTGTGTGTATTTTTTTTTTTTTTTTTTTTTTTACTTTCTGTGTTTTCGTCTGTCTTTTGTATAGATTTGTGTAATACCTTCTGTTTTCCAAATCGCCCCGAGGTTTTAGCATTAGATCTGCGTTGGTTTCCCCAATAATGTATCATATTGCTTGTCTTTAAAGAAATGAGGGAAAGAGAGAAAAACGAATAAGCAAATGAAAAAAAATAAGTAGCGGGGTTTATTCGTAGCGTGGATCCGGGCAAGCTTTGAGGAGCAAAAACTGGCGTGCAAGGTGCATTGGTATGCCGGGAAGCTGAGCCCATTAATGATGTATGCGGCATGGTGGTCTTGCCTGGATGCTGGAGGATGCCGGGGGTGTCGGAGGGGGGAGGGGGTGAGGAGATGCTGCCGGTCGGGTTCCTGAGTGTGCCACGGCCACACACATGCACGCGCGAGGATGTCGAAACTTTAAAGGGACTGGTGAGTGGGGGGGGGGAGAGGGGACCATGCACGCGAAAGCACTTCCACGGAATAAATGGGGACCGCATGTGTGCATAGAGGGGCATCCATACAGACAGACACAAACACGAGGGCATTCTCACTCGTCTATTCATATCGAGACCCGCCTAAATATTTGATATTCACCGATACCGACGCGCTGTGTCTCTGGGTGTGTAAGGGGAGTGGCGAGCAGGTAGTGTAAGACGGATGGCAGTCACTTAATACACGGACGGATAACGCAGCATAAGCAACTCTGTTTACAATATATAATCACTCGCCATACACCGATGAGTTTTTATGGTCTTCGTGCGGTATATATCTCCATGCGGTAAAGGTCATATTTCACGTGTATACAGTTTCATTATCTACTATATAATGTATATATGACAGGGGGCTTACCATATATCTAACCATATAGCTTTAAATTAGTTTTTTTATGCATTCTTAAGACACTTTTTAAACATTTTCATTAGCAGTGGTATAAAAAAAATAGCACATACCTCCCCCAGAGTTCCAGTATACATTACCATTATGATTACCATTGTTGCTGTTGTTGCTACAGTACTTCGAATGTGCGCCCATAAAACCTTCACTTTCTACAGGAACCAAATGCAACTGATACCGAGGAGGTTGCAGCAATAAAACTGCATCGTAAAAAAGATTTATTAACACGTATCGATTGAACAGGACGCGACGGCAGCAAAGGGAGACTTGAAATATGATGAAGGATGATGAAGGAAGGAGGGAGGGGATGGGGTGGTGGGGGAGAAGGGGATGGGATGAGGGGGAAGCGGGATGGGAGTGAGGGGAAGAGGGTTGGGAGGAGGTGGGGGTAGGGGGAGCATGGCTTGGGGATGATGGGGGGGAGGGAAAGGGGAAGGGAGGAGGAACGGGAGGCAAGGGATGGGGAAAAAGAGGGAGAGAGGAAGGAGGAATGGAGAGGATGAGGGAGGAGGGGAAACAGAGCAATGGAAAGGAAAGTAAGAGGGATTTGGGAAAAGAGAACGGGAGATAATAAGAGGTGGGATGAAGGGAGAAGAGGAGATGAGAAGTAGGAGGCAGACGAAGGGAGGGATGGGGAAAAGAGGGAAGAGAGGAAGGAGGAATGAAGGGGAAGGGGGATGGGAGGAAGGGAGGAGAGCAGGTAGGAAAAAGGTAGGGAGAATGGGGGAGTGGAGAAAAATTAGTAAAGGAAAGAGGGAAGAAATGAAAGGCAAAGGGAGTGAAGTGAAGAGAACAGTGAGGGGATAGGGGGAAGGGAGCGGATGGGATGAAGGGGGAAGAGGTAAAGATAGCAGGGAGAGAATGGTGGGAAGTGAGGGGGATGGTGTAATAGGTGTAAGGAGCTGGGGAAAGGGAGACGAATGGCCAATGGGGGAGGAGAAAGGGAGGAGAGGTCCTACTGTGACGTCACGAGGAAGAAAAGGAAGAGGGTGTGTTTGCATGCTCGGACGTTGCTAATCTGCATCATCGTATGGTTCTGTTACAGTACGAATGTATGGTGTTGTGACTTCCAAATCTCCATTATCATTCCAAAGAATAACTTCACCGACTTTGACAAAATAAGGATGCAATAATTAAGATCTTTAAGTGCATACCTGGCCGGAGATAAACTACCATTGCAAACACCGTATCCTTATCAGAACCAGAACTCATTTTGTATGCCCAGTGTTCTTAATGGGAAGCAGGAGGACGAGAGTAAGGAAAGGAGGAACAGGAAGGGCACAAGAACACGCATTGTTCGCCGGTGAACATAACTCTTTGTCACAGAGTCGGTGGCGAT
>NW_020870127.1:674129-676629 GCF_003789085.1 Penaeus vannamei | reverse complement strand
GTACTTACACACACGCACAAACACACATATACACATACGTGGATGAATACAAAGATACATACGTACATAGATTCATTAATACATGCACACATACACACACATACATTTATACATCAGTTTTTTTTTAAATATTTTACTCCTTATGGATTAGGAATGATCTCACCAAAACACTATTAGACACAATATCCAGCTTGAGAGATTACACGAAGCCCCCGCGTTCAGTGACGTGCCATATAACGTTCACGTCAACATTGAAGTTTCTCTGTCCTAATTAAACGAAAGCTGCCGAGACGGGGACCAAGCCAAGCCGGACAAGCTCGCAATGTAAACACGGGCGCCAATTAAGCCAAGCGAGACTGGCGTTGGACGAAGGGAAATCGACAAAGCCAGAGAAATTTGTCATCGAAGACCGGCCATCGCTCACGGGCCGCGATATACTGGATCCCACGTGGAGTCGCCATTGCTCAGCTCCCCGTGTTGAGTGATTTACTGTGTCTTCCAGAGTAAATGTTGCTCGGAGCACGCCTTTGGTAACGCTGCTTCGCGGTGACCCAGTAAATGGCGACTTTCATCAAGTTGCCTGTGACCTCTGCACACCTCGGGTCCTGCAACAAAGGACTACATGGGCTGGACATGCCACACACACACTGGCCGGGCGTGTGGATGCTGGCCGTTAAGTAGTGCCAACACTGATTGCCTAGTTTTTGTCTTCGGGGTTTCGAATAAGGGGCTGGTCCTTTATCAGTGTGCGTGGACCCTCTAGCCCCTTAAGTCTTGTTTTTTATGTATCTGTTTATTAATGTGATTATTTATTCAGTAATACGTGGCATACCGTCTCCTTGACCAGTTTTAGAAAGCAAAGACACTCACAAGGACAAGGAAAATCATTTTTTCGAAGCAGAAAAGAATGACAGTCGAAAGACGTTTATCCTTCGAGTAACAATGGCTGATTAAAGAGTTAAGAAAGCGAAAAGGTGAGAATTAGTCTCGGGATCTGCCCATCCGCCTCAAACACGCTCCAGCCATTACAGCTTATCAGTGTCTTCGACGTTACATAGTTACAAGAGGCAGGAGACGATGCGTGAAGGATGGAGGTGGGCGGAGCAGGCCCTGTTCCTGCCTCGTGGCCGCTGTTGGTAGATATTGCTCTTGTCGCCGTCGTCGTCTCTTATGGCTCTCGCGCCTGCAGGGTCCTGGTTGCAGCTTTATGACCAAGGCTATGGGAGTAGCTGCGCGGGGAGGGAGGAAGGGGACGGTTCGGGCGCCTGGTGTGAGTTACCCTTGGCCTGACGCGACGCCCTCCCATACTGCGCCTGGAGTCCTTGAACGCGCCGTGGGGGTTCATGGGATGCACAGGGACTGAGGGGGATGCTAAGGGTGATGGTTAATGATGGCTTATGATTATGATTGTATATTTCTGTTGGCAACAGATATTGGTAATGGCCATTTTACTTGTCATAGTAGGCTAATGTGGTAGTGAAAATGTGTTACAGTTAATCGTGTATGTATGTACTTGCTTGTTTCTTTATATATGTATGTGCGTCTGCACGCGCTTGCTGTTAGGATGTCTTCATGCAGATTTTCTTCTCAAAGCTTGCCGAAGTGCCAAAGTGTTTATACAAGCAGCCACCTATTGGCCGCTGTCGCCTCGCAGAATATTAATTTCCTTTTATTTATGCTCGCACATGGACTAGCATTAACACTGCGGCTGCATTCACGCAACCAATGAACACTGCTTTTACAAATGATTTGAAGTCCTTGTCTTGCCTGTTTCCTTTCGGAAACAGCTGACGTCGGCGCTTTTAGCTGCCAATCACCATTACACGAGGGACAATGAAGGGACATTCTCTAAAGCATTGGCATTGTCGAGAAAAATGCCCAGCCTTTGCAGCCCCATGTACATGAGTTTGAAGCTGTCAGGAGTGCTGCACTCAACACAGTAAATTTTCTCTGTATTTATCTGTGTAAGCATTGCTGATTACTCTATGATAATGTATTGCTAAAAGCATATGAGTCATCCCTTAACAAATGAAACATGATTTTCTTTGTCTTAAAAGTGGTTTCCTGTTTGTAAGTAGCGACAATGTAACTGTCAGTGCTTACAGAGATGTCACGATTTGGGGAGAGGATGCTAAGTGTTCATTAGGAGTCTCTGTTAGACTTCACTTCGAAAGGATTGTTTTGTTCAATCTCTTTTGCGCTTGGGAATTCTTTTTCCTCTATTGGACACACGGACGCACTCACACGCGCGCGCACACACACACAGAAATACATATGTTTGTAGTATATATATATATATATATATATATATATATAATATATATATTATATATATATATATATATATATATATATATATATATATATATATATATTTACACACATAAATCAATGTATCTACAATATATATATGTGTGTGTGTGGGTTCCTTTTTGCTTGACCCTTTCTGCCTATCTTTGCAATCGCTTAGACTTTAGCAGCGATCCTTCCACGGCTGCAC
>NW_020870127.1:656629-669129 GCF_003789085.1 Penaeus vannamei | reverse complement strand
TTTTTTTTTTTTTTTTTTTTTTTTTTTTTTTTTTTTAGGAAGGAAAGGAAGAGGAGAAGAAGGAGAAAGAAGAGGAAGAGGAGGAGGAAGAAGAAAAAGAAGAAGAGGAGGAGGAGGAGAATAAGAAGAAGAAGAAGAGGAGGAGGAGGAGAAGGAAAAAGATTGCATTGTCTATCATGACCGGGTATAAACCTTATCTTTAAAATGTATCTCTAATCTCAAAGAGAAGAAGAAAAGAGGAAGAAAAAGAAGAGCAGGAGGAGGAGAAGGAAAAAGAGAAGGAAGAGGAAGAAGAAGAGGAGGAGAAGGAAAATAAGACTATTATCTTTCTTTTCACAACTTTATTAAGGAATAAAAAAAAATAGTTGCAAATTCGATCGGCAGAAAACAGCATGTCAACTTTTCAGTATCCATAAATAGTTTCAGCAAGAAAAATAGATAAATAAATAAATAAAAAACAAAGCCCAAATAATAAATAGGCAAATAAACAAATAAATAAAGCTGTTATCTTGCAGCTACTTTGCATAACGCCCCATAACTCCTCCCACTTTTCTACGGTCACCGCCTTCGTTTTATTGCAAATTAACATAAAGAAATAAAACCGATCACAGGATTTATGACGAACCAAAAAGCTATAAAGTTTTTGTTTTATCTTTATTTATTTATTTATTTTTTTTAGGAGTCAGGACTGTGACCTTGTTCCACTTCTCGCTACCGGAGATGCGAGCGTTGAGGTGGTTTTAAATATCGTAATTTTAAAAAGTAAGGTGCTTCTGAGGTCCCTGTTTGTTTGTTTGTTGTTTTGTTGTTTTAAAGCGTCTTATTTTTCATTATGATGCTTTCCTTTATTTGTTAATGCATTTGTTTTTATTTATTTACTTTTTGCTTTTTATCTTTTTTTTTTTTGGGGGGAGGGGCTGGTTTTGATCTTTTTAATGTTATTTCTTTTCCCGTGTAGCATTTTTATATTTTGTTGGTGATGGTAAAGGATGGTTGTGATGTTTACACTTTGAAAATAAGAAATAAGTAAAAAAGATGATTCTGTTCCGAGGACTAAAACAAAGGAAGATTTTATCTCGCTTGGGTAAACATTGCAAGAACTCTCTGCAACACTATATATGCAACGGAGATATACATGGGAACGGCGATGAATAATGCAAAAATAAATATGTAATTCAAGTCAAAATAAATTCAACTGTTCGACCAAAATATGGAAATAAAAATGATTTTTAGAGTAATGTTTTGTTTCAGTCAAAGGTTTAGAATGCTAATTTTTGGCGAGCAAACCTTGTCAAGATTTTCTTTCTCTTCTTCTTCTTCCTCTCATTCTTCTTCTTTATCATTGCCATCTCTATCTCCAGCACAAAACCTACCCCTACTTCAACCACTTCTCTCTCTCTCTCTCTCTCTCTCTCTCTCTCTCTCTCTCTCTCTCTCTCTCTCTCTCTCTCTCTCTCTCTCTCTCTCTCTCTCTCTCTCTCTCTCTCTCTCTCTCTACTATTATTCTTTGTTACTATTATTATATATGTTTTTATTATTATGATTTTTATATATCTTTGTTTTATCTATTGTTTTTCTAGTTTTGTTATTATTATTATTTATATGTCAAGTATTTCTCTGGCAGACATGAAAAGGAAAATGAAGACTTGAAATCAAAAAGGGACAATCAGAAACGTGAAAATAATCCCTCGTCTACACAATACGTAATAATTCCTACCTGTTCTCTTCTCTTCTCTTCTCTCTCCATTCCTCTTCTCCTCGTTTCCTTTTTCTTTAAATTTCCTTTTCCATTTTCTTAAACACCTTTACGCCCTTGACCCTCGCCATCTCGTCTTCCGCGACAGACAAGGAGAAATATATATTAGAACAAAATTTCATATTCATATTTATTTTCTTATGGGTTGTCTGGTAAATGGCTGACCTCAATGCCGGAGAGAGGCTGCCGGGCGCCGACTCTGCCCTGTCATATAAATGCGGGGGGGGGGGGGGGGGGAATATGTATTTGTGTGTTTGTCTGGTTTCTTTGTTTCATTTTGGCTGTTTTGCATGTTGTATTTTTTTTTTATTATTTCTTGGATGTTTGGATTTTTTCGACTTTTTTTTTTTTTTTTTCAATTTTCTTCCTTTCCTTATTCTTCTTTTCTTCCTCCTCATCATTATTGTCCTATTCCGTTCTCTTCTCTTCCTTATCCTCCTCTCATTTCATTCATTCCTCATCCTTCTCCTCCTCAATTTCTTCCTCTTCCTTTTTATCGTCTCCCATGCAATCTCTTCTCCTCTTCTTTCTCTTCATTTCCAAAATCCTCCACATCAAATAAACAAACAAACACATAAATACACACCCACACGCACACAGACAAGCACACACACAAATACACACACCCACACGCACACAGACAAGCACACACACCACAAACACACACACACACAAACAAGCACACACACAAATACACCACACACACCACACACAAACAAGCACACACAAACACACAAAGAAACAAATACACACCCACCCACACGCACACAAACAAGCACACACACAAAGAAACAAATTTACACCCACCCACACAAACACTCACACACACAAACTAACAAATACACACCCACCCACACGCACACAAACAAGCACACACACAAAGAAACAAATACACACCCACCCACACGCACACAAACAAGCACACACACACAAAGAAACAAATACACACCCACCCACACGCACACAAACAAGCACACACACAAAGAAACAAATACACACCCACCCACACGCACACAAACAAGCACACACTTCGATCCCTCGGAGGTCAGAGGCGATATCTAAAGAGCCGTTTTATGCAAATGAAAGAAAGAAACAAAAAAGTTTATTTACCGCCATCAACGTCCATACTAATTAACAGCCTTGGCAGATGACAGCGTGGATTTGCTTGCTTGCTTGCTTGTAGGCGTTGACCAGGGCGTTCCGGCTTAGATCCTTTGCAGATCCTTCGTTCCTCCTTCTCTCCTTCCCTCTCTTTTCTCATCATCGTCCTCTTTTCCTTCTCCTTCTTATCTTCTTTGTGGTTCCTCGTAGCTCTATTTTCTTTCCATCGCTATTTTTAGTACCTTTCTCTTCTTCATTTTCTTTTGCCTCTATTTTCTTTTGTTCCTCATCTTCCCTCTTTCGTAACTCCCTCTTTCCTTTCAACTTCCCGTTCTTTCGCCCCTTCTTCTCTTCTTCATCCTCTTTTGCTACTCTCTCTCTTTTCTCTTTTTCTCTCTCCCCTTCACCCATACTCATTTTCTAGTTCACTCAATTTCTTCCCGCTTCCTGTCTCTCTCGCTCTCTTACTCTCTTTCCTACCTCCTTATTTCCTTCGCCCTCTCTCGTCCAGTCTTCTTTACTTCGCCCTCTTTTGTCCCTCCTGTTTTAACCATCATCCTCCCTTCCTCATCCTTCGTTCCTCCTGTCTCTCTCTTTCAAACCTTCTTTCACCCTCATTCCATTCTGCTTTTTTCTCCCTCCTCCCTCCTCCGTCCACTTTCTTCAATTCCTATTCTCTCCTTGCTATGCCCCATTTCCCCTCCACCCTCTTCTTCTCCTTCCTATCTCCGTCTTTCTGTTCTCATTTCGTTCACTTTCAATGCAGTGCGATTCATTTCACCGGCCGTACGTGTGCGTCGTAGGAACATATTTACTGTGTGTGTGTGTGTGTGTGTGTGTGTGTGTGTGTGTGTGTGTGTGTGTGATTTTCATGGTCGTTTTAGAAGGCATGAGCGCGTAATTATTGGATCCTTTCAAGCTGTAGTTTTATGATCTGTTGTCTATGAATTTATGCCTGAGTTTTTTATGTATTTATTTTAGTTTAGTTTAGTTGTTGTTTTTGTTTTGTTTTTTTTTTTTTTTGGGGGGGGCACAGGTCGTAGAATCCTACGAGCCCTTGTTCAGGGATAAAAATTAAAGTTCGAAGTAATATTCTGAGGATGTATGACAGCCAGATAAAATCGAGCCTAGATCCATAACGAAGTTCAACACAATATTCAAAATTTAAAGACCTACGATTTGCCCTTTCTAGAGCAGCCCGAAACCCATTTCACTGGCGAAAGATTGACGACCTTTTCCACCCTGTGACCTCGGCCGCCTCCTCTACGTCGAGTCGCGCTTCTCGGCTCCGTTCGCGGCGGTGCCCTGCGCTCGGCCGCCGCGCCGCTCGGGTGCGTGGCGCGCTCGCGAAGGGGCGCTGTCGCCTGGTTTAACTTGTGCTCTTTGATTAATGCTTTGATGTGTGTGTGAATGTATATATGTAACACACCACACACACACACACACACACACACACACACACACACACACACACACACACACACACACACACACACACACACACACACACACACACACACACACACACACACAAACACACACACCAAACACACACACACACATATGGATACATACACACATGTGTGTGCATATATATGTATTGTTTATAGGTGTCTGTATATGTATATATATATATATATATATATATATATATATATATAATATATATATATATATATATATATATAATATATATATATTATATATATATATATATATATATATATATATATGTGTGTGTGTGTGTGTGTGTGTGTGTGTGTGTGTGTGTGTGTGTGTGTGTGTGTGTGTATGTATGTGTATGTATGTATGTATGTATGTATATGTATATATGTATATATATATATATATATATATATATATATATATAATGTATGTATATCGCGTGTACGTAAATGCCTTGTGCAATATTCCCGTGGTGTTCATGCATCACCAGCGGCGGGCGGTGGCGGCGGCGGCGGCCATGCCCACATTCCCCGCGACCCTCTTAATTAACCCCAATGCAAGGCTAGTTACTGGGGCCGTTTAGGTTATTTACTTTTTGTTCGTGTTGTTATTGTTTTGTGCTTGCTCACATATTCGCATTCCATTTTAGTTATTCATGAACTATTTTTACTCGTGTGGTCTCAGAGAAAGGGCTGTTCTACTGCTCTACTGTAAATATGCACATACGCACGCATGCAAGCAAACAAGCACGCACACACACACACACACACACACACACACACACGCACGCACACACGCACGCACGCACGCACGCACACACACATTCATACACACGTACATATGTATATATATAGCCATATAAGTATAGAGAGAGATATACAGGGTATATATAGATATATTGATAGCTAGATAGATAGATATGGTCGTGTGTGTCCTGCCAATAAATTTCAGAACAAACTGCACGGCATATCGTCTCATAAACAAAAGAAAAGCGATAGTCACACATAGTGAATCATAAAAAATCAAGTTTGCACCTTCCACCTTCCAAAGACCCAAAGAGAGAAAGTGAGATGAGGGAATAAAAAGAAAAAATTAAATAAGAAGATGGAGAAGAAAAGAAGAAAATCAAATAAGATACAGAAGAAGAAAAAAAGAAAATTAAATAAGATACAGAAGAAAATCAAATAAGACAGAGAAGAAAAAGGAAGAAATTTAAAGTAAGACAGAGAAGAAAAAGAAGAAGAGAAAACCAAAGATATGAGGACAACAACTCTTTAAAAAACACCAAAAGGTCACCGGGATTCAGTTCCGCCCCTATAAAACTCAGCCAGTGAATAAATCAAGACTCGGACCGCCCCGGGGGATGGGAAGGGGGGGAGGAGGGCAGGAAGAGAGAAGAAAGAGGAAGAGGGAGAGCAAGGGTGAGGGAGAAGGGGATGGGAAGGGGGGAGGGGGCAGGAAGAGAGAAGAAGAGGAAGAGTGGAGAGCAAGGGTGAGGGGAGAAGGGGATGGGAACGGGGGGGAGGGGGCAGGAAGAGAGAAGAAGAGGAAGAGTGGAGAGCAAGGGGTGAGGGGAGAAGGGGATGGGAACGGGGGGAGGGGGCAGGAGAGAGAAGAAGAGGAAGAGTGGAGAGCAAGGGGTGAGGGGAGAAGGGATGGGAACGGGGGGGAGGGGCAGGAAGAGAGAAGAAGAGGAAGAGTGGAGAGCAAGGGGTGAGGGGAGAAGGGGATGGGAACGGGGGGGAGGGGGCAGGAAGAGAGAAGAAGAGGAAGAGTGGAGAGCAAGGGGGTGAGGGGAGAAGGGGATGGGAACGGGGGGAGGGGCAGGAAGAGAGAAGAAGAGGAAGAGTGGAGAGCAAGGGGTGAGGGGAGAAGGGGATGGGAACGGGGGGGAGGGGGCAGGAAGAGAGAAGAAGAGGAAGAGTGGAGAGCAAGGGGTGAGGGGAAAGGGATGGGAAGGGGGGGAGGGGCAGGAAGAGAGAAGAAGAGGAAGCGTGGAGAGCAAGGGGTGAGGGGAGAAGGGGATGGGAACGGGGGGGAGGGGGCAGGAAGAGAGAAGAAGAGGAAGAGTGGAGAGCAAGGGGTGAGGGGAGAAGGGGATGGGAACGGGGGGAGGGGGCAGGAAGAGAGAAGAAGAGGAAGAGTGGAGAGCAAGGGGTGAGGGGAGAAGGGGATGGGAACGGGGGGAGGGGCAGGAAGAGGCGAGGTAGGGAGGAAGGAGGAGAGAAGAAGAGGAAGAGTGGGGGGGAGGTGGAGGGCAGGAAGAGGCGAGGTTGGGAGGAAGGAAAGAGGAGAAGAGGAAGAGTGGAGAGAAAATGGAGAGGGAAGAAGGGGAAAGGGGCAGGAAGAGGTGATGTAGGGAGGAAGGAGAGAGAAGAGGTGAGGTTGGGAGGAAGGAAGAAAGAAGAGGAAGAGTGGAGAGAAAGGGGGAGGGGGGAGGGGAAGGGGGCAGGAAGAGGTGAGGTAGGGAGGAGGAAGAAAGAAGAGGAAGAGTGGGAGAAAGGGTGAGGGGAGAAGGGATAGGAACGGAGGGGAAGGTGGTAGGAAGAGGTGAGGTAGGGAGAAGGGAGGAGAGAAGAGGAAGAGTAGAGAGAAAGTGGTGAAGGGGTAGAAGGGGAAGGGCAGTGAAAAGGGAAATGATAAGAGAGGGAAGGGAAAGGTGAGGGAACGGAGAATGTGTAGGGACGAGGAGGTAAACGGGAGAGAGAGAAGGGGGGATGATATGAACGATGGGAAAGAGGAGAGGGAGGGAGGATATGATGAAAAGGGAGAGAGAAGGGGGGGTAATATGAACGATGGAAGGGGTAGTGGGAAGAGAATAAGATGAAAAAAGAGAGAGAATAAGCCCCCCCTTCTCTCTCCCTCTTCATGGGAAGGGGGAGAGGGAGGGGGGGGGCTAAGATGAAAAGGGAGAGGGAAGGGAAGGGTAAGATGTCTGGTGTGCCTGTGTCTGCCTGGCCGACGGGGTCTGCGTATCGTCAGAACCCGATGCCTGACCTTGCTCGTCGACCTTACTCATTCATTGTCCCGAGGGCCCTCACGTGTTCCTTTTTTCTCTCCTCTTATTATTATTATCATTAGCTTTTTATTCGCGGTGGCTGTAACTGTATCGCGAAAGTGATCCGGCCGTTAACGTTCTGGCGAGACGTCGTTAAACCCCATAACGATTGTTCGGGGATCGAGTTGTTAAAAGCTGGCGGTCAGACGGTCCTCTGGGGTTCGTGAGTGGCTGTTAAGGTCTCGTTTCGTATATTCTTCACGGACGGTGTTGACGCCTTCTCGTCTGTGTGTGTGTGTGTGTGTGTGTGTGTGTGTATGTGTGTGCGAGAGAGAGAGAGAGAGAGAGAGAGAGTGAGTGAGTGAGTGAGTGAATGTGTGTGTGTGAGTGAGTGAGTGACTGTGTGTGTGTGAGTGTGAGTGACTGTGTGTGTGTGTGTGTCTGTGCGTGTGTTTATGCATCTGTTTTATATGCATATTAGTATATGCCTTTGTAATACCGCCTGTGTTTGAATAAATGTGTTTGTATATGTGACTGAGCTCCCGCGCTATATATATCTAAACGCTATATATATATATATATATATATATATATATATATATATATAATATATATATATATATATAATACATACAAAGGTATGAAAAATTATTATACCAAAGAAAAAAGTCAGGGAGAAATCAGGGGGGAGAGAGGAAAGCATAATACAATAGTGTCATCGAATGTGTGTAGTCATTACTCACAAGCACGGATGGCTGACCACACGACCCTGACCTATTGCAAATACGAGTGGCATGTCATTTAAGGTTAAACGGTCGCTGCTGGAAGCCTCCTTTGCGGTCTTGTGAGTCAGGGCGGCAAGGCAAGGCGTCCTGAGTCAGAGATGGAGGTTGTGAGAGGAGGAGGAGAGGAGAGGAATACAGCAGAGGAGGGGGATGAGAGGAGAAGAAGGAGAGGAGGTAAAGGAGGAGAAGGAGAGAAGAATACAGCTGAGGAGGAGGAAAAAGAGGAGAGGAGAGGAATACAGCAAGAGGAGAGAAGAATACAGCTGAGGAGGAGGAAAAAGAGGAGAGGAGGAGGAGGATGAGAGGAGAAAAATACAGCGGAAAAGGAGGAGAGGAGAGGAGGAAAAGATAAGAGGATAAGGAGACGAGGAAAAGGAGTAGTGTTGTATGCGGTAGAGGAGAAGAGAAAGGGGAAGGTGGTAAAGAAAGATAGAATGTAGGGAGAAGGGATGAAGAAGGAGTAAAAGGGCGAGAAAAGGAAAGGAAAAAAAAGTTGAGAGGCTGCAACGTCTGGGGAAGTGTGTGCGAGTGGGGGGGGGGGGAGCGTCTGGAGGGTGATCAAGTCGACCTCCGATAAGGATACACTTGAGACGAGACTCGAGCCACTTATATATAGCTCAGCCTTGACCTCGTAACGGGGGGGGGGGGATTGCAGAGGGGTACCTTGTGCTTCGTCCGACGGGTGTGTTTGAATCTTTAATTCAATCCGTTTTTAGTAATTGCGCACAAAAATACTAGTGTGATTGTCTGTTTTTTTTAGTAATAATCATCAGCCATTAGTGCCAGGTATGCGTACATCATTAAAGACGCTTACTCTGCGTAAATTATGAACATGAACATCTTTAAGGTGTTGGCGATGAGTCAAAAACCCACACTCCATAAAAAATTGGGTTTCACAGCACACCCTTCAACCAATCAGTATGGATTAGGCTAATAAAGAAAATAAAAGCGAAATTCTCGTCTGCCTTACCATCTGCGTTCCTGCTATGGAATGTGCATGCTAATCCCTTCAAGTCTACATCTATGCTTTAAATTATACGCGCATGCCGCTACACATATGCCGGGAGTGTAACAAAGAACAGCATTAGTATGTTCGATAGATGGACGATAGACGAGGGATAATTGTAGATAGGGAGTCCATTGTCTTCCATCGCATGATCGGAGAGACAAGCAAAACGCGTCCTTTCGTCGGGCGAGTCATGCAGTGCCGTAAAATCAGCCATGCATTGCCGTAAAGCCATACCGGGGTAAAAGAGATCACAAAGCTGTCCCATTATGTTGATGCTGGGAGGGACTCGCAGCATATGAATGTGCTCACAAGTATCACGTGTTTTGTGTTGTCTTTGCTTGTGGTCGTCGAGATGGAAGACTCCGGATATCACTGAAATGAATAGATGAATAAATAAAGACTTGGAAATTTGTTATTGTGTTTTGCTAATAATGAGAGGCGCGGGATTCAAGGGACACGGCGGCACGGTCTGCATCCTTTCACGAGTGGATAAAGACCTCATTCCAAGTGGCGTTTGGGATGCCAGAGTCCCTCGTCGCTATGCACATTCAGATAACGCGGTGACATTAGTCCCCCGTGCGAGAACGCTCACAAAAAATGGACATTCGATCGTTCCTTGATAGACAGACTTAGGGGGACGGGAGAGGGGGGAGGGGGAGGGAGGGAATCCGCTGGCCAGTCTTGATATATTTGTTTTAATCTCTTGGCTCTTGGAGTGTCTGGATATTTTCGAGAGAAAAAATGTGGTGAATATAACTTTCCGAAAGAAGAGTGCGGGGTGGAGTCCGAAGTCCCGATTCATTCAACGGTCGGGAGATAAGCAATCGCCTCGCCAATAATTAGACTTTGCAAAAGAGGAATTAGTAACGATGTACTTGGCTCTTATCGGGCCGACCCATCTTCAAAACGTCATAGAACAAGGTCGCTTCCTAACCACAAGCAACCCAATAATCACATATTGCATACAGAACTTCACCTTTTTTCCCCTCTCTCTCTCGAATGTCGAAATTCTTGCCCAGACGCCATACAAAACATGAGTCAGTCCCAGCTGATCCTGTCGCAAAAAAAAAAAAAAAAAAAAAAAAAAAAAAAACTTTAAAAACCATAAACTATGTGGTTGAGATGAAATGTTCCTTTGCTGAAGACTGCCCGCCTCACTTGCCCCGCTAATTAAAGAGTGGGCTGGCTCAGACCGGCCTCCAGGTGTATTTTTCAAAGAGAATGAGAAGAAAGAGAGGGAAAGATGGAGGGGAAGATGGAAAGAATAGAAAAGAAAGGGTGAGAGGAGAAAGAAAGAGAGAGGAGGAGGAGGAGAAGAAGGAAAGAGACAGATACAGAGACAGAAAGAAGGAGAACGAAAGAAAGAAACAAAAATACACGTAAAACATCAAATCCAATTTTTCGCTAGAGTGAAGAACATTATCCGATCAAATCACTTCGCCGTATCTTGTAGGTCATGTTATCAACGGCCATTTCATTTTAGTGGCACTTTTTTATTCGACTTATTTAGAAGCGAGTGGGTGGACGAACATTGTATTTCTTAATCATTTAGAAGAGGTTGGGATTTTGTACAGACGAACAGAGTAGCAGGGTTGTTAAGGCTGATTTCCCATTGTTAACCTTATTTCATTTTCACATTTTAACCTTGCTGTTTTTTTTTCTTTCTTTTTTTTCTTTTTGTAGTTTTAAAGGATTTTCACGTAGTAATAGGGTGGTAAGTGTTCTATTTTTTAATAATTTAGAAATTGTTGGGGGGTTTGCGTATAAGTATGAATAGCACTTTATTTATTTCTTTTTTTTTCACATTTTGACCTTAGTATATTTTTTCCTCAGTTTTAAAGTTCGCTAATGAGTTCATTGGTGAAGTGCCAGGGTCATTAAACAGATGATTATTATTCGCATCACCATCGTAATTGGCACATCCACCAATTAAACTTTTACTCTTGACTTTTTCCTCAAAGTCGTGTTAACATGTGCCAAGGCTTAAGACGGAACAGGTGATTTGGTGCTATTTTACGATTTAGAAGTTAGTAATTATGATAATTAGGGAATCACCTCGGTCACTATTTTGATGGTTATTATTGTTATTGTTATTGTTTTTTTTTTATTCAGTAGTTTTGATTAGAGTTGTAGCATTTGGGTTAAAATTGCTACCAAAGATTATATCTTAATGATAAGTGACTCCCAGAAAGATCGGAGAAAGGCGTAAAGACAACGTCATGACTGTAAAAGTATGAACTGCTTATCTAAGTTATGTTGACCAAAGGAAATGAACCATGGATGCAAAAAGTCTTGATAAACATTAACATAAACAAATACGAAAATAGACAACTCATACAAGCGTATAATAATATCGACAATCATAATGGGATCGAATCTCGCAATATGATTTAAAACACAACAAAAAATCCACCATTCCAACAATAAAAAACAAAAAGAAATATATAACAGAGGCGCAAATACGCCCGATAGCTTGCGGATTGTGACGTCCAACAAAAAAAGAAAAATTAATATATACGCCAGATTGTTTGTGGAACTGTGACGTCAAAAAAAAAAACATATATATATATATATATATATATATATATATATATATATATATATATATATATATATATATATATATATATAACAGCAACGCAAAGACGCCCGATAGTTTGTGGAATTGTGACGGCCAACCAAAAAAGAAAAATGAATATATATAACAGATATATATTATATATATATATATATATATATATATATATATATATATATATATATATATATATATATATATATAACAGAAACGCAAAGGCGCCCGATAGTTTGTGGAATTGTGACGCCCAACCAAAAAAGAAAAATGAATATATAACAGAAACGCAAATATACCAGATACTTTGTGGAATTATGACACCCAGTGAAAAAAAAAATATATAACAGAAACGCAAAGACGCCTGATAGTTTGTGGAACTGTGACGTCCAACAAAAAAAGAAACAAATATATAACAAACGCAAAGAAAACCCCGATAGTTTGCGTAATTGTGCCGCCTAACTAAAATAAAATGAATATATAACAGAAGCGCAAATACACCGGATAGTTTGCGGAATTGTGACGTCACCGAAAGGGCCGACTGAATGCGCGCTCGGCCGACGGCGTGCCACATTAGGCGGGCAAATCTGACTCGCATTTGTGATTCCATCAGTAATAAACTTGCGCTGGACATCGCGTGCCTTATTAGGAACTTGCACTTAATTACTTATGATGCAGCTGGTTTGCTCTCGCGGCCCATGAATAAATTGATTAGCCGGACGAATCGACCGCCTCTCCTTCCCCTTCTTCCTCCTCTTTCTCTCTTTACTTTTCGTCTTTTTTTTTTTTTTCTCGTGCGGATTTCTACGCCTCCCATTCTTAGATTCTCTCTC
>NW_020870127.1:629129-646629 GCF_003789085.1 Penaeus vannamei | reverse complement strand
TTTTTACCATCGTTGATTTATTTATCTGTTGGTGTCCTTGTCCACGCCGCAACATATTAATAAAGCGCAGTGCAACAGATAAAGCGTTGATGTTTTGTTCCAAGAAAGATTGAACGTAAGAACATGGGGCTTTGGTGTTCTTCATAAAGCATTTGATGAAAATAGGAAAAGAACTTGTTTGTTGTTCCGCGTCCATTCACGGTTCTCCTCCAGTAAGCTGATAATTGGTCTGCAAATTGGGAACGAACGCGAAAATTGAGCAATTAGGAAATGATGGTGCTTCCCTGTAAAGAACGTGGCGGTTGGTTTGCGTGGTGGAAGAATGGGCGAAGGGAGAAGAGAGGGAGCGAGGGGGAGGGAGAGAGAGACCGAGACCGAGACCGAGACCGAGATAGAGATAGAGAGACAGAGACAAAGATAGAAACAGAAACAGCAGGATATAGAATAGTAGACATATATACCTTATATAATATATATATATATATATATATATTATTATATAGAAGAGAGAGAGAGAGAGAGAGAGAGAGAGAGAGAGAGAGAGAGCGATAATGTATGCAAGATGCAAAAGTGAGAATCGGCGAGCCCGCCCCGCCAACGACCCGACCCGCTCCGGCAGCCGACCGCATTGTTGCCGACTTGCCCGTCCACCTGTCAGCCTTGCTTCGAATCTCTCACTCTCTAAGGCTTCGGAGAGAGATTTCGAAGCCCGCCATCGCCTGCTCCGAAGCTAACGCGAGCCACCCCGCGCTCGGCATCGTGCTTCGAGGCAACTGAAGCGAATGGCGAAGCGGTTCGAGATTTCAGGATTCGGTTGGCGTTCGGGAGACTGCTGATCCGCTCGACTCGCGGCGACTCCTCTGCTGCCTATTTCGTCGTCTTGTTCTTTCCCCGTTTCCCATATTCGTTTTTTCGTGTTTTTTGTTTAATACGGATGAGAAATGAAAGAAGAAAAAACATGGATTATATTTTTATAAGACACGAAAAGCGACGTCGATCGCAACGGAGAATAAAGGAAGGGAAAAAGCGAACTCGGTCAGAGCGTACCGTATGACGAAAGACTTGAAGAAAGTAAAAGGACTCGACACCACCACCTCTGCCCTCACCCCCCCCCTCTCTCCCCCTCTAACCTCTAGCCTCTTCGCCCCCTCCACCCTCTCCCCCTCCACGAGCCACCGAGACGCCGCACTCTGGCAGCTCGAAAGGAACAAAAACTAGCCTGATGGAACCCACCCCTCCCTCCTTCTCCCCTTCTCTCTCTCCTTCTCATTCTTCGCCTCCTCCCTTTCTCTCTTTCTTTCCACTCCCTCTTTCTCTCCGTTCCCTCTTTTACTTCTCATCCTCTGTCTTTCTTTCAATTTATTTCCTTCTGTATTGCATTTTTATCTTCCTCTCTCTTCACCTCTCGTTCTTTTGTCATATATCCCCCTCCTTTCTCTCCTTCTCCCTGGATTTCTTCTGTCTCTACTTCTTTCCCTCTCTTTCTCCGTTTTCCTCAACCATCTTCTGAACATCTTCATATCCCTCTTCCTTTCCCTCTCTCTATCTGTTTACTCCGTTCTCTTTCTCTTAATTCCCTCTTCTCTCTTACATTGATGTCTTCTCTCTCTCTCTCTCTTCCCTTTTGTCTTCCTTCCTTCCACTTCGTCGTTTGGAAACCTGAACTTCTTGCACCTTCTCTTTTAAAATACTTCAAAGTGCTTTAGTGTGTATGTCTTGAATATCTTCCCAATCCTGCTTTCCATTCATATCACTCTCCTCTCTCGATTCTTCCTGCTGCCTTCCTTTCTTAGTTATAATACCTTCTTCTCTTCCTTCCCTTTTCGTTTCTCACCTCCTAATTCTCCTCCTTCCTCACTTTACCATCCTCTCCTCCGTCTTCTTCTCCTCTTCTTCTTCTTCTTCTTCTCTTCTCTCCTCCTCCTCCTCCTCCTCCTCCTCCTCCTCCTTCTCCTCCTCCCCTCCCCTCCTCCTCCTCCTCACCCCGCCACCCTCTTTCTACCCTCTTCCTTCCTCCCCCCTTCCCAATCCTCCATCCCCCCTCCTCCAGCTTGCAGGTGAGCCTAACGACCTTGGAGCTAGGATCCCTGTTACAATTAGCAGGTGCTAGCGACCCCTGGCAAGCAGGTGTGTTCGTGAGTGTGTTCCCCGGCGCACGTACACACCTGCCGTCGGGTTGTTTTGCCCTGTGGGAACTGAGTCATTCCCTGGGTGTCGTAAAGGGGGTTGTTGGGTGAAGAGAGTGGTTCGCGTGTACGGAAGGTTCTTCTATTTGGTTCTAATTCGATCGAGTGGGTTTTGTTATGATTGGGTATATTTAGATTCGTTGGGCATATGTACGCACGCCTACGCCTGAGCTGTCAAGTAGCCAAAGGGATGCTCGCCCACGTTCAGATTCACAGCGCGCTTACGCGTGTTAAAACGCATACGCCCACATGTACACAAGTCCGCCCCCACACACGTACTCACTGAAGTATTCATGCATATATGTACAGAGACACAACATGCACATACATATGGATATACACACTTACGCTCACCCACGCAAAACACACACACACACACACACACACACACACACACACACACACACACACACACACACACACACACACACACACACACACATACACACCACACACATACACACACACACACACACACACACACACACACATACACATACACACACACATACACATACATACACTCACGCACGCACGCACACACACACACACACCACAACACACACACCACACACACACACACACACACACACACACACATACACATACACATACACATACACACACATACACATACATACACTCACGCACCACACCACACACACACACACACACACACACACACACACACACACACACACACACACACACACACACACACACACACACACACACACACACACACACATGTACGCCAACAGACCCATTGATAATACCACCCGTTGTTCCTCCAGAGAACTCTAACGATAAAGTTCTCCATCATAATCTCATCTCGTATTCCTTCTCATAAACAAAGCCCGCAGAGCCCGTGAGTGTAAATAACGTGTGTTTTCTTTCCCGATATTTTTTTAATAGTTCCCCCTGACTCTCGTTTTTTGTTCGTTTTTCTTCTTTCTATCTTTGGTATTTGTTTATCTCACTGTTGCGTCTCCTTCTCTCCTTTTTTGTATCTTTGTCTTTATCTCCCCTAAGAGGATTATTGTTGCCACGTTTCTCTTTTTTATTCTTCGTAATAAGAAGGCGTCTGTTGAAAATCAAAAGAAAACAGAGAGCTGACTGGATTCTATGCAAATCCATGCGTCGACAGAAAATAAACAGATTCATTACTCACCGATGATATTTCGGGAATAGATAGTTGAATCAACAAAATTGTTTCCCCGCAAATTCTCACAAGATACGAATATTTATGAAATGAAATGAAATTACTTCATCCCAAAATACCCAATTAATTAACCAAAATTACAAAAAAATCATCAGCGGTTACGAATATCGAGCAAATAAAGAAATAGAGTAGTTTTCCCATAAATCTTCACCGTTTTCATTCGGGTTCTGGCGTGAGGACGCAGCTGCTCTTCCCGAAAGTGGCTCGTGTGGGTGTCCTGTGGTTAAGTGCAGGACGCAGTTAAAGGTACAGTGATAAGGGACACCAGACACACAAAAAAGATAAGCTTTAAAAGAAAAAAGAATAATTAGATTAGAATAAGTCACAGCGATAACAAACTAGACAATGGGAGAGCAGATAGAAGAACATGGTTCAGGTTTGAGAGACGAAAATGGGAATATTTTGGATTCATGAAGGGATTTAGCATACACGAAAAAAGTAGTGCAGATATTGCGATGAGGCGGCGAGGGAAAAAGGAGGGAGTTTGGCCACCGAATTCGGAGAAGAAGCAGTTAGTGAAATAGGGTGTGTGGGATGACACCAGATTAAGCGAGGGTGACCGCAGTGTTTTAGGGAAAAAGGAGGAAAATGGTTTTATGTCTACGATTGCGTATGGTGGGGTTGTGTGCGTGTGTGTTTTTTTCTTCTTTTTTTACTGATCCAAGGCCTTCTATCTTATAACCTTCAGAGCCTAGCAACATGAAATCGCACTTCGTGTAACCCCCCTCCCCCCTGCTCTCTTCTCCCCTCCTCTCCACTGCCCCATCTCCTCTCTTCACCCTCCTTCCTTCCCCCTCTCCCTATCCTCCCCATCCTTATCCCCGCCACCTCCCATTCTCTTCTCCTCCGCCCCCCCCCTCTTTAGTATCCCCCCGCTCCCCTCTCCTCTCCCTCCTTCCTTCCCCTCACCCCCTTCTCCTCCCCTTCTCTTCTCCCCTCTCCTCTCCGTGGCCTTCCCCTGTCCCCTCTCCCTGCCACTCCCTTTCCCCTATCCTCTCCATCCTCCCCTCCTACACTCGTCCCCTTCCCCCCCCTCCTCCACTCGTCCTCATGCCCCTCCCCCTCCTCCACTCGTCCCCGTGCCCCCCCCCCCCTCCATCGCTACCAGGAGACCCAGACAGCCCCGCAACAAGTCCGTTCCCTCAGCCGCAGGACAGCGCAGACTCCGGCAGACGCACTCATTCAGAGGATGACTCAAACCTGACTTGACTCACAGCGCCACCGAGACTCAGAGGCGACTGAGCGGACTTGAGGGACTTGCTATAGACCCCGATACCCGAAGTCCAGGGTCAAGGTCAGGTCATAGCAGGATGACTCAAACCGGACTTGACTCATAGCGCCACCGATTGAGAGGACTTGAAGGACCCCGATTCCCAAAGTCCTTATTTACTCCATTTTCTTTCTCTTTATTCTGTTTTCCTCCCCCACTTCTCCCTCTTCTCTCTTACATTCTGTTTTCTCTCTCCCTCCCCTTCTTCCTCTCCCTCTTTTTTTCTTTCTTTTTTTTCCTTGCACTTTGTCGTGTGGAAACCTGACCTCAGAGGCGACTGAGTGGACTTGAGGGACTTGCCATAGAGACCCGGATTCCCAAAGTCCAGGGTCAAGGTCAGGTCATCGCAGGGGTGGGCTCTGGCGATGAATACGTTGACTCTTGAATTGATGTGACTCACGCTCGGCGATTGAATTTTATTTGTGTCAACACTCGGAGATGGGCTTAAAGGGTCTGTGTTTGTGTTCGTGTGTTTGTGCGTTTGTTCAAGAGGATGGAGGTCCTGTTTGGTGGCTGCTTCTTTATTTGTTTCAAGGTATGCTCTTTCTCTCGCGATGGTAATTTGTAACTGTGCGTGTGTGGGAGGTGATGTGTATGTGGGTGTGCGTGCGTGTGCGTGTGTGGGAGGTGATGTGTATGTGCGTGTGCGTGTGTGGGAAGTGATGTATGTGTGTGTGAGGCGATGTGTGTTTGTGTGTGTGGCTGATTTGTATATGTTTGAGGCGATGTGTGTGGGGGGGTGTTGTGTGTGTGTGTGTGTGAGACAATGTATGTGTGTGCGCGTGTGTGTGGGGGGAGATGATGTGTCTGTCTGTGTGTGCGTGTGTGATAGACATTACAAAACAATATAGAAAGAATAAGAAGAAAAGAGTAAGAAAAAGAAAAGATCACACGATAATCCAACATTCCAGAAAAAAAGTATATTGATAAAATACGAATTGGATGGGGAAAGAGAGCAAGATAGATACACAGCTATGCAGTCAGATAGACAAGATGCTTGAATAGGAAGATAGATAGATAGACAACAAGAAAGAAAAAAAGACAGACGGACTAGCAGAAAGACAGACTCACAGACTCACCTAGAAAGAAAGAGACACTGTGAAAATAGAAACACTTCAACCCGAAATTAAGATCTACGCTCTATCCCTCGCGCCATCTCCGGGCCGAGGATGACGTCACTCGTTGCTGGTGTTCTGAACCCATTATTAGAACCCACACGAGAGGAGGGGAGGGGGGGAGAGCAACAGGACGACGAGGAGGAGGGGGAGAGCAACAGGAGGAGGAGGAAGGGCAAGAAGGACGATGGAGGGGGGGGTAGGGGAAGGGCAGAGGAGGACGATGGAGGGAGAGGCAAGGAGGGGGGGGAAGAGCTAGGAAGATGGAGGGGGAAAGGGCTACAGAAGAGCGAGGGGAGGGGGGAAAGGTAAGGGGAAGGGGATGGCAAGAGGAGGACGAGGGGAGGGGGGGGGGGGAAGGGCAAAGGGGGAAGCAGGGAGGAAAGGGCAAAGAGAAAAAGAAAGGAAGGGGGATGAGGTATATGAATTGATGAGATGAGAGGGAGGGACATGAGGATATGGAGGGGAGAGTCAGAAAAGGGAGGAGGGAAGGGAAGACGGAGGAAAGAGCAAAGGAAGAAGGTAAAAGAAAGGAAGAAGTTGTAAAAATTAGAAGGAAAGAAACGTTACGGGAAAGAGCCAAGCCAAAAGAAGGGGAGGGAACGAACATAATAAGAAAGAAGGAATAAGAATAGGTGTATGGAGGAGAAGGAAGAGGAGAGAGAGAGAGAGAGAGAGAGAGAGAGAGAGAGAGAGAAGGGCCATAGGTAATTATACCGTGTTTCTTTCCCGCCTTAACAGTTAAGTGACCATTAAAGCCGAGGGTTCATTATAGCGAGGGCAGGTGTCTGGATATGGTCGCGATACAATTAGAGTGATGTATGGTGTCCATCGCGTGAGTATGGTGATGATTATGGTTCTCATGGAGATTAGGTTACGAAAGGGAATTTGATAAGATAAGGGAAGGAATGGAATAATGTAATACACTCTTCCCTATTTGCAGTTGCATTAGTTGGCGAAAGTTGAGATCGACTTTTGAGATTGAGTTGGGGTTGAAATCTTTTTTTTTTTTTTTGGACGGAGGCGGGTGGGGTTGGGTGATTCGGGGGAGGATGATTCGAATCTGTTCGTGGGACGGATTCGTTATCTTATTTCGTTTTTTTATTCGTCTTTTTTCCATTTTTTCGACAAACATTCCTTTTTTTTTTTGTGTCTTTTTTCTTTATTTTATTTATTATTATTTTTTGGGCTGTTTCTATCGTTTTAGAGATTCTGTCTCTCTCAATTAATTTTCATCCTATTCTTGTTTATTCTCTCTCTCTCTTTCTCTCCCTCTCTCTCTTTCTTCTCTCTCCTCTTCTCTCTTTCTTTCTCGCTCTCTCTCTTCTCCCCTCTCCTTCTCTCTTCTCTTTCTCTCTCTCTTTCTCTCTCCCTTTCTCTTTCTCTTTTCTCTCTCCCTCTCCTCTCTCTCTCCCTCTCCCTCTCCCTCTCCCTCTCCCTCTCCCTCTCCCTCTCCCTCTCCCTCTCCCTCTCCCTCTCTCTCTCTCTCTCTCTCTCTTCTCTCTCTCTCTCTCTCTCTCTCTCTCTCTCTCTCTCTCTCTCTCTCTCTCTCTCTCTCAATCTCTCAATCTCTCTCAATCTCTCTCAATCTCTCTCTCCCTCTCTCTCTCCCTCTCCTCTCTCTCTCTCTCTCTCTCTCTCTCTCTCTCTCCCTCTCCCTCTCCCTCTCCCTCTCCCTCTCCCTCTCTCTCATGTCTCTCTTTTAAAACGAATATTCCATTCATCCATCACACGCTGCGCATCTTCACCCAAACATCTCATTTCTTCAAGACGTTTATGGTAAGGTTAATAAACTCCACTTCCTTGCTGCCCTCTCGCTGCGAAACTGTTTTAAGATGTCGGTAATGTTGCCCGTGTGATTCTTCTTCTTTGTTGCTTGCTCTCTCTTTGTTTGGTTTATTGTTCGCTTTGTTTGTTTGTCTTTTTGTTTTTGCGTTTTTTTGTTCTCGTTATTGCTTTTTGTTTCAGTTTGTCTTTGTTTCCCTCTCTCGAACTCTTTCCCTCGCTTCTGTCTTCTTTCTCCTCTCTTCTCTCCTCTCCTCTCCTATATCATATCATATTCTCTCTGTCTCTCTCTCTCTCTCTCTCTCTCTCTCTCTCTCTCTCTCTCTCTCTCTCTCTCTCTCTCTCTCTCTCTCTCTCTCTCTCTCTCTCTCTCTCTCTTTCTTTCTTTCTTTCTCACACACAAGTGCACACACGTGTACATACACACACACGCGCGTGCGCGTTCGCTCTCTCCTTCCTTCCCTGCTTCTTCCCTCCCTCCCTCCCTCCCTCCCCCTTTCTCGAAAACACACGCACACACTTACACACACGAAAAGGCTACACGACCGACATCAGTTCCGTGGGCGCAATTAGCGAGCGGAGGAGGGCGGCAGGTGAGGCGAACAGGCCAATAAAAGGGTCTGTGTTTACTCGCTCTCGTAAGTTGCCGATTCATGGCGCGTTTAATATCACGGAGGGGGAGTAATGAAGGGGGAGGGGAGGGAAGGGAGGGAGGAGGAAGGGAGGAGTAGAGAGGAGGGAGAGGGAGAGAAAGATAGAGGAGCATAGAGGAGTACAGAAACACACAACATGCTCACACACACACACACACACACACACACACACACACACACACACACACACACACACACACACACACACACACACACACACACACACGCACGCACACGCACACACACACACACACACACACACACACACACCACACACACACACACACACACACACACACACACACACACACACACACACACACACATACACAGAGAAAGAGACAGACAGAAAGAGCAAACAGTGAGCAAAATCGACAATACAAGGCAGATGCTGCATGACACAGTGAATGAAAGAGAGTGTGTGCTTACTACGACTGGCAGCATCACTGCTGCATCATCAACATCATTGAAAACATTCCTTTCATCCGCTTTTTAATGATGTGATAGAGGAACATCAGCAAATTAAAACAAACTGCTTCAAGCGAACTCTTAAATGCAGTGTTTACAGACAGCTGTGAGTTTCAGAGCGCGAGGGAGGGGGTAGAAAGTGATAGATAAGTGTATACAGTAATTAGACAAGGAATGAGATGCAGACAGACAGATAGAGAGACAGAGACAGACAAACAGATAGAAAGACAGAACGACAGCCAGCCAGCCAGACAAACAAACGGACGAACAGACAGACAGAAAGTAAGACAGACAGACAGAGAAAGAGGGAGAGACCTACCAGGGAGTGAATGGGGGTAACATAGGGCACTTACCCCCCACCCCCACCCCACACCACCGCCGCCGCCAACCTGAAGACGGTCTTAAAACCCACTTCTGTCACAATCTGCATCCTCGACATCTCCGCGCCATCTCTCTCTCATTAGCACTGAGGAGGAAAAGAAAATAAGCACCACAAGAGATAAACAAAACGTGGCACATAAAGACATTTTTGGATAGGAGTCTTCTTTTCCAAATTCATAGTTATATAAGCATGTAAAAAATAATGATAAAGGGGTCTTGCTCCTCTTTTTTTGAGGCTTCATGTCATTCCTTTTTTCTATATATTTATCTACTTCCTTTTTTATTATTATTATTCAATCTGTTTATTTATCATGCTTTATTTTGGTCTGTGTGTTTCCACCTCCAGCTCTTCACTCCCACGATTTCTTACGTCACGAGCTTGAGGGAGGTTAGTGCCATTGATGACCTCTGACCTCCGGCCAGGGTCGTGGCCATGGGTCAGCTGAACGAGCGAGCGTGGGTTGGTGACACAGAAACCCATGTCACCGTCGCCATCGCCGTTGTCTGCATTTGGGATCTTAATGTGCACACGCGCGCAGGGACAGAGTGTGGCCTGCTTTGCGGCACGGCTGGGAGTGTTTGCTTGTGCGTGAGGGACGGTGTGTGTGCATGAGTGAGTGAGAAAGAGAGAAAGAGAAAAAGAAAGAGAAAGAGAGAGAGAGAGAGAGTGAGTGAGTGAGTGTGAGTGAGTTATTGAGTGGGTTAGGGAGAGATAGAGAGAGTTGGTGAGAGAGTGAATGAGAGAAGAGAGAGAGAGAGAGAGAGAGAATGTCCCTACGTATAGCTGACACTGCGCAGGTCTACCCTCGTTTTATGCATGTATTTCTATCATATTCACAAAAATATAAAAACGCGAGTATCACTTCATGCTCGCCCTCCATGATTTATTGCATGCTGTTGCGTGATCACCGGAGAGCGACACTTGCACCGAGTGACTCACCAAAGTTGCACACGACTCACAGGTCACCAGGCGCCCCACCACCAGACGAGTCACACCCCCGCACACGAAAGCTTGTCCACGTACAAATGCGTACATGCAGCCACACACACATACATACATAACTAAATCGAACCCTTTTTTTTAATCTTTAGCACGTTTATACACACGTACATGCATACATACACATACACGTAAATGTTCACCACACCCACGCACACGAAAGCATGTCCACGTACAAATGCGTGCATGCAGCCACACACGCATACATACATACCTAAAACGAGCCCCATCTTTAAAAATCTCTAGCACGTTTATACACACGTACATGTATACATACACATACACGTAAATGTTCACAGATACACACATACGTACACAAGTCCCCGAAAGCGACGGGGACCTTATCGCTGGCGCGTCCGGATGGCTTCTGAGATGTTAGTTTCGATTCTCCAAATGAGAAATTAATGATGACTGTATGTGTGTGTGCGTGTTTAATTGTTTGTTTGTCGTGGTGTAGTGTACGTCATAATCGTAACCCTTATTATTAGACTTATAGCGGAAGTAGTATTTGTGTAATAGCTATTTTCATCATCATTTCCGTTGTTGATGTTACGCTATTCTCGTTGTTGTAGTTGTATTCAGTATTGTTGTTGCAATTGCCAATATCATGATGATTATTGTTATCATAATATTACGATGATCATTGTAATCATAGTTATAACCACAATATCTATTTATTTTTTCTATATTTTTTATTAGCATATATCATCACTTCGGAAGAATATTATAGATAAAGTTCTAGTTTATTTTTACTGTCTTAGAAACACGAGAGGGTAAAGACGAAGACAAAAAAAGAAGGAAAAGGAGGGAGAGAAGGAGCAGAGGAAGGAGAAATAAGAGAAGAAAAAGAAGGAGAAAAAAAAGAAGAGAAGATGATGATGGAAAGAAAAATAATAAGAAAATAAAATATAAAGAAGAATATTAAACAACTGAAAAAAAACGAACGAAATGGAGGAAGAGAGGAGTAGGAGGAAGAGAAGAAGGCAAGAAGAAAAAAAAAAAAAAAAGAGGAAGGAGTAAATTGAAGCCATGAAAAGAAAGCCTGAGTTGCCTTCAGGAGTTGAATTCACCACGAAATGCTTGCGCCATTTTGTCACGCCCCGAGACCTCCTTGGGTGACTGACCTGAACTCCTTCGAGACAGCGCGTCTTCCGTTCCTTCTCCTCTTCCTCCTCTTCTTCAAATTTCTTTGCCTTCTCTTTTTTTTTCTTATTCCTTTCTTCTTCTTTTTCTTCTTATATTTCTCCTTCTTCTTGTTCTTCTCCTTCCTCTTCTTCTTCTTCACCTCCTTACTTCTTGCCCCCTCTCTTCCTTTTTCGTCTGCTTCTTGCTATCTCTTTTCCTCCTCATTTTTTCATTTTCCTCCTTTTCTTATTTTCTTATTCTTGGTTCTTCTCTTCCTTCTTCGTCTGACTCATGCTATCTTTTTCCCCCTTTTCTTTTTTAAAATTTTTCCTCCTTTTTCTTATTAAGTTCAATTTCTTGTATTACATCATGTTCTTCTTGCTGTAATGTTATTCTTCTTCTCATTAGCCTCCTTGTGCAATGTGCTAATGTTGACTCTTTCCTTTCTCTCCGTCTTGCGTCGCCGTCCTGAATATTTTCTTATTTTTCTTGTCTCTCCTTCTCCTCCCTTTTCTTCCTTTTCTTCGCTGTCTTTTTCTTCTTGTTTTAATGATTTTAAGTTTGGTTTTGGGTTTATTTATACATTTTGCTTTTTATTTTATTTTGTTTTTCGGGAATATTCTTTCTTATCAGCTGTGTTTCTTTTTCCCTTTTCTTTCATCAATATTTTTCTCTGACCTGTTCACCTCTCTCATTCTCTCCTCTTCCCCTTTCTAAATTCCTTTTACCTTGTCTTTTCGTTATCCATTCTTTGCTGTCACTCCTCTCTCACTCTCTCTTTATCCATTTATCTATCTCTATCTATTTCTATCTGTCTCCATGCATTTATCTCTACATGTGTGTGTGTGTTGTGTGTCTGTGTGTCTGCGTATGCGTGTGTGTCCTCTTCTCCCATCTGGCAACACAGGCGCTCGTTAGTGACACCAGTTTGCTAAAAATCTCCCAGAGACAGATGTGCGCCATTCGAATCATGAAACATGTGTTGAGGACTGGCTTCAACGAGAGCGAGACAAGACGCCTTTTTCCCTTTTCTTTCTTTTTCTTTTTATAAAGTAACAACACGCGATCCAACCGTAAATTTATCCCTTTATTTCCTTTTTCCTTTTCTTTTTTTCTTTTTATAAAGTAACAACATGCGGCCCAACCGTCTTTCTGAAATGTTTATCTTCACTAAACGGCTTTTGATCACCGCAGACCGTCTAAGATATTGACTCTTATCGGGTGTGTATATGTTAATTAGGGAAAAGATCCGCCTCTGATAGTCCGATTCCGTTGGGGAATCCGTGACCTTATCTTGGCGTTTGACCTCTTTTGACCCGGGCTGATCTGGAACACGGAGGAGAGATTTCCTTCATCATAATTCAGAATTCCGTTCGGATTCAGTAATCACACGCATGCGCACACGGACATCTTTACACGCACATGTGTACAAGGATCACTTATGCATACACATAACTCCCACTTCTTAAATGAGGCCATATGGTGTATGTGTGTGTGTATGTGTGCGTGCGGGCGTGTGTGTGTGTGTGCGTGTGCGTTCGTGCATGTGTGTGTGTGTGTCTGTATGTGTGTGCGTTCGTGCGTGTTGTGTGTTTGTGTGTTTCCGCTTATCTATGTAAGTGCATATGCTTGTGTGTGTGTGTTTCACAGATGCGTATATGTATGTACGTGCATGTGCGGTGCTTTTTTCGGGCTGTTTGTCGCAGCAGCAATGATGCTTTTATCTTGATGGCTTTTACGACTTTGGTTTTATGGGTTTTCTTTTGAGTGCGAATAAAAAGATCCCGAAGCCACGTGACCTGTCGCTGCGTCGCCTTTGTCGCTCTTCACTTGTTTTTGTGTCTCTCCTTTATTTTCCTTTTGTATTTTTCTTTTATGGGTTTGTTTGCGTGCGAAATGAAGATTTATTTCGTATGATTATAGGGATTTTAAACTGTTTTTGAGAAGCGTTTTATAGTCTTTGTTTGAAAGGCTTTTGTAAGGTGTACCTATGTGCGGTGCCCTTTTCACCTTTCCCTCTTTTTTTTTCTCCCTCTCACTCTTTCCTTTATCTTTTCTCCCTTCCCTCCCTCCCTTCCTCGCTCCTTCCCTCCCTCCCTTCTCCATCCTTCCTCCCTTTTGCTCCATCCCCTTCCTCCCCTCCCTCCTTTTCCCTTTATCCTCCTTCCTCACCGCACTTCCCTTTCCCCCTTACTTCCTCCCCTCCCTCCATCCTCCTCCTTCACCTCCTTCCTTCCCTTCCCCTTTCCCCTTCCCTATCCCCCTTTTCCCCCTTCACGCCCTCCCTCCCTCCTCCTAACCTCCGCCAACCCAACTCCTGTATATCGAAAAGACCGTTACGGCGCGACAGGATTCAAAACTCGTATTTTTTCCCGCCTCCCCGCACGTACTGCCCGATGCTCATGCCTGCAACCCGGACCTGGCGCATGTTTAAAGGGGGCGGGATGGCGGGGGGGGGAGAGAAAGGGAGAAGGCCTAGGAGAAGGGGGGAGGGAGTAGGTGGGAGATGGAGAGGGTGAGGACGGGGAGGGAGAGCACAGGGGAGTGGAAGGGTGAGGAGGGAGGAGGGTAGGGTGGGAGAGAGGAAGGGGAAAGGATGGGAGAGGGAGAGGGTGAGTCAGGGGAGGGAAGGGGAGAGGGGGAGAGTAAGCAGGGGGAGAGGACGTGCTTGCTTGAAGGCAGAGCTTGTTAAGGTTTACCGGTTTTTTCGTTTGTTTCCTTGTGCTTGTGACGGTTAGGAATTCATTTTTCTTTGTTTTTAAAAAATTCTTCGCATTTTCCCATGATTTGGCCTTGTGATTATTTGTGTTGGTTTGTAGATAAAGTTTACAAGTTTCGATGTCGTTTTTAATTTATTTAATTAGGAATCCGCACCTGTTTACATGTTACATCATTCCTCAGATTTATTTGTTTTGATTTCCATCATAAATGTATTTGTTTTGTAATGCTTCTCGTTTATTTAAAGTCAAAATACAATGGACCAGGTTTTCGGAATATTACATATCCTACAGACATGTATGATTCATTTTTACTTATTCTTTATTATATTAATCCCTATCACAATTCATTCTCGTTTGACTTGACTTTTAGTGGGCATTTCCTGCCTCGCAAGTGACGAATGAATGCCTCTTCACGACCCCTGAATGTGGTGAATGATGCATGTTAACCACGCTGTTGAACGCGCACGTAAATAGGAAATGTGTTTGTTATTTTGTAGAAGTTTTCTTGGTCGTTCTTCCCCCTTGCAGTTCTGAGTACCCGGCTGTGTTTGTGCGAGAGAGCTGCATGATCCTGCAACGGGCGCAGTCCTTCTGCCATGCAACGGGGAGGCTGAAGCATGGCGCATTGTGTTGCCCCGAGCGCCTCCTCCTCGAAGGCTCTCTCGGGCGTCTTGTTTCATCTATTTGGCCTTTGTTATCTGTTTTCTTCTGTCTTCTATTCTTCTGATCTGTTTTCTTCTTTTTCTGATTCTTCTGGTTTGTTCGGTTTATTTTTGTTATTTTTTGTTATTTTTTATTATTATTATCCTGATTTTCTGGTTCTCTATTTTTTTCTTCCTTTTTTTCAAATTCTTCCTTTATCTTCTCATTCTGGTTCTTCTTTTTCCTATTAATCTTGTTCTAATTCTTCTACTACTGCTCTGCCACTCTTCCTTTCTTCTTTTTTTTTCTTATTTTTCTTTTGAATCATTTTCTATTTTTCTCCTTTCGTCATCTTTCGTTCTGATTCTCCCACGCTTCCTTAGCTTCCTTATTGACCTCCTCCTCAATTCCTTCGTCCTACTCACTTCCTTCATTCCTCTTTATCTCCTCCTCCTCCTCTTTCTTCTTCTTCTTCTTCTTCTTCTCCTTCTTCTCCTCCTCCTCCTTCTTCTAATTATTTTCTTGTTGTTGTTGTTGTTTTTGTTATTATTATTATTATTATTCTACTCCTACTTCTTCTTCTTCTTCCTCTTTCTCTTCCTCTTCCTCTTCCTCTTCATCTTCCTCCTCCTCCTCCTCCTCCTCCCCCTCCCCTTCCTTCCCTCCTCTGTCTCTACTCCCTCCTTCCTTCCCTCCTCTCTCTCCACTCTTTCCTTCCCTCCTCTTTCTCCCTCCTTCCCTCCCACCCCCACCCCTCTTCTCCCCACCCCCTCCCACACAGGAATGAGGGCTGTGTTGACCAAGGGTTCAGAGGGTCTCAAGACAAGGACCTGCTGCAGCTGATAACTTATCCAGCAAAAGAGGGGGAGTGGGGGGTGGGGGGGGCGGGGGAAGGATTATGGCAGTGTGGGGGAAGGATATATGTGTGTGGGAGAGAATGTTGATGGAAGGGTGGGGGTGTAGTTGGGGTGGGGGTGGGGAGGTGGGGGATGTAGAGAGTGGGGTGGGTATGAAGGCTTGAAACAAGTGTGTTGGATAGTTTAGTAAGATTATGTTGACTTTGACAAGGGGGAAAGTGTGTTATCACTATGTAAATTCCTGTAAAAAAAGGCCTTGCTGTCAGGCTTAAATCATGGCTGATACCTTAATCCAGGATGTTGGGAGGTTAATCCAGGGGATAAAGACCTGGATAACAAGGAGCGACCTTTTCAGCTGGGATTACAACCTGGCGTCTTGGATAAAATAATACCGGAGCTTTAAGAATCAGCGACTTAGAGTACAATATTCTGAGTGAATATCAGTCATATGAATATTGCTTAGATTCAAGTAAATCAGGATTATGGGTCAATAATCCTAAAATCAGTAGGGAACAATAATGGATAAAGAAATGAATAAATGAAAGATGATGATGTTGACAATTGTAACAATGATAATAAAAACAATAATGATGGTGAACATCATCATCATAATGATAATGATGATGATGATGATAATGAAAATAATTATGATGATAATAATGATAATACTGATAATAATAATTGTGATATTACTGATAATGATAATGATAATAATGATGATAGTAGATAGAACGGTAAGGCATTAATAAGTTAATGAATAATGAAAAAAGAGGAATAATGAGAAAGCCACCTGAATTTTTTAAAAAAGCTTACAAATCCTAGAGTCAACAGAGATAGAGGAAACCCAAATAAACTTGACCTATGATGTCATAGTGACGTCATAGTGAATGTGGTTAGGGGGAGAGGGGAGGGGGGGAGGGGAGATGTCTAATCAGAGAGTGGAATGCACTAATTGATGTTAATTTGTTTTTTTGTTTTGTTTTTTTTCTCCATTCACTCACTTAGGCCAGTTATCAAGGCCTGTTTTACCATCCCGCCGGCGCCTATCTTATGACTCAATTAGTAGATTAGCGAATGGAATAAAGATAAAGGTAACCCCATTATGACGGGTTTAATGAGGGGATTCGATAGCCTATGCGAGAGGCTTGGGTTCTGGTCGCCTATATTAAGACGTGTTGTAGAGGGTTAATCCTTTTCCCTCTCTGTTTTATTGTTGTTTTTCGGAGGATGAAAGGGGGTCGAGGGACGTAAGATTTAATTATGGCAGAAATGCGGTGATGGATGAGGTATCAAATGTAAATATGAGGAAATAGTGCGCATTATTGTATATCATTATTGTGTGTATTGCTGTATATTTTCTTAGTGTGAATTGTTATGTATCATTAAAGTGTGCGTTATTATATGTAATTAAAGTATGAATTGTTATATACTATTATTGTGTGCGTTATTATACATAATTAAATGATGAATTATTATACACTATTATAGTGGGGGTTATTATATATAATCAAAGTGTGAATCGTTAAGCATTATTATATTGTGCAGTATCATATATTATCATAGTGTACATTATCAAATATTATTATGCATGATATTGTATAAATGAGATTTTAGAATCAAAATAATGAGCGTATAGCTTAGGTATTATGAAAGCCAGACAATAATTCAGTCGACCATGTTGTATTTGACATGTAAATGTGAAACAACGAATCCTTAAATTCGAAGGAACATCGTCTGAATAATGATTTAGGCAGTCGTAGAAAAAATAATTCATTTTATATCTAAAATACTTAAAATAAGATGGAATTGAATAGCGATCATGATAATGCATAAATCATCTGATATTAACTATTCATTAGATTAAGTACCTGTTCTGTCGCGTATAAAAGATAGTTCTTTTTTTTTCTTTAGATGTCCCTGACCTTCTTGTGTTTAGTCATTTCATAGCTACATAAAAGTCGTTAACATGGCAATGGTGATGATAAAGATGACGAGGGAGATTGCAAGAAAATGGTGATAATGATGTTGAAAATGATGATAAAGATGATATTGGTAATTATAATGATCCTGATAATC
>NW_020870127.1:606629-621629 GCF_003789085.1 Penaeus vannamei | reverse complement strand
TCTTTCTTTATCTTCATTTTGCTCTCTCTTTATTTTCATTTTACTCACACTGCCTTTATCCTCATTTTGCTCTTTCTTATTCTGTCTTCATTTTGCTTGCTCGGTCTCTCTCTCTCTCTCTCTCTCTCTCTCTCTCTCTCTCTCTCTCTCTCTCTCTCTCTCTCTCTCTCTCTCTCTCTCTCTCTCTCTCTCTCTCTCTTCTCTCTCTCTCTCTCCTCTCTCTCTCTCTCTCTCTCTTTCTCTTCTCTTTCTCTTTCTCTTTCTCTTTCTCTCTCTCTTTCTCTCTCTCTCTCTCCTTCCTTTAGTATGCATGCTTCTATTGTCATGCTTGGCTGAGCAAGATTGTCGTCTCCGCTTATCGCATTCACACTTACCTGTCTCGGCTTTTATTAATGATTTTATTTTCCTTAAAGATTGATTTTCTTCATTTGCATATCTCCTGTTTACAGTATTCTCATTATTCATTATTTTGCTTGTTCTTTTGATATCATTGTCATTATTTTTGTTTTAGTATACATTTTTTTCGGGATGATTTTTCATTTGTTTTAATTTGTTTATTTTTGTTTTCATATTTTTATCATTAATCGGGTTTCCCCCCTTTATTTCGCGTTTCCTAGCTACGCCCATTTCCCAGTTAGATTCTGGGCGCCTAAGCGACTATTCTCATAATCACCGACTCTGTATTTGTGGATGTTTTATTATCTT
This sequence comes from Penaeus vannamei, assembly GCF_003789085.1. Taxonomy (NCBI): domain Eukaryota; kingdom Metazoa; phylum Arthropoda; class Malacostraca; order Decapoda; family Penaeidae; genus Penaeus; species Penaeus vannamei. Next base: position 620,924 of record NW_020870127.1, on the reverse strand, counting down.
TCCAGTTCTTGATTACATCTTTTATTAGCCATCAAGTTTTTTTTTTCTATCTCCCTCTCTCTCTCTTTCTCCTGATCTTTTCGTAATGTCTTGTTTTTGTGATCGTCTCTTTTTTATCATGATTCACTCTCCTTCTACCCAATCTCTTATTCCCTTTTATTCATTTCTCCTCCTTTCTCCTGCTCTTCGTCTCCGTCATCATCGTCATCAGGCAGATAAAGAGAGGGAGAGAGAGAGAGAGAGAGAGAGAGAGGAGAGGGGGGAGGGGAGGGGGAGGAGGGAGAAGAGGAGAGAGAGAGAGAGAGAGAGAGAGAGAGAGAGAGAGAGAGAGAGAGGAGAGAGAGGAGAGAGAGAGACAGGCAGACAAAGAGAGACAGAGAGAGAGAGGGGGTTGAGGCGAGAGGGGAGAGTAACAAAGAGAGAGAGACATAGAGACATAAAGAGATACGGAGAGAGTTGCACCCTCGACATCCACTTCAGCCAACCTGACCCCTTACACTCGCCTCCCCCTTCCTCCCCCTGTTATCCCCACTACATCCATGTCCTTACGAAGGGTGGAAGGAGGGGGAAGAGGGGGGGGAGGGTGCCCCAACTGCCTTTATCTCACGTCCTCATTTCTCGCGAGAATAATGGCAGCGAGAGTGACCCTAATAGACGCATTTTGTGGCCACTAATCCCTGTTGTTATCTTGTGGTTGCTATTCCTCCTCTCTCTCTCCTCTTCTCTCTCTCTCTCTCTCTCTCTCTCTCTCTCTCTCTCTCTCTCTCTCTCTCTCTCTCTCTTCTCGCTCTCTCTCTCTCTCTCTCTCTCTCTCTCTTCTCTATCTTCTATCTCTATCTATCTATCTTTACGGTTTCTCTTTTTCCTTTGTTGCTTCTCTGTCTGGATGTCTCTCTCTCTCTCTCTCTCTCTCCTCCTCTCTCTCTCCTCTCTCTCCTCTCTCTCTCTTCTCTCTTCTCTCTCTCTCTCTCTCTCTCTCTCTCTCCTCTCTCTCCTCTCTTCTCTCTCTCTCTCTCTCTCCTCTTTCTCTCTCTCTCTCTCCTCTTATTTTTCTCTATCTCCTTTTCTTACTGTTCCTATCCTGATTCCTCCCCCCTCTCCTCTGTCTTGCTCGTTTTTATATATGTATATGAACTACCATACCATTTGTTAATTTCATAAATTCGTTCCACTAAAAAAGAAACAAAAATAAAAAATAAATTTCAAGAAACGGCAAAAAAAGATATCATATAGCATAAACATCCCTCTGACAGCTGACCATAGAGGCGGTATTGAACAAAGGCTTTCGTTAAATTTGTTCATATACATTTACATCTTTCTGCCCTCGCACCCTGACCACCAGCTTTAAGATATGATATTCAGCTTTAATTGAATGAAAGCTGTTTACGTCTTCATTTATCTTATTGTGTGCATTTCTCTGTACATTAAGTTGCGCTGTGACGTCGGCCGTGGGGCTGAGGATGCTGTTGGGCAAGAGGATTTCAAGACACGCTTTTTTTTTTTTTTACTGTTTTCTTGTAGTTTATTTTATTATTTTTTTTTTGGGGGGGGGGTTCTTTGTCTTCTTTCTTTTATTTCTTTATTTTTTTATCTTTTCTTGTTGTTGCTCATTTCTTGTTTGTTTGTTTGTCTTCTTTTCTTTTTAATTTTTTTACTGTTTTCTTGTAGTTGCTCATTTCTTGTTTGTTTGTTTCTTTTGTCTTCTTTCTTTTCTTTTTCTTTTTTGGAGTATTTTTTTTTTCTTTGAATATTCGGTATTGTAATTTTCTGCCATATTTGCATTCGTCAATACTTTCACCGTTATTACTTAGCTATTACCATGATCACCAACCACCCCACTTTCATCAACGCCACTTTTACCACCTTCATGACATCATCATCACCATCGCCACATGATCATCACTACAACATCCACACACCACCCACCACACTCCCACCCCACACCCACAACCCTCCACCACTTACCACACACCTACCACACTCCCCCGCAACACACATCACCACACCGTACTCCACACCATCACACACTCACCCACCGCAACCACCTCATTCCCCAGCAGCACCACACTCCCACCGCCACACTCTCCACCCAAACATATACATTCCCTAGCAGCACCACCACATCATTACCACTTTTCATCACCATTTTCCTCCCCCACTACACACGCCCACCACCATTAACCCCTTACCACCCCATCTCCCCCCCCCACACACACAACCACAGCACCACACCCCATCCCCCATCACCACCACCACCAACCCCACCACCATCAACCATCACCACCACCTACACCACCATCCCCCCCATCACCACCACCGTGACACCTTCACCTCACCTCCCCACCACCACTACGACCACCACCACTACCGCACCACCCCACCACCTGTGACGCAAGTGCGGCGCAAAACTCAACTGCGTAAACTCTGAAAGGTCAAGCTCATCTTCAAGACAGAGAGGCGAACGCGACAACAGGTTTTGGACTTGTCTGGCGCGCCTCCCTTCCCTGGGTTTGTCTTTGTTTTGGTGTGGTGGTTGTGCTTGCTGAAAGTGGTGTTGTTGCCATTGTCTCTGTTGTATTTGTTCAAATTCTTGTTGTTGTTATGATTGTTGCTGTTTTTAAGCTTATGATAGTAAGAATAATGATAATCATTATTCTTATTCTTATTCTTATTATTATTATTATTATTATTATTATCATCATTATTGTTGTTGCTGTTGTTGTTGATTGTTTGATGATATTATTGTTATTATTATTGTTATCACTATTATTATCATTATTGCTGATGTTGTTATTATTGTTATTATTATTGTCATTATTATTATTATTATTATTACTAGTAGTAGTAGTAGTAGTAGTAGTGTCATTGTTATTTATTATCATTATTGTTTATTGATCATTATTATTACTGATATTATTATTATTATTATTGTTATTATTATTATTTGTATTAGTAGAAGTAGTAGTATCATTATTAGTATTATCATCATCATCATCATTACGATAATAATGATGATGATGCTGAGAAGGAGTAGGAAGAGCATGTTGGTGATGGTGATGATGATATTAATGATACTACTACTCATACTAATGATCATTGTGATAATTGTTATAATGATAGTAATGATAAGAAGAATGATAGGGATAATAATAATGATAGTAATAATAATAATGATAATGATAATGACAATGATGGTAATGATAATGACAATAACAATAATGATAATAATAATGATAACGATAATGATAATGATAATGACAATAACAATAATGATAATAATAATGATGATGATAATGATAATGATAATGATGATAATGGTCATGATAATAAGAATATAGTAATGATAATGATAATAACTATGATGAAAATAGTAACTAATATATAGTAATGATAAAGTAAGTAATAATAATAATAATAACAACAACAATAATAATTGCAGTAACAACAAGCAACCCTTATCTTGAAATCTGTACTTCCCACACCGTATAAGTCAAAAAAGGAAAGGGGGCGGGACGTGAAAGGAGATAAGGAGATGTGTTCTATCTCAAGATGCAGCATCCCTAGGTCTCGGAGATAACATCAGCATCACTCGATCAAAACTTACTCCCCCTCCACCCCTCACCCCCCTCTCCCCTTCTCCCCTCTCTCCCTCCTCTCCCCCCCTCCTCCCACACGCCTGCATGTCAATTAGTGAAGGTTGAACCACGATTTTTATCTCCGCTGATGACAAGGGTATTAGTAACAACACTATCCCCTTTCTGTCTTTTTGTCTGTCTGTTTGTCTGTCTGTCAATCTCTGTTTCTTGGATTTTTTCTTGTTTTTTTATCATGTCTGCTTTTCTCTCTTTCTTTTCTTATTTTTAAACTATGAGTATATTTTTATGTATATATCTTTGTTTCTTTTTCTCGCTTTCTCTATCTTTCTCCCTCCTTCCCTCATTCCTCGGTTTGGCTTCCTGCCTCTCTCCATCCTTCCCTTTCCAATCCCTTTCTCTTATCTCTATCTCTCTCTCTCTCTCCTCTGCGTTCTGATTCCCCCTCCCTCCCTCATTCCACATTTCACTTTCCTGCCCTCCCCTCTTCCATTTCTCCTCCTTTCTTTCTCTCTCTCTTCTCTCTCTCTCTCTCTCTCTCTCTCTCTCTCTCTCTCTCTCTTCTTTTCTCTCTCTCTCTCTCTCTTCTCTCATTCTTTCTCTCTCTCTCTCTCTCTCTCTTCTCTCTCCTCTTCCTCTCTCATTCTCTCTCTCTCTCTCTTCTCTCTCTCTCTCTCTCTTCTCTCTCTCTCTCTCTCTCTCTCTCTCTCTCTTCTCTCTCTCTCTCTCTCTCTCTCTCTCTTCTCTTCTCTCTCTCTCTCTCTTCTCTTCTCTCTTCTCTCTCTCTCTCTCTCTCTCTCTCTTCTCTCTCTCTCTCTCTCTCTCTCTCTCTCTCTCTCTCTCTCTCTCTCTCTCTCTCTCTCTCTCTCTCTCTCTCTCTCTCTCTTCTCTCTCTCTCTCTCTCTCTCTCTCTCTCTCTCTCTCTCTCTCTCTCTCTTCTCTCTCTCTCTCTCTCTCTCTCTCTCTCTCTCTCTCTCTCTCTCTCTCTCTCTCTCTCTCTCTCTCTCCACTGCATTCTCATCCTCACCGGCTTGACCCGTTCCGCCCACACGCCCTCTGACCTCGCCCGTGTCTTACATAATCACGCCCCTGCAGAGAGATGACCTTATTTGACCTCTCGCTGTGCCTTATCTTGTTTCAGCGACTAATTCATCACAATATTTCAAGATTTTCGCCTTTCCCTCCCTTTTCTTTTCATCTCGTCCCTTCTTTCTTCATTGCCCTTTATTGTTGTTTATCGTTTGTTATCTTGCTGTTTTTCTTTATTTTCGTTCGCTTCTTTTCTTATTTCACTGATTTTTTTTTCTTGAACTTTCTGTGCCTCAGTCCTCGCGTTCTCAGTTTCATTTTACGTCACAAATTCTTCCATATTTAAGTCCTTTCACTTCGTTCTTCACTATTTTCTCATTTTCACCACATTCCAAAATGAAGGGACCTTTGTCATCCTTATGAAAGATTTTCTTAGTTTTATTTTTCTTTTCCTTTCATACACGTTTTTTTTTTCTGATTCCTGTCTCTCTCTCTCTCTCTCTCTCTCTCTCTCTCTCTCTCTCTCTCTCTCTCTCTCTTCTCTCTCTCTCTCTCTCTCTCTCTCTCTCTCTCTCTCTCTCTCTCTCTCTCTCTCTCTCTCTCTCTCTCTCTCTCTCTCTCTCTCTCTCTCTCTCTCTCTCTCTCTCTCTCTCTCTCTCTCTCTCTCCTCTCTCTCCTCCCTCCCTCCCTCCCTCCCTCCCTCCCTCCCTCCCTCCCTCCTTCTCTGTCTGTCTCTCCCTCCCTCCCTCCCTCCTTCTCTCTCTCTCTCTCTCCCTCCTTCTCTCTCTCTCCCTCCCCCCTTCCCTCCCTCCTTCCCTCCCTCCCTCCTCTCTCTCTTCTCTCTCTCTCTCTCTCTCTCTCTCTCTCTCTCTCTCTCTCTCTCTCTCTCTCTCTCTCTCTCTCTCTTCTCTCTCTTTCTCTCTCTCTCTCTCTCTCTCTCTCTCTCTCTCTCTCTTCTCTCTCTCTCCTCTCTCTCTCTCTCTCTCTCTCTCTCTTCTCTCTCTCTCTCTCTCTCTCTCTCTCTCTCCACTCATCGTCCTAACATCGAGCAAACTCCTCAAGAGAGGTCATGAGAGGTCGAGCGTCGAGTGGGAGTGACTTAGCTCCTCCTCCAGAACTGGCTTTCTTCCCTTTGTTATCAGTTAGTTCTTACTTCCCCATCTTTGTTCTCCTTTCGGTGTAATTCGTCTTTCTCTTTGTTTGAAACCTTTACGCATTTATTTTTTTTCTTACTTTTATTTTTCATTCTTCTTATTTCATTCTTCATTTCTTTTATCATCTGAACACTTTTGTTGTTATTGGTGTTGTTACTTTGTTGCTGTTTTTATCACAGTATTGTTCTCACCTCCCCATCCTCCTACTACTACTACTCTTCTTCCTCTTCTTCAATTTTTCTTCTTTTCCTACTCCTCTACTCCTTTTTCTTTTCTTCTTCTTCTTCTCCTCCTCCTCCTCCTCACCTCCCCTCCTTCTTCTCTTCCCTCCCTTTCTTCCTTCTTCTTCTTCTTCTTCTTCTTCTTCTTCTTCTTCTTTTCTTCTTCTTCTTCTCTTTCTTCTTCTTCTCCTCCTCTCTCCTTCCCTCCTCCTCCTCCTCCTCCCTCCTCCTCCTCCTCCACCCCCACCACCTATTCCTCTTTCTCCCTTTCTTCCCTTCTCCTCTCCTCCTCCATCTCTTCTTCTTCCGTCCCTTTATCTCTCAACACTCCTCTTGTCCTGCTTATCTACGCATATCTGATACAAGGAAAAAGTCCTTGAGCGATGAAGTTCACTTGAGGAAGCAGATGTGCTCTCTCTCTCTCTCCTCTCTCTCTCTCTCTCTCTCTCTCTCTCCTCTCTCTCCTCTCTCTCTCCTCTCTCTCTCTTCTCTCTCTCTCTCTCTCTCTCTCTCTCTCTCTCTCTCTCTCTCTCTCTCTCCTCCCTCTCCCTCTCCCTCTTCCTCTCTCTCCATCTCTCCTCTCTCACTCTCCTTCACACACACCACACACACTCCCTTTTCCTCCTTTCTCTCACCCCCCCCCCTTTCTCTCTCTCTCTCTCTCTCTCTCTCTCTCTCTCTCTCTCTCTTCTCTCTCTCCTATCTCATCTCTCATCTCTCCTCTCTATCTCTCTCTCTCTCTCTCTTTCTCTATAAAATGCATTTACGTATGTTGTTAAGAATTTTTTTTCGTCATTTTCTATATTTATTTTATTTTTATTTTTTTTAGCTTAGCAACCGTGGTGACTTTTTTTCTTCTTTTTTTGGTGTGTTTTATCTCGGCCAAGCCATTATGTTTATTATAAGCCTGGCAGCTTGTTGTGCTGTAAGCCTCACGCGAGTGTGTAAATGCGACGCGAATTATGTGTCCCAAGGTCACCCAATTACGCGAAGACGCTCGCTCTTTCTTTTTGTATATGTAAATATGTTCTTTCCCTTGCTTTTTCTTTCTCTTTCTCTTTCTCTTTCTTTTTCAGTCGCTTTTTTTCTTTCTTCTTCTCTCTTCTCTCTCTCTCTCTCTCTCTCTCTCTCTCTCTCTCTCTCTCTCTCTCTCTCTCTCTCTCTCTCTCTCTCTCTCTCTCTCTCTCTCTTCTCTCTCTCTCTCTTCTCTCTCTCTCTCTCTCTCTCTCTCTCTCCTCTCTCTCTCTCTCTCTCTCTCTCTCTCTCTCCTCTCTCTCTCTCTCTCTCTCTCTCTCCTCTCTCTCTCTTTCTCTTCTATCATCTATCTATCTATCCATCTCTGTCTCTATCTATTTATGTCTCTCTGTGTATCCCTCCTCTTTACAGACTAAATTCATGAAACTACATATACTTCCAAACTTCATGGCCCTGATCCCTGACCTTATTTGCAACGTGCAGAACATTGCATTCCGACCTGTGCAAAGGCATGCCGCGGAAGCCTTATGACTGAAAACCTGTTAATAAAGAAAACATTGCAAGCTCATCATATTCATCGCAAAGCGTGTTAGGATTCCCCGTTCTTATCGCATTACTGCAACATGACACTATTATTCCACACCAGGAAAAAAATATCTATCTACGTGTGTGTGTGTGTGTGTGTGAAGAAACAAACGAAAAGAGAAAATGGAGGACTGGAAACAAAGAGAACAGTTTGGCAGAAGAAGAGACAGGACAAAAGGAGGAAAAAGAGAAGAAAAATGCAGGAATTAGAATAAAGCATTGTTTATTTCCCTGCTTTCTGAACTCAACCGGGCGCCGTGCTTGATTCCGTACACCAAGAGAGGCGAGTGGTTAGAGCATCGGACTTGGAATCGTCGACAAATCCAGGTTGGAGGTTTCAAGTCCGATAAGCGGTTGGTGATAGCAAGAGCATGCAACCGTAAAACCCCAGCTTCACCCCATATAATGGTTGATACGTTGCAAAGGAGAAACGAAGGTGCACAGGATAGACCGAATTGGAAGCAGCGTACACAAATGGCCGATAACGCTTGGGATTAAGTCAGTGAAGAAGAGTTTCGGCGGAAATTTTAAAAAGTCTAGAGCATCCTGAGACAGTGAAGGATAGCATCCGCTCCTCCTTCGGTGACCGGTTAGGAGAAAAGCTGCCATACGAAAAGATGGTTTGTTGAAAGATGAATCGGTAGTTTCAAGATCATCCTGCATTCCGTTTTATCAACGCTATTGAGTGTTTCGTTAGTCCGTTGATCTAATGTCAAATACCTCTCTCTGTCTGTCTATATCTATCTCTTTCTTTCTTTCTCCCTCTCTCTATCTCTGATTATTCTCTCTCTCCATATGCATAAATAAATAGATATGTGTGTGTGTGTAAGCACAAATATACGCCCTCTTGTACCTATAACTGATTTTTCCTTCTTGCTCAACCCAATCCTCTCGCGCCCCTACAGACCCCCTCCCCACCTAACCCTCCCCCTACACCCACCTCCCATCCCCCACATGTTCACCCCCCCCTTCCCTCACCCGACAAAAAAGCCCTCGACACACAAACAGCTCCGAAGTGCCGTTGAAAATCGGCGTCGACACCTCGGAGGGCCGGCCGGGGATCAGGGCGGCCGTGTTAGTCGACGACCAAACGGCTGTTCGAGAGGTCGTCTCTTGCACGACTCAATTGGGGTAGTTCCCGTGGGACCTTTTTTTCTGCTCTTTTTTATTTTCTTCATTGAGGTTTTCTTTTTTGCTTTCTCTTTTCGTTTTTCATCTTCGTTTGCTTCTTTTACTTCTTTTTAACTTTCTTCTCCAATTTCTTCTTTCTTTTACTTTTGCCTTTTCTTCATCTTTTTCTTCTTCCGTTCTTCTGCACCCTTTCTTCTTTTTCTTCTTTTTTGCCTTTTGTTTTTGTGTTGTTTTTTACTTATAGTATCGTAAGACATGAGGTTTGGCTGTCAAGAGATACGTCTGATTACCCGATTATTGTCAACGATTGTTATGGTATCGGGTGATGGTCCTTATGGTAGTAGAGGATTTGGCAATGGTAGTTAGAGGCGAAGGAGGTGCGGTTGCGAGAGATAAATTACGGTTGTTGCTGTTGTTTTAAAGAATCTAGAAATAAATTATGATTTTTACCTTTTCTTTGTAAGCTAGATGATTGATGCTTGTGTTTTTTTTTTTTTTTTTTTTTTATGATGAATAGTGATGAAATTCTAAATATATAAAGTTTTTATCTCTCTTACTCCCTTTTCTCACTCTGTTTCATCCTTACACTCTCTTCCTCAATTTACATTTATTCAGTGAAAGATCAGGGGATTTACTTATCTTATCCAAGATATTATTTATCATATAAAAAAGACCAACCATGACTTTAAAATCAAAGTGAAAGAAAAGTAAAAAAAAACTCTTTCCGTAAACTAAATTAAACATTGCTTATTTTCTTAAGCCATAAAGAGGCTCGTCTTAGTCAGGGATTTAATATCTCGGAATAAGAGAAATATTTTCATTTTCATGTAAAAAAATAAGAAATGAACAAATAAATAAATAAAAAAAAATAGGGCTAACTTCCCTAAGTAGGGACAATCGGAATAACGTATCATCATTATATAATAGATGGAGAGAGAGAGAGAGAGAGAGAAATAATATACAAGGAACAAGTCATTCCTTCCCCTCCTATTTCTTTTTTGGCCTCCCCTCCCCCCCTCTCTCTCTCCCTCTTCCCTCGGACGCAATTTCCCGGTTCAAGTAAAGAAGAAAGAGTGTTATTTGTGCCTTTTGGAGCCTCAGTCAGCCAGAAAAAAGGCCGTTTTGGGAACAAGTTTGGCCGGGCTTCTTGTATGCTTCTTCTTCCTTTTTTGCTTTCTTTTTCTATTTTTATGTTCTTCTATTTCTTCCTTTTCTTCTTTTTTCCTTCTTTTTCTTTTCTTTTTCTTTTCTTCTATTCTTCTTATTACCTCTTTTCTCTTCCTCTTCTTCTCCTTTTCCGTTTTCTTCTGCTTATTCTTCTTTCATTCATCATCATTGATTGTTTTTCTTCTCCACATACCTACCCGCATCAGTTAACCTCTCCCACCCAGCTGAACGCAGACAACCATACAAAAAAATCCAAAGAAATATATACATCATCAATAAATCCACACAGACCATCAAATAACATCCACTCTTCGCTGACATCCCACTGACATCAAATGACAAGGAAATCGGCGCCTGTCACACACACGCATCACCCGCTCCCCGACCTGCATGACAAACGCACTGGCATCAGGAAGAGACCCAGGAAGATCCCACGGTCCTCTTGGCATGTCATGGGAAGACCTTTCTGCCGGACTTGCTGTGCTCATGAGGGTCTCTGATCCTTTAAGAGAATTTTAAAAGGGGGGGGGGTAAAGATAAGGGAGAGGGGGGGATGTGAGAGAAGGAGAGAGTCAGAGAGAGAGAGAGATAGGGGAGAGAGGGAAAGGAGAGAGAGAGACAGAGACAGACAGACAAACTGAGACGGAGAGAGAGAGACAGACAGACAATTTTTTTATTTTATCCTCCTTAATTCTTTGTCTTGATCTCACCGCGTGGGTGGTAGATTCAGCGTATTTGTGCACACATTATCCTCTTATCAGTGTCTGACACGCTCCTAAAAATGTCCAGATATGCATAAACAGATTAGATAAATCACAAAGCAGTAACACACCGGTAGTTAAATCTCAGACAGAGATATAACAGAAACTCCACACTGAAAGAAATCATGATAAGGGAAATCAGTTAGCATAAAAATATCTTTGTAATGACATGATTACAAGGCGAGAGGAAAGAAACAAAAAGATCACTCAACATCCATAAAAAGTGAAAAAAGAATAAACTGCAACAAGGCTGGTCAGCGCAGCGCGTGTCCCTCTCGGCGCTATACAAACTGAGATAAAGGAGGAGAAAGAGGGAGAGGCAAGTCGAAGAGAATCCCACGCAAAGCGGCTCCTTCGCTGATAAAGGGTCTCGCCGCTGGGGACGCTGCTCGCCTATCAGCCGACACGGATCGACCACTCGCGCTTCCTACGCCGTTCCTTTGGCTTCCTCGCCGTTCCTACGACTCGTTTCCTACGTCGTTTCTGTTTCTCCCTCGTCGTTCGTTCGACTCGTTCCTTCGCCGTTTCTGTGGCTCCTTCCTCCACCGTTCCTCTGACTCCTTCCGCCGCTGTCCCAGAGGTTCCCTTACCGTTCTTTCGACTCCACTCTTCGTCGTTCCTCTAACTCCTCCACTATTTATCTGACACGTTCCTTCGTCGTCCTCCTTGCGGCCCGGGACTTTGATCTTCTAGGGCGTGGGTATTCAGGGTTTTTTTTTTCTGGTGTGGGTTTTTTCGAGTTTTGCGGAAGAGATTAGTGTATGTGGGGTAGGTATGTGGGTGGGGATGTGGGTGTGGGGGGGGTTGCTTTGTTTCGAGATTCCCACCATTATTCTATGTTTTAATTTTGTTGTTATTTTCTTTGTTCGTCCATACTTTTTTGAATGTGTCGCGGCTTTTTTTTTTTTCTTTTTTGTCTATAAAATAATGTTATTGCATCGTCAGATATATGTTTATCATTTATATCATTATTATTTCCAAAGTCCACAAATTCATCTCTTCAACCCATCACTTCATTATTATTCATCCTAATTACATACTAATATTTCAACATACCCCCACAAAAAAAAAAAAAAAAAAACTCATTTTGCAACATGTAAACTTTTATAAATCTCCAAAACACAAATATCCGATTATAAACTCTACGGCCGCCAGACGCCACAGATCGCCCGGTTCAGAGCTTGTTTATTTTTCAATCAATCTATTGGAGAATTCAATAATGTTACGTCCTAAATTCGTAATATGATACTATGACACAATGTTGCAATCCTGCATCAAGTGTATCAGGACTGACTGGTAAATAAAAGACGAAAATAAACAACAAGAATTCGAAGTATTGAATTTTATTTGCAGTAATAACAATATAAAACAAGTTAGATGTGTAACAAACGTCAAATAAAAATCAGATTGGGATGAAGAATAGATGGATTAAGACCTGTTATCGAAAGAATAAAAAAAGACGAATCAATAAAAAAATGCGATATTTCTTAGATATGTAACAACTTCAAATATAAAAAAGACAATATTGACATGAAGAATAGATGAATTAAGACCTGTTATCGAAAGAATAAAAAAAAGAAAAATTTATTAAAAAATGCGATATTTCTTCCCACTGAGGAGATGACGCTAATGTGAGAAATTCCCTCCGGATCGGCGTGGGCGAGTGGGCGTGCAGCGGCATGCGGGCGCGATGGAGTGATTAATCGATACCCGCAACAAGTCCTGGATCGGCGCGGCCCATTTATGCAGCATCCGTGCATTGGGAAATTAGCGCCTATGCACTCCTACGGGCATGGGCCAATCTAGATGGAAGCGAGGTCACTGAATGAACCGAGGCATACGCTGACGCAGAGACACAACCTGTTTGCTAAGAATTGTGCGAGGCCCGACGCAATGAATATTCGGTATACGCATATACGTATATACCGAGATACATATCTATCAGTCTAGACATGTATATATACCGGATAGATAGATAGATAAATGCATGTCTATCAGATGATTAGGCGGATATGCTTTTCTGTGGATATACATGTCCGTATATAAATTTATTTATTGGGTCGAGACGAGCACATTGGAGTATACGCACACGCTCTCGCTCACTCACACAAACGCACACACACATACAGTTAGACCCACAGACACACTCATGCAAACACTTAAAACACACAACCTTCATACACACATACAAACATATACCAACGCGTACATACACGTGCGCACTTGAACACATACACAACATTCACACGCACATACACAAATGTAGACATACACGGACACGCACACATACTACCACGATGCCTCACATCATGCGGGCAACGTGGCCTCCATATTCCCTCAAATTCCACCCTCCTTTTTTTGTAAATAAAACAAACACGCGGGAAGCTTCTCGGATCGCGGGCGCCGTCGCCGCCCACGCCCGCACACTGCCTCGCATCCCTGCTATGTGCGGCATCCAGCCTCCGCCGCCCTTATTCGCCCTCCTTACTCCCTGTTCCACCCTTTCATCCTCCTCCTCCTCCTCGGCCCTATCGCCCTCGCGTCCTTCCTTCTTTTCCTCCTCTTCTTCTTCTTCGTCCTCCTCTTCTTCTTATTCTTATTCTTCATCTCTTCTTCTTCTTCATCCTCCTCTTCTTCTTTCTTCATCATTCTTCTTCTTCTCTTACTCCCCCTCTTCTTCTTCTCTCCTCTCTCCTCCTCCTCCTCTTCTTCTTACTCGTCTTCTTCTTCTTCTTCCTGCCCCTCTTTCTTCTCTTCCTCCCCTCCTCTTCTTCTTCTTTCCTCCTCCTCTTCTTCTTCTTACTCCTCCTCCTCTTCTTCTTACTCCTCCTCCCCCTCTTCTTCTTCTTCTTACTCCTCCTCCTCTTCTTCTTCCTCCTCTTCTTTACTCATCCTCCTCTTCTTCTTCTTCCTCACCGCTATACCTCCTTCATCTCGTCTTTATTGCCTTCATCCTCTTTTTTCTCTCTCTTCAGTCTTCTCTTCCTCCTCTTTTTCTTTAACTCTGTCTTCGCATATATATTCTTCTTCTTTTCTTCCTCTTCCCCAAACCTCTCTTATTTTTCTTCTTCCTCCATCTCTCTTTCTTCTTCCTTCATCCTTCCTCTTCTACTACCTCCTCCCCTTCTTCTTCGTTCCAATCCTATATTCTTAAAATTTCTATTCCCTGTTCATTCTCTTCTCTTATTATTTCATTATCTCAGTGTTTCTACCTTCTCACAATCCATATATTTAGTTCTTTCCCTCTCCTTTCGTCTGTATTTATCATCTTTTGCATCATCTCTTCCTTCATATTTTTTTATACTATTTACATTATTTTCTTTTTGTTTCGTATGGTATTAACTCTTCTTTCTTTGCCTGATCCTCCTTGGTTTCAATTTGCGGTTTCAGTACACTCTCTCTGTTTATTTAGTTGGGTATTTGCGGTTTGATCGGGGTATGAGGGAGATCAAACCACAATCTTATTATCTCTCCTCTTTCCATTTTTCTTTTTTTTTTGTGTGTTGTTTTCATCATTATTTTTTTATTCCTCTCTTCTCTCTCTCTCTTCTCTCTCTCTCTCTCTCTCTCTCCTCTCTCTCCCTCTCTCTCTCTCTTCTCTCATCTTTTCTCTCTCTCTTCTCTCTCTCTCTCTCTCTCTCTCTTCTCCCTCCCTCTCTCCCTCCCTCTCTCACTCCAT
>NW_020870127.1:602649-605149 GCF_003789085.1 Penaeus vannamei | reverse complement strand
TCAGGCAGCGTCGGGCCGGCGTGGGGGGTGTCGCTCAGCACCTGGGCACACGCGGGGGGAGAGAGGACAACAGATAGAGACACACATCCACAGCAACAGCAACAAACACAGCGACGACGACCATCACCATCACGTTGGAAGAGGAGGGAAGAGCGTCATCGAAAGCCGTGAAGGAGGGGGAGGGAGGGGGAGGGGGAGGAGGGGGAGGGGGGAGGATGGAGGAGGAAGGAGGGGGAGGAGGGAGGAGGAGGAGGGGAAGGGCAGGGAAGAGGGAGGAGGGGGGGAATAGGGAAGGACAGGGAGAAGAAAGAAGGGGGAGGACATAAAGAAGGAATTGGGCGAAGGGCAGAGAGAAATAAGAGTGAGGTTGGGAATAGGAGGAAGAAGGGGGGACACTGGAAAGAGACGGGAGCGGGGAGGAATAAAAGAAAGAGTGGGGGCGGGAGGTGATAGGAAAGGGGAAGTAGGATACCTGGTAATTGTCAAGGATGAGACCAAGGAGAGGAAGCCGATGAGGAAGGGGCAGAGGAAAAGGAGCGGATTTGGAAGGGGGAGAGAAGAAACGAGAGGGGATGAGGGAAAGGAGGAACTGGAGTGGTGGTAAAGTAGGAAGTGGAGATAATGAGAGGGAAGAGGGATGTATGTGTGGGAGAGAAGGAAATAACCAGAGGGGATGGCGAGAGGTAGAGAAAGAGGAAAAATAAGAGGTAAGATAAACAGAGGACAAAAAGAAAGGGAATAGGAATGAGATGTGAAAGGATGGGGGAAAGGACCAGAAATGGGAATTCTCTGTTTCTCCGCCCTAGAGGGGAGGAAATGAACTCCTTCATCCTTCTCTCTACCAAGGAAGGGAAGGGAAGGGAAGGGAAGGGAAGGGAAGGGAAGGGGAGGGGAGTGGAGGGAGGGGAGGGGCGTGGGGGGCAAGGATCGGTGCTGACAGCGAACTGGAGTAAGGAGAATGTTAGTAAAGTGAACATTAACGACATACATGGACATACATTGGACAATGGCGATGGTGTGCGGCTTAAAAAAAGGTCATGCTTATATACACATGTTGACTTTAGCTCATAGATATCTTTCGCTACATGCATGAGCGCGGTGTCCTGCAACCTGTCATGCATTGCAACACAGGACTTGGGTCGTGGGTGAACGTGGGTGAGAGATCATGTGATTGGAGAGATAAAAAGGTGTACATTAGAGGAATAAAAATGTGAATGAATGAGATTTTGTGTTCTTCAATGAATCAAAGGCGGAGATTAAGTGGAAGGTTGTAAGAGACCAGATTATCTATATGATTCTCTCAGCAAGATAAGAGATAATTGGCAGTGTCTGCATTGCACTTCAATTACCTCTGCATGTAGCGCTATTCATCACATAATAATCCGTAGGCTTTTGCACAACTTGCTAAAATGTAGCTATGTGAATTACAGCTACTAAAATTGCCTACAAGGATTCTCGAACCAGGAGCAAAAAGTTATATATATATATATATATATATATATATATATATATATATATATATATATATATATATAATATGTAATAAAATAAACCGTAAAAAGTAAAACTCTTTGATAACGGCTAAATTAAAAGAGATATATGAATATCTCATCAAATCAACTATAAATGAGCAGTCAAGAATGTTGATAGAACTTCACTACCTACGAGCTAAAGGGGCTCTAAAGGCCTAAGTGATCAAAATTCACCTTTTCTTCTACAATTGTCGGCTTTTCGTCGGTAGGTTGAAGAGGAATCTCCCCCTGACCCTACGAATCAGACAAGAAGACATCAGGTCACCAGGTTACGGCTTCTGTGCACTGTTACACTTATTACATTGTCACTGATTTCTCCAGCGAGAAACCGTTGTTGAAAGGAATCATAATCATTCTAGACAATGGTTTACTTTTTTTTTTTTTTTTTTTTTTTTTTTTTTGCTGCTGTTGTCTTCAAATCGAAATGTGCTAC
This sequence comes from Penaeus vannamei, assembly GCF_003789085.1. Taxonomy (NCBI): domain Eukaryota; kingdom Metazoa; phylum Arthropoda; class Malacostraca; order Decapoda; family Penaeidae; genus Penaeus; species Penaeus vannamei. The sequence goes on along the minus strand of NW_020870127.1, from coordinate 603,184 downwards.
AGCATGCAGGGTTATTCAAAGAATGGTTTAATGATGCTTTTTTTCAAAAGTGTTATTAATATTGGAAAAGTGTGTTAAGACAGATTGAGAAACTGATAATAATAGCTGTAATAATCAAAAGTGGTGCATTATCTTTACACAACCGTCATATTCACCTCTTGACTAGGTTGAGGAGGCTCACTGACCACAGTTTCCTGAGGTTTGTCTCCAGTGGAAGGCTGTGGGAGTATGCGGGAGTCAGTTAACGATTGCGCTACACCGCTACGCCCTCCCTCAGAAGGCACACACGTTTCGAATTTCAGAGAAGAAGAAGAGAAGAAACTGGTGGCTTTGAATAAAAGCAATAGAGAGAGAAGGGGGTAATGAAGATATGACACATATATACAGAACTGAGATTATCATATGGTACACAGAACTGAGAAAGGTATTGAACAACATACTGCTGCCCGAAAAGATGTGGAAAGAATTAAGAAAAAGATAATTGGCAAACACTTCCTCGCCAGGTGCTATGAACTGAAAGTTTGCATAATAACAG
>NW_020870127.1:570149-577649 GCF_003789085.1 Penaeus vannamei | reverse complement strand
CAAGAGTGATTTGTCAACAACTTGTGGCTCTTACACAAGGCACTGGTAATGGTTCCAGGGAATGTGGCGGGGACTATTGCGGTGAGAGTGGAACTGCTGCATGTGTTAAGTGAAGTAGTCGTGTAACATGCTTACTTCGTCAGAACCTGCCTTCTCTTCCTTTATTGTTCAAAGTAGCACATGCTCTCTCTCTCCATGCTTTGTTCTAAGCTGGTTTATTGTCAACAACATCAATAATTATGTCTGTTTTATCAATAGTCATTAAGTTGCCTGTTATATTAAGTTACAGTTATGGTGATAGTTTGTATGAGCTGTCTTTTACAGAGTCAAGACAAGGCTCTACTTGGATCATGGTTGGGGAGTAAGACAGAGAACATACAGACTAACAGGACTAGAGGCAAGACTAAGCTGGGGAGGTCCGAGTGCTGTGGCGGACAAGACTCTAGTGCACTTATCTCAGGTTAGGTGGGAGAGGGGGGGTTGGTTGTCTCATATTTAGCGACTTGTATGATCATATCTTTAGTGCTGCCGATAGCAAGAGTTAGTCATGCACTTGAGTAACTAGAAATCACCTGGGCATCGCTCTCAGCCTTTGCCTGCTCCGCCCGACTCTTCATCTTGAAATCAATAATCTGGGAAACGGAGGTACGGAGGAGTCAATATTACATGAAGAATTTTCTTATTATTCAGGTCTTTGCATTGTTAATAACAACACTATTTATTTATTCATTTAATATAAAACTTCTGTTTACGAGTTTGTGGGGATGTCAAAGAGGTTTAACATAATAGAAAAGAGAAACTGCTTGTGTTAGGATTGTAAAGTTCCAAAACATAAAATATGATGTTTCAGTGAATAAAAATAATATCTAGCTACGTGAAAGACAGAGCCAGTAGAACTGAAGTACGTCAATTAAGGTTTTCTGGGTAACTCTAGGATCTCTATGGAAAACAGTGATCTCTGCATTGCTTTGCCAAAATTGATCTTCTGTCAGCTAGGGCTAAAGGAATTACACACTTTTATCTTTATACAACACTGCCAACCACAAGAGGCTACATTTAGAAAAGGTGTTACGTAATTGTGATCCTAAGACTTTGTGCTACATGTAAAATTGGCGTGATTCCATCCAGTCAGTGGTATGAAGTGCGCAGTCTACTCACGCTGTCAACTGGTATTTCTACGGGCTATTTGCTCCCCGTTTCAAGAGGCTTTACTTAAAGAGTGGCTGGTGACATAACACTACAACTCGGTGTGTCGAGAGATTGTAACCTACAGACGATGGATGAATGAAGAGTGAGCTTCAAGTCTGCTTTTTTCTCTCTTTACATGCAGCTATAAAAAATCAAATCGGTTTGAAATATACAATTATATATGTATATTTTATAAAATCGAGAATTTGTGAAGGGTATTGATAAACATCTGCTTAGGGTGTTACCTGTGCGTTACTAAGTCTACTGATTCTGATATAATCTACCTTCATTTTCTTTTGACCTTCATAGAAATATCTTTTAAAAACCAATATTCAACCAATATCCAAAATACCCCCAAAATATATAGCAATTTTGTTGATACCAACTGTAATTGTACAGCAATTAAAGCATTTTGAGCTGAAAAGACCAAAGATAGATTTGATGAACAACTCGGCATGGGTTCGCAGCTTTACAAACGTAAGGAACCAGAGTATGCAATATCTAGCAGGATTTATGTAAGCAGAAATATTCACCTTAGATTCCTTTGGCTCCTCCTCTTTTGCCTACAAAGGAAGGGATAGAAAGAAGTTTTTGAATAATAAAGAAAGGAAAGAAGAATGATGAAAATGGAATAGAAAAGAGTTGACTTGGATGATTATATGTATGTCTTCAGTAATTACCTTTTAGGAATTAGAAAAAGATATATGATTGTGTTATAAACTTAATTATCCTAATCTGATAATATGTCAATTATACATTTTAATAATAAAGTCTTAAGTGTATAGGAGTGATTATTTTAACAAAACAAAACGAAATAAATAAAACCCAAGACCGCACAACTATTGCCAATGACAGTTTACAGCTTAAATACAGTACTGCTCAGGTCATCACAGATGTACACAGTTGCCACAGATGTACAGAACATGACACATGTACAGCTCTACAACAAAGATTATACTACACACAAATTATACTTACATTGTCTATGGTTTATACAACAAACATGTGATCCTCACTACATACAAAATCATGAATAACATCAGCATGAACTAAATGAAATATATATCTTGAAGCTATAGTTAAGCAGCAAGGCAATTCTAATTCACTGAGAAAAAAATACGGTCGCTTTCCCATTCTAACCAAAGCTGATAGATGACCAGTTTAAAAAGAGAATAGGAAAACCTTCGTTCTGTCATCAACTTCCTGTCTATTGCAAACTGCTTTTAATTCCTTTCCCCAGCTAATTCAGAAGTTATTTCAAAACATACATAACGTAAATATGTGGAATTTCAACTATGAAGGGAGATCTAAATCTATTTTATGAAAATAAGTGAAGATTTTTTCAATTGCCAAACAGACCTATTTCATGTTATACAAAGCTCTAACCTGAACCACAACTCAAAAGAATTCCTAAAGAGCGGAATCATTTTTCTACAGATCTGAAGAACTGATATAATCTTAGTTCCTGCTGTTGTTATCAAAATGCTGACTTACCTGCACAGTGTGAGTCTTCTTATTCCATAGTATTCTACTTCTCTTACAGAATTGATCAATTTTAAGTATGAAGGGCATTTCTGTTTTATTTGATAAGGGTAGACTGTTGACTGAATTCTGTGTCTAACCTTGTGGTGTAAGATGTAAACGTCTTTTTTATCCTTTTATTTTAATCTAAGACAAACCCTGATGATTTGAAATGTGTATGTATAATTACGTGAAGTGATATAATATGAAGAAATAAATGGGTTAGATAAAGTTGAGTAATATCTCTTTGGCTCGAAGTCGTGGCTACTAAAAAAAACATTATCTACCAAACTTGTTAAATATTTATGTTGTCTGACGGTTATTTTTGGGTGTCAGTGAGTGATTCGTACAATCTTATCTTCTTCTTCCATTACGTTTTTGGCCTAATTTCCAATCCACCTCCAATAAAACGGCAATGGGCTCGCCTCACCCGGCAGTCAGCCACCTTCACCTGTATCCGCGAACTCACCTTGCTCAGGTCTCCTGGGTACGGCTCTATCCTGGCGTTGACTACCTCTCTCGAGTCCGTCCCGCTGTCGTACTCGGTGGAATACTGGCCGTCCCCGTCGATGAACCTCTCCTGTGATCCCTGTGTCAACAAAGTGGGATTTTGTAAGATTGAAAAGTCTAATGGGACGCATGACAGTTACGGCAATAAGAAGTCTGCAACCAATGGAGTATTTTTGTTTATTATATTGAACATTTAGCATGACAGGCAATCATCAAGAGCATCATTTCGTATTCTAAGAACTACATGTAAATGTGCATATGTACAGGATGTATACACATATATCACTGACAAAGCTGGGGAGGAAGATCGTACGAAAACCACAACAGTTTTCGTAAGGAGGTTCAGCATAACCTTAGTGTTATATACAGTAGTACTTACCGGTGTTACCTTCTCGTCTCTCTTTACCGAGATCCAGAGATAAAGTGTGTAAATAAATAAATGAGTAAATGATAGAAAACAGGCAAAAGAGAATAAAATGCAAGACATTAGCATAGGAAGTGTAAGTATATTGGGAAAAATGACTGCTATTTGTATTGAATCTTTAGCTTGCAAGCATTTTATCAATTAAATTGGATGATGCTTTGCCGTATACAGAGGCTGTAGTGCCTGCATATGGGACATCCACTCCTTTTTATATTACGATTTCACTGTCATTTAAGCATTTAAGGGGTTCCATACAGTTTATATATGCATTTATATATGCAAAGCCTGATTTTCTGACCCGATGAGGCCAGGATTCACAGCATATAAATATCATTTTCAAAATGCATGAATGAGGCAACTGATAAAATCTTGCAACTTACTTGATAATCTGTAGATCACCACTAAATGATTATTAAGTAATCCGAGCTACCTCAAGCAGTAAAACTAGAAAATACATTCGCTAACGTTACAAATTCTATCAAGTCATGACTAGTAATCGATGTACTTTAGCCTGGTTATTCTATTGTCTCAACTAATTGTGCAAAAGGTCACATTTTATAACAAAAGGTGACTAATAATTCGAATTGGTGCTTTAAGGGAAGATTAAAACTAAGGCACATTCTTCTTAATAACTACATCACTGAATACCCCTTCAAAATAATAATTCTGACTGAATGAATACACGGGCACCTTTTCATTCCCCTCAACATCTACATCCCTAATAATAACTACAGAATTCTCCTGGATTATTTTCCTAGTATGGTTTCTGCTTGCGAATCCACAGAGAAGTGCCTGGTTGTTTGTCCTCTTTTGATTTGCCCATGATTGGTTTTCTTCCCCAAAAACATAAGCAATTTCATCTTAACCATTCTGAAGTTTGTCTCTCATCTTATACAATTAAAAGTCCTTTCTTAATTTCTCATGACTAACTAGCTGGAACTGATTGTTGTCAATACTCCAGTTTTCATTGCTACATCTTTGTTCATAAATTCCTCAGATGCACAAGCTGCCTGCTGTATGGCAAATATAAAATTTCCAAGGGGCTTTCCTCAGGATCAATAACGCTTTATAGTATCATAATTTGTCTTTCGAAAGATTGATAAAAAAAAACTTTTCTTCGTGACCCATTGTAATATCAAGTTTGGTCTACTTATACCATTTCAGTTCATTAAAGCAGTCATCGGGAAGTGATGTATTGCAAAAACATGGTTTATCGCAAAAGAAAAAAAGAAAAAGATTAGACAAGGAAAAAGAGATGTCTAAAAATTAAAAGGTGAAGTAAAAAGTATATGAAAAGGAGTTTAATCGTACTTTTCATTAGTACAAAGTGACACGAAGCTCACTGGATACAAAATGTTGACTTACCTTAACTACTTCCCTCATTAATAATATTCATCCTGCTTTATTTCAGTTCCTATCTCATTTCCTCCTATTCTTTCTCTAACTAACATCCAAACAAAAACCGTTCATCACCAGACGATATTTCCAAACACTTCAACACCGAGAGAGCAGAGCAGCGGCAGCCACTCCGAGGCAGCGCGGTGGCCGTCCTTCTCACCTGGGAAGGATAGCGACGCAGGTTCCTGTCTGTGTCCACAATACTCGAGACATCATCATTATCGAAGGAGTCCTCGAAGTCATCACCGTACCGATAGTGAGGATCATCATTGTAGTAGTCACCGTAGTATGAGTCCTTAAAGGTTATAGAGGCTAAATTTAGCATACTGCTACGACTATCTTAACATCTTACTTCCGAAAGTCTTGTAAATTTACAGTGCCAAGAACCTATGTAATGCAGTTAGCATTCTATGACCAAAATTCCAATAGGCCTTGGGTTTGGCAGTCAAGTTTGTAATATCACCTGCCATACAGATTAACTAATTCTACTGTTAATGCACAATGCACCTAAACTACCATAATATTTTTAAGAGGCGTAAAAAAGTATCTCAATGTTTTTAATGTTCTAGTGCTATAATAGTACATGACCGCATTACTCATGCCTGATTCATTCTAGATACTGTGTTGTGACCTACAAGAAAAGAGACCGGAGTAATGGAGTGCACCCATAACCAATACTTTGGGACCTGCAGGCAGTAGGAATACTATCCTTACCTGATAGTCCCCACGATGGCGAGGATAGTAGTCGTCATACTCCGCGTCGTGAGGATGGGGCTCGATTTCCTCGTCGTAGATGGAGTCCTCCGGCGCCGTCTCGTAACTGTCCTGGCGCGGCTGTGTTCGGTCTGTGTGCGCGGTTTCGAAGCTGTCCTGGTGCCAAAGTTGTTGCTAAGTGTGGAGAGAGTGGGGCCATGTTACTGTTACCTCATGCGGTATCTTTCCAAGTAAAAATATCTGCTAGGAAACAACCAGCGTTGTAAATAAAGTAAGGAATAAAGCTATACATGTTCTTACTAACAAAAGTTACTGTGGACAAGTTGTACTAGCAATCAGTTACAAAACTGACTCTTTACTTGAAAGAGAGGGCATCCCCCCTGCACCCCCTTTATCTACGCCACTGTTAGCAATGTAAGTGCAGCCTAATTGTGTCAACTATTATGTGCGTTCTCTACAAGTTATCTACAAAAATGCTATGCCTTGACCTTGCTAGCACAATTCACTATCGTTACATTTTTTACCTATACGTATTAAAAAAAAACTTATTATGTATAACATTACACCAGTATTTACTAAATAACCACAAGGCCTGTTGAGGATGGGATTTACTGATTTAAAAGAATGTATCATATGTTTTATATATTTTTGAAATAGTATGATTAAATCTGAAGCCCAGTAAACCTGGAAAAATGGTTACTTTATATATTTTTAATATCAATGGTTAACCTACACAATAATAATAAATAGAGCATATCTGTTACAGAACTGGTGCATAATGATGTGTTTGTCTTTATGCCAGTGCATTTCTAAAGCATAACCACAGAATCCTCAAAATATTCATCAGAATGTTATAGTACCTGTAAATGCTTTATACAAACTAAATCTACACTTGATTTTAGAACTATTACCCAAGAATTGATGCACGTTTACCGTATGAAAAGCACATCCAAAAGAGGGAGATAGAGAAAACATTAATAACTTTCTTTCTTCCCTCTTCCCATACAGTGTACTCCCCGCAGCCACTCTCACCTGGTCCTGGGAGTCGCTCTGGTACGCTGGGTCCGAGACCTCGGGAAGCGTGGCCAGAGACCGCCTCTCGGCCTCGTCCCCGGGCATCTTGTCGCTGCGCACGCTCTCCTGCTTGGTGAGGGTGCGGGGCGTCATCGGTGCGCTGGGCTTGGGCTGCGCGGTTGGGGGTGTCGGCGCCTTCTGGGCCGCGGCGGGGGGCACGACTCCAGCTGACTTGGCTGCAGCCGCCGCTTTAGCTGTTGCCGCTTTGGTAGTCTGTTGGGCTGCAACATTCGCGTGTTGTGCAACTGCTGAAACTTCTTTAACTGCCGTGTTGAGTGTGTCGCTCATTTTGGACGTTATGCCGGACATGGCATTGAAAAGGCCACCTTTCTTGTTCATGCCACCGAACAAGCCGAAGCCACCGGCTGCAGGCTTTTGCTGTTGTTGTTGCTGTTTTTGTTGCATTGTTGTATGTTGCTGAGCTGCCTGTTGTGCTGTGACCGGCCTAGCCTGTGGAATGGTTGGCTGCTGGAGGGGGCGGCTAGACTGCGTCGTGGTAATGGTGGTGGTTGTGGTGGTCGTGGTGGCAGCGGCAGTAGTGGTTGTGGATGAAAGGGAAATAGGAAGTTGTGGCAGCAGTTTGTTTAAGAGGCCTCCGTCCACTTTGGGCTGAGGCTTTTGTGCGGGCGCCACGTGGTTACCCAAAGGCTTCGTGGTGGTTGATGTGGTGA
>NW_020870127.1:555149-557649 GCF_003789085.1 Penaeus vannamei | reverse complement strand
CTATGGTAGTTTGAGTACCTGTTTTCTCGACTGGTCACGTCCCCACTCGTTCCCCCGCCTTGCTCGTCGTACAGGGTGATCTGTCTCTCCAAGCTTGGTCGCCGCGTCGTCCCTATAATAGACATCATACCATCATATTCTAGTCACACAAATATCTTGCATTGGAATCATTCTGGTGTTCCTATGTCACATCGGTTTATACTTGCATGTGTCAAATTAAATTATCCCTGTTGGGTCGCTTTGCACAGGTATGTCAGGCTGGTTTACCAAATCGAGCTACAATTGAAGTCAACTTATAAGCAAGAACTATATATCTATGCCAGTTTAGCATACTCATTAGATCAGTTTGAGCTGAAAATTAGGCATAACTAAATACTGGCATTAGAATACTTAGTTGTCCTACTGTTACAGCTACATCTACAACAACTGAATTGAATTACAATATTCAGTTGTCAAAATCAACAGGATAATGTTTTTGATAATGCCAATGTCAAATTTCGATAAAGTGATATATAATTCTACACTGATATTGATTTTGTTATCAGACACTGCTTTAAAAGCGGACAGAAAGTTAAAATCCTGTATATTTTTCATGCATTTATCAATAAGCTATCAAGGAAACTGCTGATATTCTCATCAATAAGGAAAAGAAAAGAAATGTTATATGGTAATGTCCTGCAAAGCTTTAGTATACTTGTGCTGGTGTCCAAGTTGGCTTAAGTCTAGAAGGGCAAAGCAGTTGCAGGATTCGAATAAAGTTAGAAGAAACTAAGATATATGGCAGTGTCCATTAGCTCTTACGACATGAACAAAAGCATTTAGGGAATCTTGTGTTAAAAAGATTCCTCAATACCTATTTAATCACGGGGAACACATTCGTTATACTGTATTTAAAGGAAACATCACCAATCACACTTATTACTGATTTTTTTATCTGTATTCGGTTACATTACAAGGCAATATTTAGCGACTACGAAGTTTTTTATTTTAAGGACAAGTGTCTTATATGTTCACAGGTTTGTCACTAGACATTTTATTCTCTTAATGATTTATAATGGCAATCTGCAGTTATAAAGCTATGTAAGCACGAGATATTATAATGCTGGATTTACACATCCTCTTGGTGAATTACATGAACAAAGGAAAAAAGCATTGAGGCAGATAACAAAGCGGACAAAAAAGCATAACACAGTGTATTCTAGGTTACCGTCTTCCTCATCCTTATGCGGTTTGGCTATCGTGAAATTAAGAACAAAGGTTATAATAAGATTTCATAAAGTACCAGGACCTGAGGAGGAGTTTCATGCTAAAGTTAGTCGGTTCTCTTGGGACAATGAGGACTGGCTTTCTTTTAACTAGATTGTTTGATTCTGGCGATTTACTGTTTATTTTTTGACACAAGGAATGAACGGCTTTTAAACAGATGTCATCTGATAAACAAAAAGGTAACAGTGACATAGATTTAAACCCTCTTTGAATTACTTTTACTTTTCACCAACACCAGATATCAGTTTATGAATCTGATATTTTGAGCATTAAAACTGAAAACAAATTAGATTACTGATATCAAGGTTATAGGGTGAGTAGGTTCCTTCAATTTTTCACATAAAATACATCCTTCGTTTGAAATTTTACCTCATAGTTTGATTCTAGGAGGATTAGATGACAGATGCAAGACAGTCTCGATTACCAAGAGACACAGTGGCGCAAAAAAGGAACCAAAGTATTTTATCAATGTTTCGTAAATATGTCCTATTGTAGGGGAGTCTGATTGCTATGAATCTGATTTATGTAAAATTGTTTCATGTTAAAATAGTTCGTACCACAAGATCTCTAAAGCTGGATATGCAGCATAGGGACTACGGATATTGAGAGAAGAAAAATGTCCAGATACTAAGAAAATGCCTCACTCCTCAGGTCTCAGTACTCACGAAATTTGATACATCAAAATAATACCAAAGTAGAAATACATCAAACTAATGGTAAGAAAAAAGAATTCAATAATTCAATATACAATACAGCAAATTAAACATAGATAATATACAAAATCATAATGAAATTCCAAATTTTCACATAGGTGGAGGTAACCCTTTACTAGCCTACAAGTGATGTGTCTGCGGTGCCTGCGTGATCGAAGGAAGTATATAGTGAAAAATAGTGATCACAATACTGTGAATAACGTGAAGGAGTTATTATCTTATAACAGGAATTACTCTGCATTAATCTATACAAAATACTTACTTAAAAAATACTGGTGTGCTGGTGTGATTAGTTGATCAGTTAAGCGTATGTGCGTATGTGAACGTATGCGTTTGCATTTGCGTGTCCGCGTAACTGTGCACAGAGATGTACATGTGCATATGTGTATTTCTTTCAGTGAGAAACCGCGGTCAGCCCCAGATGCGGCTAAAATGTCACGGAAGAAGCCTCCGGAAGCCTTACCTCTGGTGAGCTTCCCTCTGGCGTTGCTGGAGGACGTGGTGGTGGTGGTGGTGGTGGT
>NW_020870127.1:535149-545149 GCF_003789085.1 Penaeus vannamei | reverse complement strand
AGTCTTAGAGGCCGAGAGCGAGAGAGAGAGGTTACTTACCAGGGTAAATGGGTTAGCAATGTCATGGCCCTGTCTCTGCAAAAGAAACTGGTTTCTTTGTGCAATAATGCTAATACTATTAGTAAAATTAGAGTCAAGTATCGTAATTACATGCTAACTATTGTGTATATATATTATCTAAAGTAAAAGCAAAATATCTAACTAATATTACGAAGGATAGTAATACTTAATTACTATTTCCCAGGCGGCAAGGGTTTTGAAAAAGTATGATCTCACCAATGGATTTCATTATTCAGATTCCATAAATCCTCACCATTAATACATATATCAAAAAGGCACACACAGAAAGTACATTCACACATGACTAATAAGCCATTACTTAGATGCTGCTTGAGGTAAAAACTTTAATAGAGATGCAATGGTACTTTGTTATTTGATAATCTGAATAGAGGAACCTTTGTAAACACACACGCAAAACACAAATGCTTTATATTCTTAATCACAGACATGTAAGCCCAAACTTATAGATCGGATAACACTTACCAAAGGTGCAGAATCATATTACAACCATACAATTTATACATTTTCATTAAATAAAGTACATTCATGAACACATTTGCATATGTATACACGAACACACAAAGACACTGATCAGTTTCGTAATTCCAAATCATTCCACATACGGGATAAATGGACAAACCAGGCACTCATAATGGTGACAATAGTCCGCACTCCCACGCACTCACACTCACACTCACACATGAGAGTCTGCTGGGGAGTCCTGGAGGGTCCCAGCGCCCCCCGGGTTTCCTGATCCATGAGGTGGTTGAGCACCTCCAGCTTCCTCTGCAGCTCCTGCGCCTCCGTCTCCTCCAGTTCTGTAAGAAAACCCATTAAGGGCACGAGGTCATGCCATATACTCATGAAGGAGCGGCGGCGGCGGCGGCGGCGACGGCGGCCACTACAGCACTACGGGGAGGTGGTCTAGCTCTCAACACAAACTTCGCTGGGAAAGGGGGGGGGCTTCTCTGGTATATTGAAAATCCGGGGCAAGGGGGGAAGGGTTAATAAGAAAATTATAATAATACTCAAAAATAAACGTTTTTGCGTGCTGTTACAATAAAGTTTTTTTTTTAAATAATAATTTTCATATGAATGAATATAACCAAAAAAAACTTTTTCTCTTTTTTTTTACTATAAAATTCTTAGTTGCAGCCATAATTCTTTTTATAGGCGATTCTCTCCATGCCTATAAAATTCATGACAGTGTTGGTGATATCTACTCTAAGTGCATGAATTTTCATACAGGTTCCTCTACAGCCTACTCACTGACCCTTGGTATTACCCTTTTGGTCAGAGCTAAATGTACAATATCGCTTAACAAGTTTTACGACGTGTTCCTAAAGTATATTTCTAACCAGTCTTTGCTCGAGTGTTCTGTCTAGTTGATGATGCAAGTTGAGTACTGAGAAGCAGGACAGAGAAGAGAAAGTGTCAACACTCGAGCAAAGCGGAGTGTCCTTAAGGGGCCTAAGGTTACCTTTCTTCAGCTCTCCTGAACGATTGGTCTCTGTGGCCCCTTTGTCAGGCTTTCCCGAAAGTTTGTCAGACTTTTCATCACATATTGCTTCATCACAAATTTTTGTAGTTTCTCCAAGTTTGAGCTTCTGACTACTTTCCGGAGGTGAGACTTTCTCACCATTAGTAGCAGGTGGCGAAGAAGGTAACTCAGGGCTAGGGGAGCGTCTTAGGTTTAATAACGAGAAAAATCTTGATTTTTCTCTGGGTGGAGAGGTAGCGGATGTGGAGACAAGAGGTGTGGTTGTGGCGGTCGTCAGTGTAGTGGCAGAGGCTTCACTGGTTCTTGAGAAGGAAAATGTGAATCCTGTCGAAGGCGACGAGATGAGGCTGGCTAAGGATGGCGATGATCTGAGCACAGTCGAGGATGCATCTTCCTCGGCAGAAGTTTCAGTATGAGGCAAGTAATCCTTCGTCAGGAAAGAAAATCGTGTGAGTCCAAAGGAAGGCTTTTCAGTGGACTCTTGCCCAGTAGTATCCGGCGGGGAGGTTGACTCACCAATCACAGGGGCGGTCTTCACAGGAGACCTTAGGAAGAACGTGGTGCTTGGGACATCGCCATTCACCTCCGCAGGGTACTCGGGCTCTGCTGAGGGCGAGGTCTTGGGGGACGGCACCTCGTCAGTGGCAGTCGACTTGGAGAAAAAGCCACTTGAGCCAGAGAGAGTTAAATGACTACAGGTAGACAACGAGTCCTCTAAGTTGGGCGATGGTTGTAGTGGATCGAGTCCTTCACTCTCCCTCAACAGTGTTTCCTTCAGGAGTTTGATGTTAAATATCCCTGAGGAAGGCGGAACACTTGGGCTAGACACTTCTGGCGATACTTTAAGTGATATTTCCTTATCTGGAGACGACACTGACAAAGAAGCAAATTTGGTAGTAACAAGCGTAACTTTCGAACTAGGTTGAGATGTTGCATATGTTGAAGAGACACTATTTACAGAGGTCCAGGAAAAGGCCTTCCCATCACTCGTGGGAGACTCGAGTTCCATCGTCTTCCGGGATGACGAAAACATAAATCTATATGAGGATTGAGATTCCTCGTTTTCGCCAAGAGTTTCACATTGCTCATTTCTGACATCGTCACACCTACTGAGAAATCTAGAAATGCTAGTTTCAGCACCTAATTCATCATTGCCAATTCCGGAGTCTACAGTCTCTGAGGCAGCAGAGGTAAGAAGAGAGGATCTGAAAGTCGACATAGAAGACTCTGGGTACTCGTCATCATCTTTTTCTGTGCCAGAGTCGATAGTCTCGAACGTGACAGCATTGAGGAGTTTAGCAGTGGAGAGACTTGGGTGGGCGGTCGGCGGGGAGCCCGTGGAGGAGGAAGGTGGTGAGAGGGAGGAGGAAAGGGCGGTGCCCAAGCCTCCAGCTCCGTCAGTGGAGGCGGAAGCTTGGCCGACCCCCCCTTTGCCACACAGGCCGTTGTGAGGCACGGGGTCCAGAGCTGAGGGAGAGACAACCCACACAGTAAGCCGGAGCCCCATCCACCACCCACATCCAGTAAGTACACCCACTCAATGTACACACTCAACTAAGTGAAACTTGGCAGGGCCACCCTTGAACTTGAACAAACCGCCTGCTTAAAGGCTGAATCCCCTTTATCGAAAGATATATTTCAAGATATTCAGCTCCTCTGCAGAAGGCGTGGGAGACTTCTGACATATATTACTAACTTCATGACTGATTAAAACTCAATTATAGTCATTCTCAGTGCGGATTTTTAAATGCTATTAACTATAAACAATTTGAGTGCCATTAGACTTATCTAAGGGAGGGAGATGACTACTGTCTAACCCAAAGAAAGGAAATGCAGTAGAGATAAGGAAGGAAAGAGACAGCGGGAAGGAGAGGACTGTCTTGAAATACATCCCTGACCAGATGAAGGAACTCTGCATTTGGTAATGTCAGTGCCGTGAAATTAACCAAATAACGTGAAACAACACGAGCTTACCATAATCAGTAATGGTCAAGGAATGTGTTAATTGCTATCACAAGTAACCATTTCCTCCATAATCATCACTTGACTAGGCAAAGGCTAAGACCTTGAATCCAGCTGAGAGACCGGGTCACTGGGCAGCGTCAGGTCGTCATCTGGTCGCCCTGTGCATCGTGTGTGCATCACTCTGATCAGGGACCATCCTACAGACCGCAAGAAGGGTGGAGGGGCCAACTACTACGACTGCCTACCAACTACGGGGATTTAGAGAGGCGAGACAGATAAAGATGAAGAAAGAAAGAAGGAAGGAGACGGAGAGGCCAAGGTGGAGAGAAAGAGTTTGAAAGCAGCTGTGACTCGGCTACACAAAGCAGATCAGCTTCTGAGGTGTAAACATTCACGACGGAGAATGGATCAGTCTGGGGAATTACTCAAAGCGCATCCTGTGATATGTGTGCTTGGGGAGGAAGGTCGCACTAACTGAGTGTACGAAGATGGAAGCCACTGAGATCATTCCGTTCTGGTGTTCTTTTTTGAAAGCTTTTGCCTTGAGGGACGAGTCTGCTACCTAAGGTCACTTAAGGTGGCTGTAACTATTAGTCCGCAAAAGGCTTGTCTCAGAAAGTTATACTGGTTTATTCAGAACACAAACAAAATAATATCATCAATGAAAGTAGCAAATTAACGCAGTATTAGTAATTCTCGATCATATATTTTTACATTGCAGCAAAGAAAAGAAAACAAAAGTGCGACAAATTATCAAAATAAAAGACCAAAGGGGGGACAAAGCAAATCAAAAATCAAAATACATTACCTGAATCTAAGGTGAAACTATTGAAATATTCATATATTAAATGAGGGTGGAACTATTACCAAAAAAGAACAACAGGCACCTTGGAACATGCCTGAGGAACTTGTTCTACTCTAAGGGGAACTAGAATGCCAAGCAGTCAAACAATATGTGGGTAATATTTCTATACGGATGAGAAACAATCGGTTTTGGAATTGTTGCTGGTTTGGGCAATCTTGACACAAGCACAGACATTGACAGTATAATATATGAGGACCATCGTTTTCAAAAATCATTAATATGTTCAGACATTCTTTGAGTTTTAAAAGTAACATTGTAAGAACAGTAAAATTCATAAACAGCATTTTGCGAAGTATATACAAAAAGAGGAATAAATGTTATTAGTCTTACATACTATTACAGACATCTATTTCAAATGCAGCTGCAGTCGGTTTAAATAGCTAAATTAATAAATCAATGAAAAGCAAAAGTCTGAAAACATAATGATTAGTAAAACTATGTCTTCAATATATTTATTAGAAAACAAGAGGGTGGGGAGGGGGTCTGTTGGAGGCGATGACATCAGAACCGCAGGCCTACCACAAGTGATAGAAAAAATGTAATTATATACGAAAAATAGAGGAACATTTCAAGCCACAATGACACAAGAAGCTGAAAAAGGGGAAGAAAAAAGGCATGGGAGTTTATGACGCCCCATGTGTCTGGATGCTTATGACTGGTGGGACTGACTGGTGGCCCTTGGGTTTTTCCTCGGCCGTTTCTTGTACCACTTCTCACTATCTCTGCACGCTAGTGTGTTCAGTATTCATAGTGAAGAGGGGGAGGGGGATGACGTGGGAAGCACAGATTATTAGAGCACTGGGAGGATTAAAAATGGGGCTTTACTGAGAGCATAAAAATTTTTTCCTCTACAATTTTATAAATATTATCCGTAAGTACAGATGCACTGGTTGTTTAACATAAGCATTTTATTATTAACGTAAGAATGCAAGATGTAAAGTTTCTAAGCAAAAACCATTTTTGCTGTGGTAAGGCAATACTTTTGGCAATATTTATTAAGAAACAAGTGGGGAGGGGATTTATCTCTATAAATGTTCTTTTTACGTGTTTACTCATACGAGAGTGTGAGTGTGAGTGTGCGTGTGCGTGTGCGTGTGCGTGTGCGTGTGCGTGTACGTGTGCGTGTGGGTGTGGGTGTGGTTGCGTGTTCGTGTGCGTGAGCGTGTGCGTGTGTGTGTGAGTGTGCGTGTGAGTGTGCGTGTGAGATTGCATGTGAGTGGCGTGTGTGTCTGTGTGTGTGCGTGTGAGTGGTGTGTGTGTGAGTGGTGTGTGTGTGTGAGTGATGTGTGTGTGTGAGTGGTGTGTGCGTGTGAGTGATGTGTGCGTGTGAGTGGTGTATGCGTGTGAGTGGTGTGTGTGCATGTGCGTGTATGCGTGCATGTGCGTGTGTGAGCCCGTGTGCGTTTGTGCCCGTACGTGTGCGTTTACGTGTGCATGTGCGTGTGGTATTTGTAAATTGTGTGTCTGTGAGTATCAGGGTATATGCCTGTGTGTGTATAAGTGCGCGTTTGGCTGCCAGCATCCGCTCATCACCCAGACGCCAGCAACAGCATCAGTGACAGCATCGTACACAGTCCAGCCCTCGAGGACTCATCAGCATTTTTCTTCGATATTAGCGTCTTATCTTCCCCGAAAGTAACACAGGCTAATCCACAACAATCTGCAGTTCTAGGATTAACTGAATATTCAAATACTTTTTATCATTTGACTTGAACAAGTGGTATTTTTGATCAGCTATTTTAATCATTGTTGAGGTGTGATGAGCCAAGAGTAATAATCAAAATTTAATCTTAATTGGATAATGTCTATCTCCAATGGTCTTGCTTCACCCAATTCTCGGCATTTTCTTACTACTTTCTTCATCTTTCCTTATCCCTCCTCCCCTCCCCTCCCCTCCCGTCCCTCAACTAATACAAGATTGACACACATGAAATCACAGTTGCATAATCATGCTCGAAGCTTGAAGACAAAGAAGAAAAAAAAAAAGAATTAAGTGCCGAGAGAGATGCAGCGTGAAGATATAAAGAATGATACAGAAGAAAAGGAAATATATATATCGTGAACATGCTTGAGTTTGGAAGTAAGAAGCCATCTGTGCAGTAAACCTCTTTCGTGTACAATAAGCAAAGAATTGAAGCGTCTCTCAGCCCGCTCGCGAAACGCTTTCTTCTTTTTTCCTTGTTTTTAATGCACGAGACAAACCTCTTCTTTCCAAGATAGGGGAGGAGGGTAAGGTAGTTTATCGGTAAGAATGATGTATTTAAGAATAAAAACGGGGGAGAAAAGAGAACAGACAAATAGGCAAAGGACTAGTTAAAGAGATAAGACGCTACAGCAGTAAATGACGAGAGGAGGAGATAATTGATTCAAGAAACAGGACGGTGAAACAAAAGACGAGCGGCGGCGGTTTTGGATCGGAGTACATTGATGAAAAAGGGCGAGCGAGACTATCAAGCTATGCGGGGAGAGGGGGGAGTCCGGGAGGGAGAGTGGGGGGAGAGAAAGAGAGAGATTCTGAGTGGGCGGGGAGAGGGGAGGGAGGGTTAGGCAGAGAGATGGGTTGGACAATTCTACTAGCATCATCATTAATTATCATAATTACCATCGTCATCTACAAAGGGGGAGGGGGTGAGTGAGAAATAGAGTGTGTGTGAGAGACTATCTGGAATCGTTGTGGTGCTCATAAGATTGTTAAAGAAAGAACTGCAAAAACTAGTCATAATCTTCCAGTTTGATGCAGCAGCGTCGCAGATTCGGGCAGGCGTGTACTATGCTAGCGGGTGACGAGCCAGTACTGCCTGGCTGCGTCGAGGTGGGCGAGGGAGTGTCGTAATAGTACAGAGGCTCAGTGCACACATGGCCACTTCCCAGAGAAGGCTAACTTCTGGCCAGAGTAGCGGATGCAGTGTCATCACCCCCACAGCTTGCAACTTTGGCAATACTTCTCATTCCGTACTTTTAGGGGACTAACTTTACATTCACCTTTTTGTGTATACTCATGGGTATGGATATCAATCTTTTGGGCTTGACCACCTGCATCTACAGTTCTCGTGGGGTGTTATTATTATTTTTGTTTGCTTGTTAAGGCTAATAATCATGACAGCGTGATAAAAAGAGGACTTGTAAAACACAATCATATATCATGAGCTGACCAAAATAGCTTTTCAAAGAGTACAAACATTTGAGTACACAAAACCTACACTTCAGTACAACCAAAATCTTCTCTATTACACTGCCTTAAGACAAAAGTCTGACCATGTTTATTGAACTAAAACGTCTTCAAAAGGCGAATGCAAGTTGACGCACATGCTGGGAGGAGTGTGCGGGGGTGAAAGCTCATCCGCCGCACCGTCTACCTCCACTTGCAGTAGGTCTATGCTAGTGGGAGGCCGTACACTAAAATTCCAAATGTCTGCAGGTTTGTTGTTGCAAATACGTTGTAGATAAAAATCATACTCATGCAGCAAACTAGAGCTATGTGACCTTTCCTCCCAACATGTTGTGTATGTAGGGCTGCCATGTGGCAGTACCAGTGCAGGCGCAACATACAAAATACGGAACGTGTTTCCCGGCCTCTTTTAGGTTTATATATACAGAGGAAAGCGGAGGAAATGGAATGGCTATTTTGTATGTTTGCGCACGATGTTGCAATCATGACATGTCTTGCATTACAACTAAATAAACATCTAGAGAGGAGGTGTTGATGCAGCTCACATACAAAAGCCTGCAGTTTATGTTCTATAAGAAGCTGTACTGTACCTTTCTTCCTTGCCCTTTCTTTGGCCTTTTTGCCTGGTAAGGAAACAAAGCGTTTAGATGTTTGTACATGCTATGTTCTCAAGTAGAGGATACCTCTTAGTCCTTCGACTATCAACAAAATACATATACTTCAAAATATATATATAAGGAAGCATCATATATCAAAGCAAAATACATATTACATAGTCCTTTGTTATCCTTTCGCGAATATGAGTATCATAAATATAATATATATATATTTTTCAATCTAGTAGTACATAGTGATAATACATTGTACATGCATTTTGACGTTTAAAGTCTGCTGGGGTTGGTCAAGGTGTTGTCACTGTGACAATGCCCTTATAAATACAACAAGTAAATGTCCATAATGTTCATGCTATGAGTCACATTTCACATTGTTACATTACTAAATTCGTGATCAGTAACTGCATTATTGGATACTCTGATTAAGAAAAAAACAGATTACTTTCTAAACAAATCATGGAACGGGGATATCCCAAACAAATAAAAATAACAAATATATTCGTCCTGCCTTCCACAAAGGTATTACATCAAACTTTACTTACAAACAGAAAATACAACATCAGGCATGGTTTATATAAAAAAATGACATGCTGGCAACACCTCAAAAGAAAAAAAGAAAAAGAACGAGGTTTCATGTCATACTGTCACATTTCTTCAGCGTATAAGACATACGCAGGAAAAAAATACCAGTAATTATGAATATGAGTAACCTTCAAATCATTGCTACTTAGTTGGTAAAATGTAATGAAATAAAAACACAATCCATTCAAAGGCCAAAAAGTGCTAGAAAAAAATAAGTCAAAATCCATAAAACATACATTAATTTCACATTTACAGTCACTTCACTCTCTAATGTGCAAAAAGATCAGATTTTTTTACTTTTGCACTCCCATTAAAGGCACTTTGAGAAGGTCTTGAGAACATGTTTATATTTATCTTGTAGTCTTTGAATAAGAATGACAGTTTTTCGGTAATGATAAATATATTCATCTTGGATAAAAAAAAAGCCTTTTCATGCTGACATTTCTTGCGATGTTTTATGAAGCATGCTTTCATAAAAAAAAAAATAATAATAAAGAAATAGAAAACGAGAAAAAATATTCCATGCACAGAAAAGAGAGAGAGAGAGAGAGAGAGAGAGAGAGAGAGAAGAGAGAGAGAGAGAGAGAGAGAGAGAGAGAGAGAGAGAGAGAGAGAGAGAGAGAGAGAGAGAGAGAGATACCGCACAAGCTCCGCCCACAAAGGCCAGACTAAACCGCACGTGATTGGCTGATACAAATTTTCGTTAACCAATAGCAATCCGGCCGCGCTGAACACCTGGTCTCACGAGTTCTTACTATTCTTATGAACCTCCTTTCAAACCCTACCAAGGCTCTAAGTCCTAGAGTGTTCACTGCCTTCCAAAGATGTGGTCGTGCTTCGCCGGGTCGTTGTTTATGGTGGTCGTTTTCGGGGTCATCGCCACGAGTCGTTCCTCCTCAGACCTCTCGGTTTACACTCGCGTGTTCCACGATGCAGAAATGGTGTGGGACGACGCGATAATTCCTTCTCTCTCCTGGGTCGGGTAAGTCCTGTGACTAGGTTACATTACCTGCAATTTGGTGAAGGTAGGTTAGGTTAGGTTAGGCTCAAATTTAACCAGGAGACTCCAAATTTCGTTTTCTCACATAAACTTGATCGTAAATCAGTTTAATCGAGGATTGTAGCCCTTCATGAAAACAAACTTGACTCATTCCCGCCCTGTCAGCACATTTCCCTTTTTTCACTTTTTTTCGACTGTGACAAAGAGACAAGCCTATATGACAAGCCTATGGAGCCCACAGTAA
>NW_020870127.1:527649-530149 GCF_003789085.1 Penaeus vannamei | reverse complement strand
CTATTGGTGTCACTATGAACCGTATTCAGTTTGACAAACGTGTGAAAGGTATGAATGAGAATGAATATCTTCACAATACAAGAGATGTATTTGACTGGTTTCGAATATATCTGACGAAGGCACATTCGAAACGGGTTAAATACATCACTTGTATTGTGAAGATATTCATTCTCATTCATATTTTTTTTACATGGCGTCACTATATTTATAAAGATTATCATTCACAATGCTGTCACTTTCACGATCGTGATGATCATTATAACTTATTGTTTCTATTATGATTGTTATTATCATTATCACCTGTTTTATCATCGTTGTTCAAAGAAGTCTTCATATTATTATCGCTGCGTTGACGATTAGTTTTACATTAATTACCTTCATTATTTTCTCGTTGTTGTTATTAGCATTAGCAATATCATCACCATCAGATTTATATGATATTCTCACCATTAGATGTATCATAATTATCATTATCATTATATAGGTTTACATACATGTGTGTTTATGTGTGTGTGTGTGTGTGTGTGTGTGTGTGTGTGTGTGTGTGTGTGTGTTAGGAGGTGACATAGCTTTGTGACAGAACACTGGCTTTTCAATTGCAAGGTCCTGGGTTTGTCTCAGGTCAACTTCACACAATCGATTTTGCTGTAGGTACGAGCATGTTGAAATGCGAACGATGGAGTAAAAGTCGGAGCGGAAAGTAACTGGCCGCCCTCCACAATCATCCTCGGGCTTAACACACATACACACACACACGCACACTCATACACACACACACACACACACACACACACACACACACACACACTTCAAACACACACACACACACATTCATTCAGTCACTCAAACACACATACACACACACACACACACACACACACACACACTCATTCAGTCACTCAAACACACACACGCACACACACTCTCACACAGTCACACACACACACTCATTCAGTCACTCAAACACACACACACACACACACACACACACACATACACACTTATTCAGTCACTCAAACACACATACACACACACTCACTTTACACACACACACACACACACACACAACACTCACTCACTCACTCACTCACACTCACTCACTCACTCACTCACTCACTCACACACACACACACACACACACACACACACACACACACACACACACACACACACACACACACACACACACTTCAAACACACACACACACACATTCATTCAGTCACTCACACACACACACACACACACACACACACACACACACACACACACACACACACATTCATTCAGTCACTCAAACACACACACGCACACACACTCTCACACAGTCACACACACACACTCATTCAGTCACTCAAACACATACACACACACAGACACACACACATACACATTCATTCAGTCACTCAAACACACATACACACACACTCACTTTACACACACACATGCACACACACACACACACTCACTCACTCACTCACGCACTCACTCACTCACTCACTCACTCACTCACTCACCACTCACTCACACACACACACACACACACACACACACACACACACACACACACACACGCTTTTGAGGAGGCATTCCCAATCCTAGAATAAAGAAATGTATAAATGGAACATCTATAAATGAATAAAAATGAATATGACAATGATAACAATAAAGAAGCAAAAGCAAGATTAAGAGCAACAGATGAGAGTAATGTTGATAATAATAATGATAATGGTGACAAGAATAATTATAAAGATCATAATATATGGTGATACCAATAATGATACTGATAACAACAATGATAATTATAATAGATATAACAATAATAATGGTAAAACTGATAGTAATAATGATAAAAAGTGATGATATTGATAGCAATGATCATAGTAATGATAATGATATAACAACAATAATGATGATGGTGAAAATAATGATAATATCATAACAATACTAATGATGACAATAATAATAATGCTAATAACAATGATAGTAACAGCAAAAACAATATTATTAATGATAATGATAAGTGGTAATGATTGTGATAATGATAAAATTACAAATAATGATGATATTAGTAATAATAATGATAATAACATTAATGATAACAATAATGATAATGATATTAATACTGATAATGATAATAATAATGATAATAACAATATTAGTAGTAATAATAAAGATAATAATAATAATGATAACAGCAACAATAACAATAATAATAATGATAATGATAATAATAATAATATAATAATAATAATGAATAATAACAATAATATAATAATAATAATGATGATGATAATAGAAATGATGATAATGATAAATAATAATAATATTGATAATGATTATAATAATGCTCATCATCCTCATGATACTAATGATAATTGTATATATAGTAATAATGGTAATGTGTAAAATGGTAAATGCAATAGTAACAATGATGATGATGATGATGATGATCAATTATAATGTTGGCAAAGTAATAACAATGATGATGAGATTGTTGAT
>NW_020870127.1:498694-517549 GCF_003789085.1 Penaeus vannamei | reverse complement strand
AATAAATGAATAAAAATCAGAAGCAGAGTTTACATAAACGTAAACACACACTCACACCCACACGCGCACACATACACTTAAATCCTCCAAATAAAGAAAAAAAGAAGACATCCATGACGCCATAAACTGACTTCCATGCAATCAAGAACCATGTGTTATGAACTGTCGTGTTATTGAGCGGCACTGTGGCTTTTAAATCCATCCATCCATTCAATTTATCTTTCCAGACCCTTTACCTTCAATTTCGCTTCATGATACCAGCGCTTTCCTTCCCTCGGCTCTAATACCGTTGTCGAAGTACCTCGTAAGTCTTGTCTAGCGGGCGTCCCAATTGCTAGTCATCCTCCCTCGGACCGTTTACATTCGATAATTTGTATCGCAGCTAATTCCCTCTTTTATTCCCATTTTTTCTTCCTTCCTTTCCTCTTTTATAATTTCTTCCTCGAACTGCGCGTTTCGGAAACCCCAAGTCTACTCCTAATGTCTCGCAAGAGTGTTTGTAGCGAGGCGGACACGCTCGGGTACGCAGCAGCTCGGGTATCATTACGGAAGTGCAACGAGCAATGCTTCCCACTCGCTCCTAATGTATGCCTTCTGCTTCCGCCATCCACGCTCAGCTTCCACACTTCCGCTTCGTGTAATTGTATGGCAACGATGCTCTTACTCCGTATAAGGATATATGTATGATATAAGCACTCCGTTGTACTGTGCACTTCGTCACAGAAATGCCCCTTCCACTTTCCCGCTGCACATCGCGTAAGTACAGTGCCGTCGTAATTTCTCTTTCTAAAGGCCCAAGGGCTGTAAAGTTTAGCTAGACAGATGTAATATGGCTGGGAATTGTGTTAAAGAAAATGGGGCTTTGTCACCGGCATTTTATATGTGGCTCGAGGGAAAACACAGACACAAACACACGTACACACGTACTCACACGGCGCGCGCAGCCACGTGACTGACTTCTAACATTTTTGTCAATATTTTCTTTTCCCTTTATCTTATCGTTATCATCGCTCGACCCGCCAAAACCAATGCCAAATGGACAATATAGAAAGAGGCAAATCTTGCATAACGATAAGTCACGTTTCTCTTCAGCTGTCCACCTTTTCTTGTCCTCCTGATTCTCCTTCTTTCCCTGTCTCCCGCCACCTGTCCTTGATAGCATGACCTTCTGAAAATGACAGGTGGGGCGGGAGGGAGGGAGGGAGGGAGGGAGGGAGGAGGGAGGGAGGAGGGAGGGAGGAGGAGGGAGAGAGAGAGAGAGAGAGAGAGAGAGAGAGAGAGAGAGAGAGAGAGAGAGAGAGAGAGAAGAGAGAGAGAGAGAGAGAGAAAAGAGAAGAGAGAGAGAGAAAAGAGAAAGAGAGAGAGAGAGAGAGAGGGAGGGGGGGGGGGGGAGGAGAGTGAGAAAGAGAGAGAGAGAGAGAAAGCTCTTGCTCTCGCTCTCTCTCTCTGTCTGTTTCACACACATACACACACACACACATAATGCTTCAAAACAGTTTATATCAGAAAAGAAAATCCACGACCAAATATCCTGGGAACGTTCCATGACGGGCAGCTGCAGCGTTGTACTGCGATATTGCTTGTTGAGAGTTTTCCTACATTGCGTAATATGTTTGCAGAATGATCCTAAAAATCGGTAGCCAGATGATGATTTAGAAAAAAAAAATCAAAAATAGAATAGCAATAGAGATTTACTGTGATAACGAAGAGAAACACAAGCAAGCCTCCATAGAGCAACTTATATACAGAGCTATTACACGCCTTCGATCTGTGCCATAATGTTCCAAAAATATGATAACGCATTACTGTAATCATTAACAGAAGGATTAAAAACTATAACCATGGCAAAATGCAGAACTATAAATTTGATCAATATTGATTTTGTACGTATTTACATGCAAAATTGTATGTATAATTAGCGATACACTTAATGTGATCAGCTCCAACTATCGCTCCGACCCTTTTTATTAATCATCGTCGCCAACGTTATAACCATCACTCTCATCACCATCGTTATCGTCATGATTATCACCGTCATTATCATCTTCACCATCGTCATTATAATCATTATACTTGAATTTGCTGATAAAACAAATATCAAAGTTATTAAAGAGGAAGGCGAAGTAGTCTCCATTTTATTTCACTCTATAAATTGTATTTTACTTTACTGTTTTGAAATATCCATCCTAAATTACGCCACACTTGCAGAATAGCATATGGCTATCCGATCTTTCGCCATACCGTTTTTTTATCAAGAAGTAAAATAGAAAAATAAAATAAAACCTCTTTGCCCTTATATATCATTCGAATATGTGCATTTTCTCTTGTGATTAAAGCACTCTTGATATAGGACCAATCAAAACGCTCTAATTATGCTAATACAATGTATCTATCATGGTACTTTTACAAACAGTAATGTCATATAATATAAACGACAATACCATGGTATTCCAAAAACACCAACATACCATAATAAGCACAGCTTATCTCAACCATAATTAAAGACACAAGTTTGCATAGAAGGAAATTACAGGTAGTTAGATGCCAAGCTGCATAGAAATCAGGAAAAATACTTGATTATGTAAAGAGGCAAAGAGGTTAAGATGGGGATTAGAAAGGAAAATCTAGAAGTAAAATATAGATAGATATATAGATACACCAACACACACATATAGATATATTTCTGAGAGAGAGAGAGAGAGAGAGAGAGAGAGAGAGAGAGAGAGAGAGAGAGAGAGAGAGAGAGAGAGAGAGAGAGAGAGAGAGAGAGAGAGAAGAGCAGAAAAAAAAACACAGCAAAAGAAAACAAAACGTATAGAGAGAGAGAGAGAGCAGAAAAAAAACGACAGCAAAAGAAAACAAAACGTACAGAGAGAGAGAGAGACCCTACAAACCATCAAACAAACAAGCCAACAGACGGAGCGAGAAGCAGAAAGAGCGAGCAAGAGGCGTTTCCCCCTCGGACTTCTCAATATCAGGCAGCGTATCAGGGGCGGACCACTTCCAAGACACAGGGTCCCACACGGTCCCGGCGTGAGTTGTGCGTGCAGGTCCAAATATAGAATATCATGAGGGCGTTTGTACGTTTGCGGGCCGAGAACTCCCAATTTCCTCTTTCTAATAAGTTGTTTCTTAGGTCTTACGTTTTTGCTTCCTCTTTCATCGTTTGGTGTTCCTATTATTGTTAATTGTGTTAGGAGGTATTGTTATCATTATGGGTTATCATCAACATTGTTGGTATTATTGTCGTTTTCATTATCATTACTATTGCTGTTACTATCACCATCATCGTCCTCATCATCATTACTATCATCATCTATGGTGTATTTACCGCTATCACCATCATCGTATTGATGGATTGTTGTTGCCATCATCATGATCAATATCATAATAAATTTCATTCCTGATGTCAGCTATTGCAATAATAATATCACTATTTTACTGCTGCTCTTTGTTCAACATCCATCGCTATCATAATAACGACCATCATCATCATTTCGATAATAATAATGTGTGCTTGCGCTCGTATGTGAGCGTGAGTTAGTAAAGCAGTTCCTTACGGTAATCATCCGGGACTTCAACGGGAATAAATTAGTATTATGAGACCGCCTTCGTGGTTGACTTTAACGCGCTCTGCTTTGATTTAGCAGGTTGACCGTAACTCTGATTAACTTTCTCAGTTTCCCAAGTTGAAATTAGAAGGCGGAAGAAGGTGCGGGAGAGAGGGCGCGGAAGCTGCAAAGGGCAATATAAATTATGCAGTTTGTGTTGCAAAAATTCTTACTGGCTTTCGTAAAATTTGTATAAAGTTTGTTTTTGTTTATTGGTTTATTTCCCCTCCGTATAACTTCAATACGTGTGTTTGTGTGTGCATGTATGTATGTTATGTGTATGTGTATGTGTTCAAGCATGTATATTTATGTGTGTTTAAGTGTGCCAGTATGCATGTACATCTGTGCTCATGCTAATCTTCCACATCATATCACTCTTGCGATGCACAGCCCACAGGCTTAGAGCCGAGGCTTTGTCGCAGTGCAGTCAAGCCTAGGCCGATTGACGCAAACATCCCGACGCCACACTTGCGTAACGAAGATGTTTCGGCAGAAGACCAAGGAAGAAGGAGGAGGAGGAGGAGAGAAACAAGAAGAAGGACAAGAACAAGGAGGAAGAGGAAGAGGAGGAGAAGAAGAAGAACAAGAAGGAGGAGAAAAATAAAAAGAAGAAAAATGAGAGGCCGACACGAACAAACGCGAGACATCGAGTCCTCGAACAGTGACTGACCTTTCTTGGAAAATCTCTCGCCTCTCCTCGCTCCCGGAAGTGGCAGGTTACGCCGGATCCACTTTAAAAAGACATTCTTCCCCGAAATTAAAGTGAGACGCAGCCACGCCACGCGATCTTATTAATCTTGGCTGGATGAAGCTTGCGTCCGGGCGCTCGGCTGCCTTTTGACGGGTTGGTGTCGCAAAGGGAGTCTTTTTATGTGTGTGTGTATTTGTGCAAAACATATGAGTGGTTATTTGCGAAAAAAAGGCGGAAGAAATAGATACGTGTGTGTGTGTGTGTGTGTGTGTGTGTGTGTGTGTGTGTGTGTGTGTGTGTGTGTGTGTGTGTGTGTGTGTGTGTGTGTGTGTGTGTGTGTGCAATGATTAAAAAAATATATATTCAAAATGCCAGTGGTATACATTTAACGTAACTTAAGCAAACATCCTTCCTATTTTTCTATGCAACTTCTAGTCTTTTTGCCTAGTCTGTTTCACTCCGCCCCCCCCCCCTCCTCCTTCCGCTTCTTACCCCTCCTCCTCCATCTTCCTTCGCCCCCCTAACTCGTTCTCACTCCTCTTACCCTTTTCTCCTTCCCTCTCTTCCACTCGCTCTCCCTTCCTTCCTCTTCCACTCTCCCTTCCCTTCCTCTAGCCAATCTTTCCATTCCACTCCAGCTCCCTTCATTCCTCTTTCCCCCTCTTCCTTCCTCTCTCACTTCCCCTTCGTCCTTCCTCACCCCAACTTTTCCATTGCCTTTCTGCCTCCCATTCTTCTTTTCTTCCCTTTGCCTTCTCTTCCTCTCTCCTTTCTGCCCTCTTCGCCCCACCACCTTGCTCTCCCCCTCTTTTCTCTCCCCCTTCCTTACCCCCGCCCTTTGCTAATCGGACGAACCTCGAGGGCGA
Source organism: Penaeus vannamei (assembly GCF_003789085.1). Classification (NCBI taxonomy): domain Eukaryota; kingdom Metazoa; phylum Arthropoda; class Malacostraca; order Decapoda; family Penaeidae; genus Penaeus; species Penaeus vannamei. The sequence goes on along the minus strand of NW_020870127.1, from coordinate 512,381 downwards.
CATAGTGCGCAGGCCGACCTCCTCCTTGAATATAATTAAGCTTGGAGCGAAAGTTCGAGTGTGTGTGTGTGTGTGTGTGTGTGTGTGTGTGTGTGTGTGTGTGTGTGTGTGTGTGTGTGTGTGTGTGTGTGTGTGTGTGTGTGTGTGTGTGTGCGCGTGTGCGTGTGTTGGCGCGCGCGCGCACGCGTGTGCGTGCGTTTGCGCGTGTGTGTTCTTCATCAATTATTTCACTCAGTCTGCAGGTGAACACACAAGCTTTCAACACAACAGCAGTTTGACTTGAAGGCAAAACAAAAACGTCTGTATAATGGAAAGATCCCGCGGCTCATGAGGCAGGGGAGGCCGTTGCCAGGCTGTGTTTAATTAAGAACTTATAATGATAATGATAATCATAACAAAGATTATGCTAAACATAATGCTACTGCAGATGATGGTGATGACGAGAATGATGGTGTAGAAAATAATTATGTAAATTAAAACAATACCAAATGATAATAATAAAGATCGTAATAATGACAAGGGTAAAGACACGAGTATAACACTAACAATAACAACAGAAACAATGACAATAACGGTAATAATAAATATCAGCAATATCAATGATAATAACCAAATAAACAGTAACAATGAATGTAATGAAAAAGTTCAACAATAACAATATCAAATGACAATAACAAAGATAACAATTTACCAACAGTGTAAATAACAACACCCATAGTATCAATAACAATAAAAATGATACTGAAAACGCAACAATAAAGTTTAAAATGATGCCCCTCCTTCTACGCGAGAGGGTTTACATAATGTGAAAAAATGTTTCTTTGCGACTTATCCCTGTTAGAGATGTAGGTCACATTTACTAATTACTCCCTTCTTTTAAAGAGGTCGGAATGCCTCTCGCTGAAAGAACTATTTCTTCGTAATCTCTTTAGAAAATTCATACCATGACATACTGCGGTTAAATGTAAATGGATTACTTTGTACACACTACGAGTGCCTTTATGGTTGTTTCTATTTCATTATCATCGCCGTTTTTGTTATTTTCATTATTATTACTATCATATTTGTCATTATTATTATTATTAATATTATTATTATCATCATTATCAACATTATTATTGTCGTCGTCGTCGTTGTTGTTGCTATCACCATCATCATCATATCTAATGTTATCAATATTACTAGTGTTATTATATCGTTATCAACATCATTACTAATCATTATTATCGTCACCATTCTCATCATCCTCATCACTACTATGCCTATCACCATAATCATCATCATCACTTTCTTTGTTTCTTCCTTTTCTCCACCTTCTAGTTACCCCCTCAGCTCTGCCCTTGGATAAGCTGCATTCATTAGCAACGGCGTAATCCCTTCGCAAAAGTGCAACCGCCCGTGTCAGATTGAGTAAACAGCTGTACAACAGTTCTCCGTTCGGGCATTCTTGTCACATGCAGCCTATTAAAAGTAATGCAAGAGGACATCCTGGCACGTTCTGCATGTGGCTGTGGCATGGAAACTACGACACATCACGAGTTTTTTTTCCGTGTCTTTCCATCTTCTTTTTCTAATTCTCCTTCGTTTCTTTCTCCCTTTTCTCTCGCCCTTTTCTTTTCTTCTTCTTTACTTTCTTGTTTCCTCTTCCTTTTTCTTCTACTGTCCTATGCCCCCCTCCCCCTCCCCCGTCTTTATTTTTCTCTTTACCTTGTTTTTTGTAATTTCTATTTTTCTCTTCCTTCTTTACATTAATAAATTCTTGGGAAACAGTTGCACTTCTTACATTTTCCTTGCCCTTTCTCACTCTTCAATCTTTATCCTTTTTGTGTAAGTTCTTAACCCCTTCCCTTTTTTCTCATTTACTTTCTCCCTCTATTTACTCTTCTTTTACTCTTCATTTTCTCTTTATCTTCAGCTTTAACCCTCAGTTGTCTCTTCCTATTTCTACCCCTTTCCTCTCCATACCGCTTTACCCCTTTCCCCCTCTTCTTTTCCACTTGATTCAGTTCATTGTTTCTCTCGTTTCCAAACCGACCAATCCCAGGCTTTGGTTTAATTTCTTTTTTTAGTATCTTTTTTATCGCATCCCCAGTCTTTTTCCAATCAACTTTATACCAGACTCTATTATCTTTCGTATCCCAGACGTTTCATAAGGTTTCCTTTTTGTCGACACATCTCTCGTAACCAATTCCGGCTCCTCTAACCATCCTATCCCTCTCCTCGCTTGGAAGTTCACCACACGAAATGTAAAAAAAAAGGATAATTATCGTAAATATTTTCCTCTGTAATAAAACGGACACGATCACACCACATCAATCCCGAAAATGACGGGAAGATTCCACGCAAAATCATCTGATTCGCGGACGCTCCCCTGGCAACTCTCCGCTCCCACGCCCGAACTCCCGGCTTGTGACGTCATCCACACACTACACGTTCCTCCCACGCACTCCCCGTTCCTGGTCGGCGCCCCTCTCTGCATCCCTCTGCATTCTGTTATCCTTATTCTTATCGTACTTGTATATTTCCCCTTCCCCTAATCTCCTCTTGTTCCTCTTCTTTGTCTATCACATACTTCAACATTCATCCTAATTCTCCTAATTCAGTTCCTCCCCTCTTCCTATTATTATCGCTACTTATACTATTCCATTACTACTACTACTACTACTACTACTACTACTACTACTACTACTACTACTACTACTACTACTACTACTACTACTACTACTACTACTACTACTACTACTACTACTACTACTACTACTACTACTACTACTACTACTACTACTACTACCACCACCACCACCACCATGGCATTACCCTTGGCCAGAGCAGTCATCGAAAGGCAAGTCAACTAGCATGTCGAAGTCGTAACCAGGGAAACGGACGATTCACGCTTCCATGTCTCTGAGATGCCTGTTCAACTTTGTGGCAACACAAGCTGTGGCTGCCAACGATTTTCCATTGCATTTATGTAAATCCTTCCTTGCATGCATCGATCCATTATAGACCCTTATCATCATTTATAAGTGAATAGAAATATATTTCCACTAAATCACCAATGCATCTGTTTCCTCCTCCTTCCTCCCTTCCTTGTCTTCTTCTTCTACCTATTCATCCATTATCAAATAAGCTCGCTAACCTACATACTCACCCACAAACCCCTTCCCTCGCCCCTCACCCATTCAACTCTCCTTCTTCCCAACGAGCTCATTTCCCTCCTTATAACCCAGGCTGCTGTGAAGGTTGTTGTCTCTCTCCTTCTCTTCTCCTTCGCGTGCCCCCGACTCTTGCTCCCTACGCGCGCCTTTGACTAGGGCCGCCCTTCGACCCTGTACTTGGCTCCTTAACACTCCCCCACCACGCCCTTGAAAGCTGAGAGGCGCAGCAGAAACGCAAGCCGGTGAGATGTGAGAAAGACAAGAAAAGGACGCAACGGAGATAAAAAGGTGCAGGAGAGACGCAGGGAATAAACATGAGAACAAGCAAGAGAGATGCAAAAGAGACGCATGGACCACGCACTTGCGATGTCAGAGAGACGAGAGAGACGCTACATGAAAGAAGAGCAAGAGCAAGGGAAGAGGCGAGAGAGATGCAAAAGAGAACCACGAGAGATCTCAGGCAGGTTTAAGGGAAACGTAACCCGAGAGACGCAAGAGAGAGACGCAGGCCTAACAAGTACAGCTGGCGTCTTCTTTCTTTGACGGAGATTTGACCGACTTGAGGCCGCGTCGCCTTACTTGCCTCCTCCCTCAGAGAGCATAGCCTTACATAATTTTTTTCCGTAACTGTAACCTGCAGCCAACATCTAGTTAGCATTCTTTGACCAGGAAGATAATGAGGAAATATTACATGAGGCAGAATGAGACGAGAAACAAACAAGGCGGGGAAGAAGGGCAGAACAGCCGTTGAGAATACAGTATACATTATACCATAAACTGAAAATAAAGTAATACATTATACCATAAACTGAAAATAAAGTAATACATTATACAACAAATAAAAACAAAGCAAGAATACATCATACAAAAACTGAAAATAAAGTATGAATACATAATACAAAAAAATAATATAAAATAGGAATACATACAAAAATATGAAAATAGAGTAAGAATACACCATACAAAAAAAATAAAAGATTAAAACAAAGAATATTCAATAACGTATCAATTGCGTCCACATACAAAGCCGTCCGAGATTATTAAATCACGATCTGCAACGGCATAAAGAAAACAAGCTCGACGCATGTTGACAGAATGATTTTTCCCACTAAGCAATAAGGAGCGCAGCAATATCAAGACACAATGGTTATTATCTTTAGGCTATAAAGTCTATTGATCTCCCCATCACCATCTTGGGTGCAACGTCGCCCCTCAGGACTTTTAGCTCTCCTTCATACCCCCCCTCTTTCATTGCCCTATTTCTATTTCCTTATTTTCCCTTCCCTTTCATCTCTTTATATCTTTTATTCTTCTCGTTGCTCTCTTTCTTCACCCTTTCTTTTTTGTTTGTATTTATCATTGTTTTCTTCTTATTCTTTCTCTCCTTCCTCCTCCTCACTCTCTTTCCTTCTTTGAAATCTCTTTCGCCCTTTTCTTCTCTTCTTCTTCCATCTGCTTTTCTCTCTCTCTCTCTCTCTCTCTCTCTCTCTCTCTCTCTCTCTCTCTCTCTCTCTCTCTCTCTCTCTCTCTCTCTCTCTCTCTCTCTCTCTCTCTGTGTGTGTGTGTGTATCTCGACCCACACGACCGCCAACACAAATTTCCTTAAGGTCACCTTCGCTTGGAAAAAAAAAAAAAATCAAGACCGAAGTTGTTTCAGCTTGTATCAGCTTTCCATCTCACACCACTCATCTTCCCTCTCAAGAACTGGAATCACGCACTCTTCCTCTCTTCCCGACTTTTTTTTGTTTTCTTCTTCATCTTCTTTAATCTTATTTCATGGTATCTTTACTTTTTTCTGTTTGCCGATTCATTTTGATTCTTATTTCAATATCTATGTTTTCTTCGTTTCTTAATCCTATCAGCTGGTTTACTCTTGTCTCGTTATTTAGTCTTATTCGTTGATCAGTTCATTACAATCTTCCTGTCTTGTTCTGTCTTTATATTTATGCTTTATGTCCTTTCACCTCTTTGTTGGTTGGTTATTCATAATATTCTATTTGTTTCTTTCTTCTTTGTTTGTTAATCAGTTCATCTCAGTGCTCTTCTCTATTCTTGTTATCTCCGATTCTCCGTCTGTTTGACTTTTATTCTCTATTGGGGGATTATATAGATCTACTTATGTACGTATTTTTTCTTCATGTTTCTTTCCGGTTCATTTTCTCTGACTGCTTGACCTTTCTAGTGTTCGTTGATTAATAATCTCATTTTACTTATTCTGTCTTTTTCTTTCTTCTCTTCGTCTGCTAATCGACTTGACCTTTCCTCTTTGTTGGCTATTGATTCTATTTCATTTATTCCCTGTTTTTTATTAACTGTTTTTTTCTTCGTCAATCTTACTTTCCTGTCGCTTCCTCTCTGCTTTCCTGATTTTCCCCTCAAATCCGAATCAGTTCAAAACATATTCTATCAGTTTATCTCTGTATTCCCTGATTCATTTGCCCCCTTTCCTTTCCCCAATCGATCCATCTTCCTCCTCCACTTCCTTCTCTCTCTCTCTCTCTCTCTCTCTCTCTCTCTCTCTCTTTCTCTCTCTCTTTCTCTCTCTTCGCCCTGTTTGTCTGTCTTTATGTCTTTCAATTTATTTGGTTGATTTCTTCGAAACGTTTTCTGGGTGCCTGCCAGGCTGTCTGCGTGGCTGGCTCGAATTCGAACATATTTTTCTCCTAACCAGTGTCAGATTCGGACATTAATCATAGTTGTATAACAGTAAAAACGCTTTGTCAGTATTATTATCATCATTACTATTATGATTATCATTATTGATTATTGATGTTGGTATCACTATCATTATTACTACTGTCATCAATATAATCACTATCATCATTTCGGTTTTCCTTGACTATTTCGAATCTTCTCTCTCTCTCTCTCTCTCTCTCTCTCTCTCTCTCTCTCTCTCTCTCTCTCTCTCTCTCTCTCTCTCTCTCTCTCTCTCTCTCTCTCTCTCTCTCTCTCTCCATGGGCGTGTTTGCATAATGTGCGCGCATACATGTAAGCAAGAAAGACAAACAGGGTCCTCCTTCTGAATATCTGCGCGTATTAATTTACTCTCCCTCCCCCAAGGTCAAAGGTCGATTTTTCAAGTCCGCTTCAACCAAAAGGAGTCAACAATTTCGCGGAGAATAAACCCACATTCCCTTTTAATCATTAACGTACCAGCAAACATGCGGTCGCCCGCGCTTCACCAGCACGCCCACCGCAAAACGCCCACCAAACCCACGAGGGAATAGAGGAAGCGGGAGGGGGGTAAGGAGGTGAGATGGGAGGAGATAGGGAGGGAGGGGGGTAAAGAGGTGAGGAGATGGAGGAGATAGGGAGGGGGAGAGGGAGATGGAAGAAGAGAGGAGGTAGTGGGAGAAGAAGAGAGAGAGAGTGAGGGAGGAATGCAGGGGAGGCAGAAACCAGAAAAATGAAATTAATGAAGAGAGGGTTAAGGACAGCCAGGGGAAAATGTGGGAGGGGGAGGAAGAGGGAGAGAAAGATAAATAAGAGGGGCAAGGAGAAAAGGACAGAGAGAGATATATAGAGAGAGAATGGGAGCGCGGAGCGAGTGAGTGACCGCGAAAGACTAGATTGAGAAGGGGTAGTAGAAGATGCAGAGTAAAAAAAAATGGCAGAAAGAGAGTAGCGGAATAGACAGAAGGAAGAGAGAGAGAGATAGGGGGTAAGGAGGGAGGGGAAGGAAGAAGAGGAGCCCCGAGTGGCCGCCAACAAAAACCTCCCGAGTCGGTTTTTCCTCCTCTTTGTGGGCGTCATTGTGCGGACTCAGTGAGCGGGCGGGGGACCTCGGCCTTGTCTTCAATGACAGTGTACAAAGTGTGTGTCAGGTGTGTCGGGCGGGGGGAGGGGAAGGAGGGGGGGAGGGAAGGCATTGGGGATAGGGAGGGGTGAATGGAGTGGCTGGGGACGGGTTGAAGGATAGGGTGGCGAGGTAGGAAGGGTTGAGATAGGGGAACGAGGGTAGGGGAGGGATGGGGAGGAGAAGAAGGGAGAGAAAAGTACTGTTGGTGACAACGACAATGGCGAAGCGAGAGAGAGAGAAGGGGAGGGAGGAAAAGAGGATGCAAGAGAGAAACAGAAGGGAAGGGCAAGGTGGGAAAGTGTGGGAGAGAGAGAGAGAGAGAGAGAGAGAGAGAGAGAGAGAGAGAGAGAGAGAGAGAGAGAGAGAGAGAGAGAGAGAAGAGAGAGAGAGAGAGAGGAGAGAGAGAGAGGGATGAAAGGGGCAAAGGAATAACCAAAGCAATTGTGATATTTCCTACAAAAGGCAACGCATCTGAAAGGGAACGAGTGAACCTTTTTTTTTTTAATGAGCTAACAAAAAATAATAAAACGATAAATAATAACCCAAGTGTGCCGAGCAGCGTCTGAGTGATGAATGTCTCAATGCTTGTGTGAGTGTTCATCCATGCATGTTCGTGATCATCCAGAGATCTAAAATGAGTGAGATGGATTCCCTTCCTTTACTGAATACATCCATCTTCAGCCCTCGCGCCCGCGTCTTAACTTTCAGTCCACGCCCACGTCTGGCTTTCACGCCCATGCCCAAGTCTTCGTTTTCCATCAAGCTGGCTTCCTTCCTCTTTTGGAACGCCTGTATTGGAAGTGTGACCTTCACAAAGGTAATTCTCTCTCTCTCTCTCTCTCTCTCTCTCTCTCTCTCTCTCTCCTCTCTCCTCTCTCTCTCTCTTCTGTGATTAATATCTGGGTCTTTATCGGTTTCACTTTCTCATCTGTTTATTCTATTTACCACCATTTTGTCCTGCAGTGTCATAACTGACTACTAATACCTATCATTTCTATTTAATAACTGGTTTTCTCTTTCCCATCACCTCTGCACCCTTTATTTCATATTCTCTTCTTTTTTCTCCCTGTCCTCTTTGATCTTCCTTTTTTTTCCCTCTCCTTTCCTCCCCTTCCTTTTCTTTCCTTCTCTTCTCTCCTCTTCCTCTTTCCTCTTCATTTTCTTCCATTCTCCTCTTTCCTCCTCCATTTATTTTTTGTCCTCTCTCCTCCCTTACCATTTCCTTTCCTTTTCCTCTTTCCCCTCTTTTCTTTTTCTTCATTCTCTTCTCTCGCCTCCCTTTTCTTCCTTCCTTTTCCCTCTTCCTTTTCTTTCCTTCCCTACTTCCTCTTCATGTTTTCCTCTTTTCCTTTTCCTTGTCCTCTTTCCTCTTCCTTTTCTTTCCTCCTCCTCTCTCCTCTTCCTTTTCCTTCCTCCTCCTCCTCTCTCCTCTTCCTTTTCCTTCCTCCTCCTCCTCTCTCCTCTTCCTTTTCTTCCCCTCTCCTCTCCTCCCCCTCTTCTTAGCGCCGCTCGCCCAACTTCAGCGATTCTTCTCCGGCACTTCGACGCCAACAACACCCATTCCCGTGATCTTCTCTTGCACATCGCCTTTCTGCCTTTCTTCCTTTTTTCTTTTCTATCTTCTTCTCTCCTTATGTTTTATTTTCCACTCTTCAGCACAAGTCATCCTCGTCTTGTCCTCTACTTATTATCACTTTCTTCGTTCCCTTTTCCTTCTCCTTCTCTTTTTCTCTCTCCTCCTCCTTCTCCTTCCTCCGTTTCTCCTTCTTCTCCGTCTTCCGTTTCCCCTTCCTCCATCTCTCATCTTCCTCCTTATCCTTCCATTTCCACCACGAGAGCAGGAACTGGGGGGGAGAGGGGAAGAAGGAGAGGGAAGAGGTAGCCAAGAGAGAGAGAAGGAGCGAGAGATAGCATGCACGTTGTGGAATCTGCGAAGATCATCCAAATCCTCTGTGATGAGAGGAGACGAGGATGCTGCGAAAGGGGAGGCAGGGCGGGCTCTCGCGTCAAAAGACTGCCTCGGAATAGAGGAGGAGGGAAAGGAGATAAAGGGAGAGAAAGAGAGAGAGGGGAAAGGGGGGATGGAGGGAGGGGTGGCGGAGGTAGGAGAGAGGAGCGAGAGAGGGAGAAGGCATGTGGGGGTGGGAGGGATACGAAAACGGGAGGGAGGGAGGAGAGAGAGAGAGAGAGAGAGAGAGAGAGAGAGAGAGAGAGAGAGAGAGAGAGAGAGAGAGAGAGAGAGAGAGAGAGAGAGAGAGAGAGAGAATAAAAAAGCGGAAGACAAAATAAATTTTAAAAAAAGGCGGGAAGTGTAAGAAATGGCGAACCGAAACACGGAAAAGAGCAAGAAAAAAAAGATAAAAAAGAAACAAAAGCAGATCGCGAGTCGCGGTGGGCGTGGGGTGAAATTCAGCGTTCGAGTCCCTTTTCCGCCCATTGCCAGGAGATTAGCGGTGGATTGACAAGGTAGGAAAGCTGAAGGGAGTAACGGGAGCGGAAAAGGACGGGAAAATAAGATGGATAAACCCGAGCGCAACTACGGCTCGGAAAGAAAGACTGGCCACTCGCTAAGTAGAAAAAGGCTCTTGAACATTTCATATATACGTAACACTTTTCCGGAACTACGGGACAAAATTGCAAGGATTTATTTTTACGAGTTGTTGCGCCCACACACTTAAAGACGGCTCTGAACGAATGGACAAAGAAGACACACCGAGGTGGCAGCACTCCCGAGAATTTACGGATCAGAATTTAATCTGATTTAATCCGCAACTTTAAGAATCATAAAATCTAAGGTATTAACAAAATATTTACGGTTCTCAGTCCTAGTCTGTGAGAAAGAAGGCAAACCGTGTTGGCAACAGAGAAGAGAATTTAAAGGTCAAAATCTAGTTTAAACAAAGAATTGAGTGTGTATAAGTATACATACAAATAATTATATATATATATATATATATTATATATATATATATATATATATATATATATATTATATATATACATATATATACATAACTACTCATACATATATATACATATATTATATAGCATATATATACACTTATACTTCTTACTATACCATATTATACTTATACATATCTATAACTATATTACTTATATCACTATTAAGATTATAGACTAAATTTATATCATATAGATATATAAAGCATCTCTTATATATATACGATTTAGATTTATAAACTTTACTATTCATCAGCATGACCAGATATATATACATATCTCTATTCATACTTCGTCTTATCATTATATTTTCGTATTTCATCATAGATATAACATATATCTTCATATATGCTCCTTACAGTACTCTCTCTATTCTTATACCTCATTATATACGTCTCTATATCTGCTTCATAATATATACTACTTACTCTATCTCTATACTACTATATATTATATTATATACACACATATCATACCCTATACAATATATCCCTCTCATACTTATATATATATAACCTTTATATCTAACTATCTATACATTATACTATCACACTATTAACTATATATATCATATACTACTACCCTATTCTAATCTATATATACTACTCTATATTTTCATATTTCCCCTATATTTATTATATACCCATTTGACACTCTACTATCATTATCATTATATTCACTATATTCTTTACTATATATTTTACATATTTATTACATATCATATATATTATTCTTATACTATACACACCTACATATTATATACCCCATACCCTTATATATCATCACTTTATACATATATATATACTATATATTCATTACTATATATATATATACCTTATAATATATATATGTATATACTATATATGTATACACACACACACACACACACACACACACACACCCACACACACACCACACAACCACATTCACACACCACAACACACCACATTACTGTATATGCATATACATTCACACATAAATCATGTACACTTGACTAAGGACGAAATCTTCACGATTTTGGTTAAACAGGGTACCTTCGTCTGGGGTGGTCTAAGGACTCCAGGGTCCGGAGACAGAAATGAGAAAACTTATATCAAATCAAAAATCCAAAAATCCCCAACAAATAAGAATACCTAATCACCAAAATACCCAAAGTACCACTAAACACACGCTTGCAACAGTTGGCGCGAAATGAGGAGTTCAATGATCAGCACAAAAGTCCGCTTGAGAAAATTCATGAAAAATGGCCCCCAAGAAAGCGCTCAGGCACTGAGACGTTCAAATGCGATTCCGTCGTACCTTTCAACACTTCGCCCTCGGTGAGGCTTGTATTAAAATGGGCCTCCCGGCTCGAGTGCAGGGCGTCTACGAAATCGTGGCGGGCGGCTGCGTTGTGTTGTCATGATTTGGGAGCTAAGACGGTGATGTGCCGGAGGAGGAAAGGACGTGGAGAAGCGTGAGGTAGGCGATGCTAGAATGACGGAGAGGCGGAGAAGGGGTTTCGCCTACAACCAGGGCAGGGGGAGGGCTGGTGAGATGGGAAACTATAAAAAGTGGACTCAGAGGGAGCGTTGTGGTTCGAGTACAAGATGCCTGTACAATACTTCAGGACGCTGAGCAGGGGAGAGGCGCTCTCTGCGCTCAGCGTGCTCGGATGCTCCAAGCAGTGCGTCGAGGGGCCGAGGTCGCTCTCTCTCTCTGCTCTCACTCTCTCTGCCCCTCTTCTCTCTCCTGTCCTCCTCTCTCTTCTACCTCGCGCTTTCTGCTCTTGTACCTCCCGTCATTCTTTATCAACTGGCTACCGCTTCCACTGTCCTACCAAATAACGCGTGTGCTCTCCCCTCTCGTCTCTAGCGTGCTCTTCTCGATCCTTCCGAGTCTCTCTCTCTCTCTCTCTCTCTCTCTCTCCCTCTCTCCCTCTCCCTCTCCCTCTCCCTCTCCCTCCTCCCTCTCCTCTTCTTCTCTCTCTCTCTCCTCTCTCTGGTAAGAGTGCGTTCATGCTCTGTTCAAGTACAGAGAAAGATGCAGTGAGGACCATATGAACGGGCCCCTAATCGTAGGGAAGGCACTCTGACTTCTCTCCTCCCTCACCTCTCATTCAGTTGCGGCCATGCGACTCAGGCCTGGCAGCGATCTACACAGTCTTATCATGAACGCCAGGCACATCGCATCAGCCTACATGGTCGGGTCTCCCGTCATCTCTCCTTCGCGACTGGTGTCTCCTACTTACTCTCTTCCTTAAGATACCTATCCACACCTTCACATCTCGTAGAACCGTGTTTATTTCTCTCGACCCAAAGTAAGACTCACTCTAAATAAATAACTAATTATTATTTACCATTATTATCATTATTATTAACAATAATAATATAATATATTAATAATAATATAATAATAGTTATTACCTATACAACAAGAAAGGAAGGAGAGAGAAAAGCGAATCGCCGAGAGAGAGAGAGAAAAGACCTCAGGGATAAGACAATCTAGAGAGAGACGAGCTAGAGAACCGAGACCGGAGGAGACCGACCGAGGGAAGAACTGCAATGGAGACGAAAAATGAGGGAGAACGAAGGCAAAGAAGAACTGCAGGAGTTACACGTTCACGAGAAGCCTCGCAAGGACAGAGGAGAGAGAGAGACTTTAGCAAGTGACGAAAAAGAGGAGAGAGAGAGAGAGAGCGAGAGAGCAGAGAGGAAGATGCACGAGGAGAGAAGAGAGACGAGAGCACACGAGAGAGAACACAAGGAATCACCAAGAAATAATCACTGACTTGATGAAAAAATATCACCAGACTTTCCACGAACACGTTTGCCTTCATTAAATACAAAGAACAACTTTGCCACACAGGAATCTTACTTTGCCGGAGTGCGCATGCGGAGAGAGGGAGAGCAGACGAGAGATGGGAGCAGCGCGACGTTTCGGCGCCCCACGCGCGACGAACTAACCCCGAGCAAAGAACAGGAGAGGGACGAGACGAGGCGTCTGGACGAAGGGGCGAGAGAGAGACGAAGAGAACAGGAAGACAGGACAAGGAGAGAGAGAAGGGGAGGACAGACAGACCCCGAGTGTACTAGAAGCAAGGGATGCATGGACAGTACCGAGCACTAGGAATGATACACACGATCACAGACATGTACACCGTTACGCGTAGGGAGAAAGCGGAGCGGGTGATTAAGTACAGGCAATCTTCTGGAAAGAATACTCTCAGTGAACAGTTCCACCTTGCCAAAGCATGACATAAATACAGTAGCAAACGTCGATTCATCGAAATTACTTTTTGCGCAGCTGATGAGAAAAACAAGTAGAAAAACTAAAAATCTCTCTCTTTTACAATACTAGAGATAAAAGGTCAGCTATTACAACCAACACACGACAAATAACCGGCTGATACTAATCAACACGTTTCGCATACGAGTGGAAAAATGGTGATTCACATATCGATCTCAGGTAACATGCGAATCCTGATAACATAGGTATATATACCCGATTAGCATACGAAGCCCAACGAAACGATAAAACAGAACATCGACATCCAGATCAAGAGCGAAACTTTCACTCTTGGAAAAAGGAGAGACAAGGGGAACACAAGCCCAGCTGGACAATGAAACTAGGTAAACCCAAAAATCGAGGACTGGAAGCATTGAAGTATGCAGCGGAATTAAAGAGAAAACAAGAGTTATTAGTAATGACAAATATTGAAAAAGAAATCAAGAGAGAATGAATTCGATCAGAATGAAGCGAATAGATGGAAAGAATCTACATTAAACAT
>NW_020870127.1:492488-498595 GCF_003789085.1 Penaeus vannamei | reverse complement strand
CTAATACACGAAGGGCAACCGGATCTTAAAATTTATATCATGAAATTATTCACATATATCCAGACATGAATCCTATAACATATATATATACCCGATAGCATACGAACCCAACAAAACGTAAACAGAACTCGACATTCAGATCAAGAAATTAAGCAACACAAACCCAGTGACATGAAACTAGTAACCCAAAATCATGACATTAGTATCACGGAATTAAGAACAAGTTATTAGTAATGAGTAAATAGTAACACGTGTTCATGACTTCTACTTAAGCAGGCCATCTTGTACCGTATGCCTGTTTACAAATGTAGAAAAGGTATGAATGAAAATGAATGTCTTCACAATATATACTCATTCTCATTTATATTCTTTTATACGGGCGATCTTATATCATAGAACACGTGACCGATACAGAGTGGCTGTTATAATAAGCGATGGGGTTATTTAGCATATGGGTTTTAATTAGTTAATTACATTTAATTGCAAATTTCTCTAATTGGGGAGACTCTTTGTAAATAAAACTACCACTTTTATAGTGGATCATAAACCCTAATGCAGGTACGAAATGTATAGGACCCTCGGTTAAATATCTATGGAAAAAAATACAAAAAAGGGACAGATATGACAACAATCTAAAAAAGTATATATATAAAACAACATTTACCTGCATGATGAGAAGTTTCCGTCAGAAAAAAAAACATAATCCTTAACTCCAACTGCGATAAACAAGGATGTTCTTGTGTCTTTCGGATGAGCATATTAATGAGAATCTAATGACTTCTCTTAAGAAAATCTTACGCTTTTGAAGTGAGCGAAATGAGTGTCCAGGAGTGGTATTGAGGAAAGATTTTTTTCTGCAGGATGCTGGCTTTTAACGTGTATTTTTTGTTTGTGTATGTTTGTGTGACTGCGAGTTTGTGTATGTGTGTGTGCACACACGTGTGTCTGTTTCTGATTAAACGATTAAATAAAAAAAAAAAAAAAAAAAAAAAAGATAAAGTTTCGACACACCTCCGAGATAAGAGCCCTCCTCCTTAAAAAAGTTAATGAGAGATTAATGTATACATATCAGGAAGTATATGTTGCGAGTGTTTTTTAACTATTAAGGTCCCACTTAGGTAGGGGTGTATATGCTTAAATATACTGACATACACAAACAAACAAACGCTCTAACAGATAAATGCAAAACTGAACAGATACACTAACAAATCAAATTATCCTATACAACAAACGGAAACTCCAACAAACAAAGAGACAGAGAAACCCGCAAGTGCTTAAGCCTCCTCGACCACAGCATCAAACAACGTACAGACGAACAAAGGCACACATGCCCCAGCCAGCGAACGCTAAATCAAATAACAAACAAACAAACAGACACACATAGGCCCTAGCTTACGAACACCACATCAAAAAAGACGAGCAAACGGACCTTCACGCAAACCTTTAGTCTCTTAATGAAAGTTGGAAAACAAATGTATAAGTTTTCATAGCGGCTCCTTAATTAGCTAATTAATCAGGGGCGGGGAGGTTAAGGGACTGGGGAAAGGGAGGGGAGGGCGGGGGCTGGAGGAAAGCAGGCGGGGTTGGAATCATGGTAGGGGTGGGGGAAGGAGCAGGAGGAGAGGGGGAAGAGAGGGATGGAAAAGGGAGAGGAAGTGGGGAGGGAGTAGGGGGACGAGGGGAGGAGAGGAATGGAGAGAGGGAGAGAAAGTGGGTAAGGGGTAGGGGGAAGAGAATGATGGAGAAAGGGAAAGGTATTGGGGATTGGGTAGAAGGAAGGAGAGGAGGCGGGAGGTAGAGGGGCAGCAAGTGGGGAAAGGCTACTGGTAGGAGAAGGATGGAGAGAAGGAGAGGAAGTGGGGAAGGGGTAGGGTGAGGACGGGAAGAGAGGGGGGGCAAGGAGAACGCGCAGCCGAGTAGGGGTGTAGAAAGAGGGAAGGAGACGAGTAAGGGATGAAGGGATGAAGGGAGAAGAGTGAGAAGTGAGTCACGAAGTCTCGTATTTAATGGCCAAAAACTACAAGTGTGAAAGAGTTGAATTAACGGGACGTTTGGTAACTACTGCAAGGTCAGGTTGTCAATTAGAGAGAGAGAGAGAGAGAGAGAGAGAGAGAGAAGAGAGAGAGAGAGAGAGAGAGAGAGAGAGAGAGAGAGAGAGAGAGAGAGAGAGAGAGAGAGAGAGAGAGAGAGAGAGAGAGAGAGAGAGAGAGAGAGAGAGAGAAGAGAGAGAGAGAGAGAAGAGAGAGAGAGAGAGAGAGAGAGAGAGAGAGAGAGAGAGAGAGAGAGAGATTTTGCTTATGCGTGTGTTATGAAATGTAAAAAATAAGCCACTTTGATATAATAGAGGAGAGCATGCACATAGCATGCGGTACTAAAAGATTACTTTATACGCCACAGAGTCAGGCACGCACACAAAACAGAATTACGAACAAGCCTGCACTGCATATAAGACTATGACAAAAATATACACCGCCCAGCAAAACAATTTTCCCTTAGGAATTGAAACACATGTTAAATTAGAGAAATACATAAAACGTAAAATAAAAACAGTAAAAATTTATATAAAAGCACACCAAACAACAAAAATACATACGCAAAAGACAACTAATCAACAATGACATAAAACCTATTTTGTCCCAAACAATTACATATAGACGACGAACAACAAGACTCCTAATATTTGAAACCACAACAACCAGAAACAAGAACATAGATATCAATATACCACAAAAAGAAGAAAAAAATAAACACGACAGTCATCATCCTACCAAACCTGGAAAACAAAACGAACCCACCCAAATTCCGCACCAAAGGATACCACACACCCAAGAGGACATCCACGCCAATATACCCCAAATGCGAAACGGATATACCAAAACCTGTAAATATGTCCTAAGTAATCGCAAAGGAAATGGCTGCAGGCAGTCCTTCGCGGGCGGAAGCGAACGAGGAAATAACAGCGACGGATCCGACTTAGCTCGACCCTCATTAGCGCCGCCTTCATTTTTCATAATAATCAGGGACGTAATGAGACAACAAGGAGCGCTTATTTTGGCGAGGGACTCGATGGGCCGGGAAGGGATGGGGTCGGGAAGGGTCCTCGGGCGGGGGATTGATACTGGGATAGATCGATATGAAGATTTAATCATACGCACATACATGAATGCAATATGTACACACACACACACACACACACACACACACACACACACACACACACACACACACACACACACACACACACACACACACACACACACACACACACACACACACACCACACACACACACACCACACACACGTACGTACGTATATATGTATATGTATATATATATATATATATATATATATATATATATATAATATATATATATATATATATACATACATATATATAAATATACCTACACACACGCACACAAATATATATAAATACATATACTTTTATGTGTATACATATACATAAAGATATATATATTATATATATATATATATATATATATATATATATATATATATAATATATATATACATACATATATATACATATATATATATACATATATATATACATTATATATATAATATATAATATATATATATATATATATATATATTATATATATATATATATATATGCTTGCGTGAGTATTTATATACTAAAAAACATATTCATATTCGACTGGATATGCGTGCGTGTGCGTATGTGCGCCTATACCTTCACATACATGCCGTATATATCTCTACGTGTTTACCCCTTATCGTCGCCCACGTCCCACTCACGGGGAATCCCCTACACGCACCCGAGGCTCCACACAGCCGGCGTAGGTCTGAGCCCTGAGCCCTGAGCCCCAGCCTCTCGAGAGCAGCTATTAAGGAAGGCTCCTCCGTCTTAGTCCTCTCCCCTAAAATCCCTTCAAAGACAGAAAGGGAACACGAGAGAATGGGAGAATGAGAGAAAGGGCCATACATAGAGTGGGTGATAGGAAATGAGACTAAGAGGAAGGTAGATGGGGTAATGATTACTGTCATGATAATGATGGTGGTGATGCCGATAACGATGACGATAACGATGATGAAGATGAGAAGGAGAAGGAGGAGAAAGAAGGTGAAGTGGTAATGATGGTGCAGATGCACCCCCACCTCGCATCCTTCCACTATCCTCCCCCCCCCCTCTCGAGTGCCTGCATCAAGCGCTATCCTCACGACTGAACAATCTAATCAGCATGCACAGACAAAGCACAGCCGGGGTTACGAAAAAAATAATTCTAAAGCGAAAACAAGCAAGGTCTTCCCCCCACCCCTTTTCCTTCATTCCCCTGCGTATCTCTTTCCCTTTCCTACCTCTCCCCCTCATCGTACTCTCACCTACTAATTCCTCTTTCCCATTCCCTTCTCTCCCCGGCCTAGGTCTTCCCCTCAACCCCTCTCCCTCAAACCCCTTCACCCTTTCCTTACCTAAACCCCTCCCTATTTCACCCCTTCCCTACCCATAACAATACCCATACCCACTCACTCCCTCTCCCCATACCCCATTTCTTTCGCCTCTCCTCCCCATCTTTCTTTTCTTTTTCTTCTTCTTCTTGGGGGAGGGGATGAAAGGAAGGGAGAAATTCACAAACGAAACAAAACATTTATTCGCAAGGCCGGCCAGAAGTTGACTTTGAAGTTGATGTACCGGGATGTGGGCGAAGCTACCCAAGGAGGCTTACACGACCAGTAAGGATATGTAGGGAAAAAAAAGGCGAGAGGAAGAGGGGAAAGAGGGGGAAGAGGAAAAGTGAAAGAGAAGGAAGAGGGAGGTGGGAGAGAGTGGTAAGCGGGAGGAGGAAATCTGGGCATTGAAGGGGGAGGTGGAAAAAGGAGCTCAGGGGGAAGAGGAACGGTGGAGATAGAAGAGAAGGGAAAGGGGGGGGGGGTGAAAGAAGGGAGAGGAAATGGAAGAATAAAGAGCAAGAAAGTGGAAGCGGAGAGAAAGCAGCAAAGAAGGGAAAGGGATAAGGGACAGCAGTGGAGAAGGAAGAACAGGTGTGAGAAAAGTGAAAGCACGTGTGAAGGGGAAACTAAGTAGGGGATGAAAGAAATAAGAAAATAAGAGAAAAATAAGAAAAATTTAATGAAAAATATATACATACATAAATAAAGAGAGGGAAAGAATTTACAGATATAAATAAAAAGAGGGAAAGAAAGGAGAAAAAAGAGAAACGAGAGAAGAGAGGGAGAAGCAGGATGTAAAAGAACAGATAAGAGATAGGAAAAGGAGGGAATATAGCAAAGGAGGAGAGGAGGAAGCGAGCCAAGCCAAGAGTCTCAAAGAAAAAGGGAAACAGGAAAGAGAAGAGAAGCCAATCCAAGAGTCTCAGAGAAGAAAGGAAACAGAGAGAAGGAGAGCAAGAAGCAAGTCAACCCAAGAGTCTTAGAGGAGAAGGGAAGCAGGAAAGAGAGAAGGAGAGCAAGAAGCAAGCCAACCCGAGAGTCCTAGAGGAGAAGGGAAGCAGGGAAGAGAAGAGGAGAGCAAGAAGCAAGCCAATCCAAGAGTCTCAGAGAAGAAGGGAAACAGGAGAGAGAAGAGGAGAGGAAGAAGCGAGCCAACCCAAGTGCCTCAGAGAAGAAGAGAAACAGGAGAGAGGAGAGCAAGAAGCAAGACAACCCAAGAGTCTCAGAGAAGAAGGGAGAAAGGAAAGAGAAGAGGAGAGGAAGAAGAAGCAAGCCAGCCCAAGTCTTAGAGAAGGAAAAGAGGAAAGAGAAGAGGAGAGCAAGAAGCAAACCAAACCAGAGGAGAGCAAGAAGCGAACCAAACCAAGTCTCAAAGAAGAAGGAAAAGAGGAAAGAGAAGAGAGCAAGAAGCGAGCCAAACCAAGTCTCAAAGAAGAAGGGAAGCATGAAAGAGAAGAGGAGAGCAAGAAGCCAGCTAACCCAAGTGTCTCAGAGAAGAAGGAAAAGAGGAAAGAGAAGAGGAAAGCCAGAAGCCAGCCAACCCAAGTCTCTTGCGCAACCGAGAAGGGAAGGTTCTCATGCTGCTCGACCAACACTTGAGCGTAGATGCTGCTGCTTAGCGCGACCTCCGGGGGCGAGCAATCTCTTTGGTTCCTCTCCGCCCTGTTTA
>NW_020870127.1:470046-483568 GCF_003789085.1 Penaeus vannamei | reverse complement strand
GATAGTATATATATATGTATGTATATATAATGTATTATATATATGTATATATATAATATATATATATGTATATGTATATATATATATATTATATATATATATATATGTATTATGTATTTATATATGTATATATATTATATATATGTATTATATTATATATATATATTATTATATATGTATATATATACATATGTATTATATGTATAAATCATGTATATAATTATAGTTAATGTATATATAAATAATGTATATATATGTTATAATATATACATATATTATATACATATATGTATGATATATGTATATATAATATATATATATTGTATATGTATAATGTTATAGTGTATCTGTATTGTTAATATAATATTATATATATATATAAGTATTTTATATGTATAAGTGTATATGTATTGTATAAATGTATATGTATATGTAATGTATATATATACATATATACTATATGGTGTGTGTGTGTGTGTGTGTGTGTGGTGTGTGTGTGTGTGTGTGTGTGTGTGTGTGTGTGTGTGTGTGTGTGTGTGTGTGTGTGTGTGTGTGCGTTGTGTGTGTGTGTTGTATTATATATATAATATAGTAGTTAATATATCATATAGTATACAGATATTATAAATATACATATATATTATACATAATTATATATATATATATATCCTATAAGATATTGGCATCTACTTATAATAACATACTAGCATACAACATACAATATATATATATATAATATATGTATATCTATATACTAATCCATATGCATACACATATACATATGCATACCGTACATAATACATACATACATATTTTCAGTATACTATTCTATAATATATTGATGACTCATTATGATTATGATTGTATATATATTAATAGATATATATATAATATATATATAATATAATATAAACACATATAATGACTTATGTTCACAAACAACACACACACACACACACACACACACAACATCACACACACACACACCGCACACACACATACGTCACACATTCCATAATATATACAAAATTAGTGTAATACATAAAACAATAAATGGCAGTAAACAAACGTGAAAAGAATAGTAAGGAAAAAAAGTAAGATAAATAATAACAATAAATTAATAATTAATAAATTTATGAAATTCAATAATAATAATAATAATAAGGATAATTAAAATTTCAATAATTATTAACATTTAATAAAATGGTAATAATGCTATCATGCAATTAAAATTATCAATAATAATTAATTACTAATAAAAATAAACCGACGTAGAAGTAAAGATAATAATAAATTATAGATGGCAACTGAATAATAATAAATAGGTAATAGACGATATCATATGATAACAATAACAATATAATATCTACATTGATAATAGTAATAGAATAAAAAAATAACAAAAGCAATAATAACAAATAATAGTAATAATTTTATTATAAAATAAATGGTAAAATGAAAGAATAAAAAATATTAAAAATAATATGAAACAATCTTAACATAATAATATACAATAATAATTTGACAACCTTGATAATAATAATAATAATAATAATAATAATAACAATAATCATAACAAAAAATAATAATTACAATAATAATAACAACAACAATAATAATATCATATCCATAAATGATTCGCTGACAACAGTACAATAGACAACATCCGCGACAATAAGTCTTAGGAACTCGGTCGCCTCGTTTCACTAACGAACACATCCAACTAATTTTATTGTCACTAAACTTACGAGAGAATGTACTGTGGGTGATATTCTCGTAACTGTCCATCGTTTTAGGAAATGATCTAGTATCATAAGTACACACTATCTCGTTGAACCACACAATATAGGAAGCATGTGGCAGTCTTGTGAATATGATCCGACATGACTGCCACCTTCTCAGAAATCCTTTGGAGAGCTTTTATAATCATAATAACTCCGAGAGGCATACCAGTCATATATCCAGATGGAAGAAATATCCTTGTAACTTCAACGCGAAGCTACAAACTGTAATGAAGTGATAATTAAAATAACGATTCCGTAGTGCCGCTGCTTACAATCTGGCAACATGAAGAGCTTGGAGCAAAATAAACATAAACTCTGCAATATGCATGTAAAAGAAAACACTTGCACTGCATTACAAATGCCTTGAATACAAGCCTTTGCAAATAACTAGTACGAGGTGTAGTATACTGTAAGGCTTTTGCAGTGAGTCCTTCAATAGAATTAGAGATACACATATATTTCATCCTTGTTTCTCTGTAGTTCTCTGTAGCATGTTCGTACTTAGAATAATTATACCAAGCTACTTGGCATTAGATCAGCGCGTGAGAGAAATTCCCTAATGCCACAGACGAGACTGCAAACTAGGAAAATTGCAGACACTGATATAAAAACTGACACGAAAAGACTACAAATGAGACAGGAAGGAGCTAAAAGGGAGGATGGCTGTATATAAAGGTCGTTTCGGGTGAGCACGAGCAGGGAAGACATAATGTCTGAGATGTTGTGCAAGGTCAGGACGCACAATATCGGCTTGGGAAGGTGGCCCTTCTTTTAATATCATCGCCGAAAGAAATGTAAACTCCCGGTACCTTGTAAAGTAAACCTTCTAACGCACGCAGGCAAAGAGCGACACGCACATGCACAAACAGACCGGCACAGAGCGAGAATCCAAACGCGTATATATCCCTCCTCCTCTCTTCTACGCTCTCCAATTTCCCTTTCCTTTCCTTTACTCATCGCTTCTCTTCTATGCCTTTTATACGCCTCAAGGCAACGTGCTGAAAGGTCACTTGGAGATCAAGTTACACACCAGGATGTTGCGATGGAATCCGATATGCTCTAGAGGGAGACGGAAAATGGCTCTCCTCCTCATCCCGGTGATCTCAGTGGCATGGAAGGCCTCATATTATCCTTAAACATTGATAGTCAACTTCCGTACCTCTTCTTTATCCATATGTATATGAATACACACACACATACATATATACATGGGTACATCGATACATACATAATTACACACACACACACACACACACACACACACACACACACACACACACACACACACACACACACACACACACACACACACACACATGTACATATTCAATGGCTTATACATTATTGTTATTATCATTATCATCAATATTATTATCAATATAAAAATAATAGTAATAGACTTAGAACAATATTCATTATCATTACAATTATAATTATAAGTATTATCCTATACTTAATACCAATCATAAATATAATTATATCAATAACAATATTGATAATGATAATAATGTTAATATTGTTAGTAGTTATCGTAATAGTATTAGTATTAGTAATAGTAGTAGAATTAGTAGTTGTGGTAGTAGTAATAGTAATAATAACAGCATCAACAGTTGTAGTAGTAGCAGTAGTAAAATTATGATAATAATTGTATTAACAATAATAGCAACAATAATAGTAACAATACTTATTATTATTAATATTAGTTATTTCCTCCGCAAAGGATGTTATACTTCTGGTACCGTTGCTTAGTTGTTTTTTCGTTGGTTAGCAGGATAACTTATAATCATTTATTTTTTCTTTTTTTGTCCTAGCCAAACTTGGATGCCATTGAATTCGGTGGTGATCGGGATCATGATCCGGATTTAGGAACTTTTTTAAAGGATTCATTGTCACTGCGAGACAGGAAAACCCCGACGCCACCAGTGAACTTGAGAAAGAGGTTATTTTAATGTAATTCTTCGTGTGAATATTTTCATTGCATCAGTGACCCTATTGCCTTAGCGGAGGTATTATTATGACTGTGATTATTATCTTTATCAGTAGTAGCAGTATCATTATTATCATACTTATTATTGAAACATCAACAACAACAACAATAATAACAATAGCGACAATGACCCGGATTTCAAGAATAATCCTAACAACGGTAATATCAATAATAATCATGATAATGGTAGCAATAACAATGACAATAATGATAGCAGTAGTAATGATGATGATCATGATCATGATGAAGGTGATAATGATGATAAAAACAATAACAAAATTAAAACTAGAAATAATAATACAAATACTTGTAATACTATTAATATCAAGAATAGTATTTATAATAATAATATCAGTAATAATAATCAAAACAATATAATCATAATTAAAGAAGAATACCTACAACAATAACAATAAAAAACAATAACAAAAATAACAAATAAATACATTAAGGATAATATACAAATAAAAGAATCTAAAAAGGTATTAAAATAACAGCAACGCTGAATGACCGCCCAGATCATTATCACATCCTCGTGGACAAAGTAATTTCCTGCTTCTCCACCCCATGAATTACAGGGGAGTTACATAGCCTCGGGTGATAATAATGATAATAATAACAATGATGCTGCTGATGATGACGATAATTATGATAATTATTACAATAATAATGATGATAATTACTATAAACTAAATATCATCAAGAATGATAATAAAAATGATAGTTGTAATAATAACAATTATTGGAAAGTTTCATCACCTCCAATGCGTAACATCTGCATTCCCCTTATTCTAAGTTTCGTACTTTATTGATATCTATCTCCCTTCTTTCTTCCTCCACATACGCTCCTTCATCTTGCATCATACCTCTTCCTCCTCTTAATTCTCCTTCCCACACCCTCTTCCTTCTCTTCTCCATCCTCCACATTCCCCTCTTCCTTCTCTCCTTCTTCCCTCCTCCTCCTTCTCTTCTCTCTTCCTCCCCATCTTCTTCTTTCTTCATCATCCTCCCACTTATTTTCTTCCTCCTCCTCTCCCTCTTCCTTCTCATCTTCTTCTCTTCCTCTCCCCCTTTTCTCTGCGACATTAAATCTGTCATATGTTCCCTTTGATCCGCTCATGACCTCTCCAACAGGAATCTCTTTCTATATTCCTTGCCGTTCCTTCGCTCTCCATTTCTCTCTCATTCCGTCTCTCTCTACTTTTTATTCGTCATTCTCTTCCTCTTTCCTTCTTAGTTTCATGCACAATCTCTCTCCCTCTCCTTCCTCCTCGCTCCGTCATGTCTCCCTTTGGCCTCGTGATTACTCTTATTCTCTTCTTTCTATTTACTCTCTCTTTTCTATTTCTCTACCTTCTGCCCCTCTCTTTCGTTTCTTCCATTACCTCCTTTTCTCTGTCTTCTTCGTTTCATCCATCCTTCTTTCCTCTCATTCTTCGCTTCGACCTTGTTCATTCTCCTTTTCAATATCCTTCCTCATCTATCTTTTCCCCTCTCTTTCATCCTGTTTCTCATTGTTCACTTCATTTTTTCATTTCATCCTCCCCCGCCTCAATTCCTCATCCTCTAGAATATCCCTCCACCCTTCTCTTTTCCTCTCCTCCTTTTTCATTTCATCCCCCCTCAGTCTCCCTTCCCTCTCCCTCTCCCTCCTCCTCTCCCTCTCTCTCTCTCTCTCTCTCTCTCTCTCTCTCTCTCTCTCTCTCTCTCTCTCTCTCTCTCTCTCTCTCTCTTCTCTCTCTTCTCTCTCTCTCTCTCTCTCTCTTCGTCCTCCCTCGAGACTCTCGTGACATTCCACCTTGCAACCTTCCTGGATCAGAAGCCTCCCCGCAGATGTTTTTGCAAAATGCGCATGACCAACCAACCCCTTCCCTCCTACCCTCTCTCCCTCACCCCTACCCTGTCTCCCCACCCCTTTCCTCTCCCAAACCCCTACCACTCTCCTCAATGCTTCAACACCTTCCCCAACCCCTCCTCTCTCTCTTCCCCCTTCCTCAATCCTACACCCCTTACGTCCCTTCCCCTCTTACTGCCTCCCCTCCCTACTGCTCAATCCCTTACCTCCCCCGACCCCATTCCCATCCACACTCCCCCCCCCCTCCTACCGAGAGCTTGCAACACATTCCGCAAGACTTAAAGTTGAGGTGTAACAGCTTCTTAAGATCACACGCTGGGAGGCAGATGAGGATGCTCTCCGCCGTATTCCAAGGAGCGGCGGTTCCTCCGAAAACACTTAGGGAACGGGTCCTCAGGTTTTCAGGTCTTCGGGTCTTTAGGTCTTGCATATTCAGGTCTTCAGGCGTTCGGGTCTATAGGTCTTCAGTTTTTTTTAGCTCTTCGAGTCTTAAGATTTTCTTTTTAGGATTTCGTGTCTTCGGGTCTTTAGGTTCCAGGACTTGAGTCTTTGGTTCCACAGTTGAGCTTCAGGTTTTCGAGTCTTCGGATCTTCAGCTTTTCGGGCATTTAGTTTTACGAGTCTTTAGGGTTTAGAGGGGGAAGTCTTTAAGTGTTAGGTTCTTAAGGTTTCCCACTCCTCAGGTTTTCTGGTCATCGGGCCTCCGTATCTATGTTTTCCGGTCTTTAAGTTTCCTTAGGATTTCCAGGTTTTAGTTTTTCCTGTCTTGAAATTATCGGGTCCTTAAGTTTTCCTGTCTTTAAACTATCGGGTCCTTAGGTTTTTCGGTCTTTAGGTCTTCGCGCCTTTAGATTTTTGGGTTTGTCGGTTTGTGGGCCATGATATCGCCTTTCTTTCAATATTTGTGACTGATGAATAAATGTGTTGATAGATAGATACATGGATAAATGTGTAGGCGAATAGGTAAGTAAATTGGCAGAAGGGATAAATGAATAAATTAATGAATGAACTGATGGATAAACCGACGGTTACAGAGAATTTTTTTTGTAAATATTTCGAAGAAATGTAGACTTCACCGGCGGTGATATTTTGAAACGTACTGCTTCAATTAATATATTATTCATTGGCTACTGTCTGAAAAGAGAGTAATTTCAGTAAAAAATGGGGGGGGGGGGTAAATGAAAGAAAGAAGAGCGTAAAAATACAAATATATGCCAACATTTCGGTCTATCACATCGCACATTCCCGCACGCACACAGACACATGTATGTACACATATATAAATACATTTATATAGATATATATATAATTTATATATATAAATGTGTATATATATATATATATATAATATATATATATATATTAGAGAGAGAGAGAGAGAGGAAGAGAGAAGAGAGAGAGAGAGAGAGAGAGAGAGAGAGAGAGAGAGAGAGAGAGATCCGATCGAGGCGCAGAGATTAAAAACCGACAACCAGATAGGCCAAAAAACTAGCCATAGTAAAATGCAAGCCCAATCCGCAGCAGGCGGGAGCAAGGACGAGGACAAGGAAGGGCGCTGGGCCACGCTGGCGGCCGCGGCGCCGACCCCCCCGACGACTCCTTCTCTTTAAGCTGCACAGCGCGCTCCCTCAGTCGTCACTAAGATACTAACTATTTCTTTTTGCTAAATCCTCCTCGAAACAGTGTCCGACTCGCACGACGCACTCCGGAAAATATGTACGAAAATGGACCTCTTCATCGCCATAGAAACACAGGAAATTCGAAGTGGTGAGGCACACAATACATTTAAAGGAAAGGAGAGAGAGAGGAGGACGGCCAGGAAAATAAGGCCAGGAGATGCAGATGATGGAAGTGTATGGCAACTCGAGGCAGCTGCGACCCTCGGACCAAATGTAGGCCAGAAGTGGAAGCATCGCGAGGAATATAGCCGTGGCAGGGCTATTTTTAGAACTGCGACTATATTGTTGTTAAATCATATCAGTCCCACCTTTTCCCTTATACGCAGTCATGGAGGGAGAGAAAAAAGATGATTTGTCGTTTCATGTCACGATGAGGTCGAATGTGAGGAGAAAGTATTATGGAATAATCCGTCTTTTTCCTCATTGTTTTGCTTTCTGCTCGCTCTCGCTCTCTCTCTCTCTCTCTCTCCGCAAGTACTTTTCTCACTTAGTCTTCCTCTTCCTCCCTTTCTCTCCGTGTCCACTCCTCTCCCAAATTTGTTTTTTCTTTAGAATTCTCTCCACCCCGTTCCTTCACATCTCGTTGGAGGCTGACAAGCGTGCATCGGCGGAGAACCTAACGTTACAGCGACACTCGAGACATGAAGACCTCGACTGTGCTCGATATTCCGTTCACATCTCGACAGCCTCACACAGATGCCGATTCGCAAACAAGGGGAACTGGACGATGTATGGCAACTGAAATGAACTTGATCTTTGAGCCAAACAATGGAGCTGCCGATTTGCGCGAATGGACGCAGCCTTGCAATAGGCTAAGATGTGAAGGCAGAGCAGAATACATTCCGTCAATATTCACAAACGTCAATGCACATGTACAACTTAATGTCTTGTATTTGCAGGTAGAACTCGTTGTAGTGTCTACAGTCTTAGGACTTTATGTGTATTTGCCATTTCGACATTTTCAACGAAGCGTAATTTCTCTCTGCTGTTCCATTGGTGATAAAAGTTGTGGTAATTCTGAACTTCGTTTGTCACAACAGAACTTACTATCTGTATACAGCCGTCCCTTATTCTACATTTTCTTTCTCTTTAATTTTCTCTCTATCTCCGATTATATCAACATCCCTTTCTCCTTTTCTATCTCTCTTATATATATACCTATGCAGCTATTTATATATATAACTTTCTTGTTCCTCATATTCTCCATTATGCCTTTTCTTGAGCACGCATTTCCTCCATCATTCCATTCCCCTTTCTTTCTTTCCCGTCCTCCTCCTTTTCATCTCTCTTTCCCTTTCTCCCCCCACCCCTCAAACTCCCCGACACTAACATGCAAGTGTGCATTAGCAGCCACGCATTACCATGTGCACAATAAAATTCATGGAACATGTATATCTTCGCATTAGTTAAAACAACACACATGCAAGTAAGTATACTGAAAGCAGTACATTTGGCCTCTGCTGAAGAGAGCAAAGAGAAAGAGAGGAGAAAGGAAGAAAATGAGAGGGGTGAAGAAAATGAGAAAATAAGAGGGAGGGGGGAAATGAAGAGAGAGAGAGAGAGAGAGAGAGAGAGAGAGAGAGAGAGAGAGAGAGAGAGAGAGAGAGAGAGAAGAGAGAGAGGGAGGAGGGAGAGAGAGAGAGAGAGAGAGAGAGAGAGAAGAGAGAGAGAGAGAGAGAGAGAGAGAGAGAGAGAGAGAGAGAGAGAGAGAGAGAGAGAGAATGATTATATAAATTCACAGGCAAGTAGGCAGACAGGCATCGGTCACGCAAGACATAAGTACCCATTCACAGCCGCCAGTTCGTAATTCGCTCCCACAAGAAAGCCAAACCTCACAGTACACTCCTCCCCCTTTCCGAATCATCTATAGAACGTTTGAACCCCCTCTCTCAGCCAGAACGTACTCTTTCTACCCTAAAGTACATTAACAAACTAATGGCAAATCGTAAAATGGACCGGTCGAAGTTGTGTTATAACGGCAATCCATCTCCTTGGGCCTTCCTGGAGATCTGCCAAGGGTCTTTCGTCGCTGCACTAACAGGTCATTTTTTCATACCTTGTCAACAGATCTGGGATTTTCCTTGTGTGTCCTAATCAAAATAACACGAAACAAAAAAAAATAAAAAAAAAAACGTGAAAATGTGAAAGATAACAGCCTTAGTGTATGGGTACTGCTCTTAATATTAGTGAGGAATTATACTTTCCCTTGAATATCCAACAGGAGAAAGTGGCGGGACACTCTTATTATTTGTTATATCATCATCATCATCATCACTATCATCATCATCATTACTATCGTTATCACTATCACCATCATCATTATTATTATTATTATTGATAACGGATAATCTTCTTTATTGTCGTAGTTGTTAATTTTTCATCGTTTTTATTATTGTTTGATCATCAGCCTTAATCTTATTAACATCATTATATTACATTTGCTACTAATATTTCTATCATTGATATTACTGTTGCTTATATCGCCATCATCGTAATCATTATCATTATCATGAATGTTATTATTTTTATCAATATCATTATTATTATCGTCCGAATCATCATTATTGCTACAATTATTAATATGGTTATGATTATTATTATCATTAATACTATCATTGTTATTACTTTTATGATTATCATTACCATCATTATTTTTCCACCATCATTATCATTACCATTATCCTTAATAAAATCTTTGTTAGCATTGCATTTTTGTCATTATTATTATCATTATCATCATCATTATCATCATTACTATTGTTACTATTAAAAGTAGCAGTAGTATTGTTATTGGTGTCATTATCATTATTTTCATCTTTATTATCACTGTTTTTATCATAATCACAGTCATAATAATAACAGTAATGTTAATAATAATGATAATTTTAATAATGATAAGAAGAAAAACAACAATAACAATAACAAGAATGACAACAAAACAACAGCACTAATAATAACAATACTACTAATAATAATGATAATGACGATAATAATAATAATAATGATAATAATAATAAAATAAATAATAATAATAATCATCATCATCATCATCATAATAATAATAATAATAATAACAATAATATAATAATGATGATAATAACAATAATGATTAATCC
This sequence comes from Penaeus vannamei, assembly GCF_003789085.1. Classification (NCBI taxonomy): domain Eukaryota; kingdom Metazoa; phylum Arthropoda; class Malacostraca; order Decapoda; family Penaeidae; genus Penaeus; species Penaeus vannamei. The sequence continues at coordinate 473,147 of NW_020870127.1, read as the reverse complement.
TTATCATAATTATTATGACCACTGTTACTTTCATCATTTCTATTATCATTATCATCATTATATCACAATCAACATATCATAAACACCATCCTCATTAATATTCATACTTTACTCATTACGAAAGCAGGTCACAACTTTGAAACCTTCATTTCCTAAGCGGATTCCATACTGAAAACTCGAGACGCCCATCACGCCCAACCTGTGGCATAAACAGGAACTCTGCGACAACCGAGAGTAATATTTAAAACGTATTTACTCTCCCAAAGTAATATCACACCTGAGTAACGTTCAATCAGCTATAACGCAAAGATTACATTCTCTAAATTAGTTATTTTTTCTGAAGAGTAGCTGGACAATGAAACAAAAAGAAAACAGTAAAAACTGGCATAACTTTATTTGTTTATTTGATACGTAACAGTGTGTTTGTTTGTAGTTCTGTCATTGTACATTCATTCAAATATTCTTCCACTTTTCAGAGTTTTTTTCTATTACCTTTTTTAGTCATGCTATGGTTGAAGGCCTTGGTGACTATTTCAATGATATATTAATGATGTTGATATTCACGTCAATATTGGATCTTGTCATACTGAATTGTAGCTGCAAGGGAATTAGTAATCGTTGGTACAGCTTTCATTTGTGGACGGCTATAACGTCTTGACCCCTGGCTTTCATGGACTAACGCTCGTATCCAGAGAAATGTAAAATCATTAATGCTTTTCATGGAATCGTTGTTACTACGAGTAAATATTACGAGACTACATATCCATCCCGCGGTAAGCAAAACCCCAGGCCAGGCGCACACCCGATCCTGACGCTCGGTGCCATCGTCGCTTCCGCGTGTCTCTTCGCAACCCTCGTCAGCGGCGTCTCCGCCGTCGGTCTCCCGCAGGGCAACGCGCGTCCTTCGCGGGCGAGTGCGACGCCGAGAGAGCCGCCCGACGGCGGCCGGCGTGTTGGTGCAGCTTTATATCTCCTGCATACGAGACCCCTCCCCTCCCTCCTCCCTCCGCCCCTACCCGCCCCTTCCTTCCCTAACTCCCCCCCTGCGCCCCCTCCCCCGCCCTCCAGGTACGAGGGAACTTAGGATCCCGTGACTGGCACTCGGCGGCCGAGTAAAGGTGAGGCGCAGCGAGGACCGAGGTTCAAGGACCTGCGGCGGAGGGCGCGGCTTGAACTCGCACGAGCTCGGCGCTCCGCTGCGGCGCTGCAGTCGCATTTTGCATCTTGTTTCCATTGCCACTGTTAGTACTATTATGATGTAGTTGTTATCATCATTATCATAATTTTTACCGTCATATCCATCATTAATATCATCATCATCATTGGTATTATCATTACTGTTAATATTATCATTATACCTATAATTATCCTTATCATTATCCTCTTACCATTGCTTAATTGTGTCATTGCCGTTACTTTCATAATTATCAGATTAATGACTACTATCACCATCATCGCTATCATTTTCGTTTTCTTAATTAGTGTATCTGTATATCGGTAAAATGAAGAGTAATTTAATACACATGTAACGTTAAAAAAAATATTGACATGCACCATTTTGAGAGGCTAAGATGAGCATTTGGGACAGTAGAGATAAATACATATATAATGAAATGAATAATATATATATATATTATATATATTATATATATTTATATATATATATGAATTAGATTAATTAAGAAATATAACAAATAGATTAATGGATATATAAATACTGAATTGGCAAATCAGTTAGTACATAGATAATTAATAGCGTAATGAATAATAATAAATAGGTAAATGCCTATATAACAAATAACATGAAAACACAAATATAAGCAAATTAAACAAACACTGAAAAAATAAAAAAAGGAAAATAAGAAATTAAAAAAAAATAAAAATCAAATCCAAACAGCCGTTAACTTAAAAAAGAAAAATAACAAAATAAAACTTCCTCACAGTTTATGCGCTCTTGTTCCCGTGAAGAAAAGAAAAAAAACTTTTTTCCTTTTTTGCACGTTTAAGGAGCAAACTAATTGGATTAAGACACAAGGGTTTTATAAATCCTCGATCACGACATAAAGACTCCAAGCAGGATTTGGAGACAGGCAAAATGAAAATGTTTATTTATTAACGCGGCCTTATTTCTGTCAACCTGTTTGTCTGTCTGACTCTTTGTTCGTTTCTTTGTGTGTTCGTGTCTTTCTCTGTCCCTTTGCTTGTCTGTTCGCCTCTTAATGTGTCTGTCTTTTTGTCTCTCTATCCATCTGTCGGTTCGTCAGTTCATGTGTCTGTTTGTTCGTCTGATAATTTGCTGGTTTGTTTACCTGTTTGTGTATCCGTTTGTTCTTTTGTCCGTTTGCTCATCTATCTGTCTGTTCGTTTGTCCTTCTGAATGTCTGCTCGTCTGTCTGTCCATCTGTTTATTTGTTCTGTCTTGTCTAATCTCCGTTTCTCTGTGTATGAGTGCATTAGTATGTTGAGCTGTCTGTCGGTCTATTGGCTTGTCTGTCTGTCGACTTCTCTGGATATATCACAAGCCAATGAAGGTATCAAACTAAAATTTTCAGATTACGCCCAAAAGTCTTTAACACTGAAGTATCACCTTATATTTTCATGAACTCTATGTCAGAGAAGTCAATTAATAAATCACCATCAATTCTAAGTCTTTTCAACATGGCAAAAAAGTTCTTGGCTAGAAAAAAAAAATCGTTAAAAGTAGTTGACATACCTCATTTCAGCAGGAAAAATAAAACTATAATATATTGATGCTATTAGATCATATGACTTCCCTTTACATAATGCCCACGTAATTAAAAGCAGAACCCCCATTAGTATTCCCAGATGTGATTGCACGTTAAAACTATTACCGGTAAACAGTTTTGCCAGACACAACATCGACGAGGGTGTTAAACGGAGTTGGTAATAGCGCAGTCAACAATAGCCGATGCAGCTGGGAGTATTTTAATACGAACAAGTTTCCTCTGTTGGGGTTTTTAAAAAGGTAATAATAAAACAGAAGATTGTTGCCTTTCAAATTTTCGGATGTGGAGTGGGAATAATGGATCAGAATGCCGAGCCAATCAGTCGCGAAAATTTCATCTACATAAATATAAACG
>NW_020870127.1:455046-457546 GCF_003789085.1 Penaeus vannamei | reverse complement strand
TTTGTACTAGTATATCGGTTGTTGATTCTGCGTGATGCCCGACTATGACTGCCCTTGTGTGATGCGTGCGTGCGTGCGTTGCGTGGATGACTGCTGTGTGAGTGTGTGTGTGTGTGTGTGTGTGTGTGTGTGTGTGTGTGTGTGTGTGTGTGTGTGTGTGTGTGTGTGGTGTGTGTGTGTGTGTGTGCGTGTGCGTGTGCGTGTGCGTGTGCGTGTGCGTGTGCGTGTGCGCGTGGTGCGTGTGCGCGTGTGCGTGTGTGTAAATGCGTGCGTGCGTATCTGTAGGTAAAGCTTTGGAAGTATGCATATTTAGGTGCTTATATAAAACTTTAAAAAACTATTTCTAAAATCTAAATGCCCATGCTTGTGCCTCTCGCACGAAAGCAACACGACATATACATATAATTACCACGGAAGCAAAAGAGAAGAAGATATACAAGCAACACCAGGGAGTAATGACCCCGCGTTTCGGAAAGGGGGCAGAATAAAACAGGACATGAGAGAAGAGAGAGAGAAGAAGCCATAGAAAGAGGGGGGGGGATAACGCGGAGAGGAAGGGAAGAGCACGACGGAGCGGGGGAAGAGTGAATAAAGGAAATTCTTGCAACGTTGACATGCACGGGTTCATACGGGGAGAGCAATGCAATGTGGGAAGTTGCAGGTGTAAATGCCCGATTGGACGTTGAACCCGAAGGCGATTCCTGGCGGGTTTTGCATGCTTGGGAAAAGGAACTTGAGAGAGGGTTGTGTGTTTGAGGGGGGGGGGCAGAGAAGAGAGGGAAAAGTGAGATGGACGTAGGGATACGCGGAAAAGAAGGGAGTAAGAGACAGAGAAGTGAGATGGACGGAGAAGGACAATAAGAGAAGGAAGAGAGAGAGGGAGGGAGGGGAGGGGAGGGGGAGGAGGAGAGAGGAGAGAAAAAGGAAGGGGAGGAGAAGGGAGAAGAGGGAGAAGGAGAGGGAGAGAGAGAGACAAACAGACAAAGGGAGAGAGAGAAGGAGAGAGAGAGAGAGAGGAGAGAGAGAGAGAGAGAGAGAGAGAGAGAGAGAGAGAGAGAGAGAGAGAGAGAGAGAGAGAGAGAGAGAGAGAAGAAAGGACGGAGGAGGAGGTAATCCAGAGGGGCGACGAACCCTCTAGCCCTGTTTCGGGGTCACAGGGTATAAGGGAACCCAAATCCACCCACACCATTGTCTCGGGTGAATTTAGGCGGAAATGAGTTCCTGTATGGAGTCTGAGTCATACTAAGCAGGTATACACAAAGCATACGCACACACACACACGCACGCAGACACACACCCACACCCACACACACCTACACGCACACTAGCACCACGTGGTATATATCGATGGGTCTCTGGCAGCGTTCCCGGGCGAGTGATCTCACTGACACTTTACTACATTTAAGCAAAGATCCGGTCTCCTCCCTCTACGGCTCTCCACCTCTTCTTTCATTTTCACTTTTCTCTTTCTCTTTCTCTCTCTCACTCTTTCTTTCTCTCTTACATTCTTTCTCTTTCTCTCTTTCATTCTTTCTCTTTCTTCTCTTCTCTCTCTCTCTCCCTTCTCTTTTTCTCTCTCTTCTCTCTCTCTCTCCCTTCTTCTTCTCTCTCTCTCTTCTTCTTCTTCTTCTCTCTCTTCCCTTCTCTTCTTCTCTCTCTCTCCCTTCCTCTCTCTCTCTCCTTTCCTCTCTCTCTCTCTCCCTTCCTCTCTCTCTCTCCCTTCCTCTCTCTCATTCTCTCTGTATCTTCCTTTCCCACTCTTTTTTCCATTCATATACCCTATCTTTTCTCTACTTTTCTCGTTTATTGCATACCTTCCCTGTGGTGTTTTTTTCTTTCTCCTCGCGCTCTCTTTCACTGCCTCCCTCTCCCTCTCCCGCTATCCTTCCGTTTATCCCTCATCCTCTTGCATTCTCCCGCACTCTGCCCCTCTCCTATTCCCGTCCCTGCCCTCGTTCCCTTGTTCTTTTGCCTCTTTCTTCTCTTCTCCCTTTTATTCCTTCTTTTCTCCTTGTCCTCCCTTTTTTCAGTACTAAGATTAGAGGTTGAGACGTTGGTAGCGGAATCGATTCACTGACTCTTGCAGCTGACCACTTAATTTCATTTTTTCTCGTTTTCTCTTTAATTTCTCATATAATACTACTTCGATGTTTTGTTATTATATATTTTTTAATTCACCTGTTAACTTTTCTTGTCACAATTACAAATTAGTTATATGCCATTAAATTGCCACGAGACAGCGTACGGAGCCAGAAGAACCTCCAAAGAATGTTTTGTATAGATGTTGCATCATACAGTAATTTAGGAGTTACACACATACACTCCCTAGAACAGAGGCGTGAGAGTGAGGAGAGGGAGAGGAGACAATGGAGAGACGAGAAGAGAGAGCGAAGAAAGAAAAGAAAGTGAGAGAAGAGAGAGCGAAGAAAGAAAAGAAAGTGAGAAAGAAAGAGAGAGAGAGAGAGATAGAAGAGAGCGAGAGCGAAGAACGAAAAGAAAA
>NW_020870127.1:447546-450046 GCF_003789085.1 Penaeus vannamei | reverse complement strand
TCTCTCTCTCTCTCTCTCTCTCTCTCTCTCATTCTTATCTATTCACTCATTCACTCTTCACTTTTTTGGAACCCATTTCTTTCTTTCGCAATTATTCATTCTCCCTTTCTCTTTTCATCCGCGCCTCTGTCGTTTCTACTACGCCTCTCCCACCGTTCGTAATGCGACTTTTATTCTCCCAAAATTAAGCAGATCTGATGAAATATCCGTCGATTCCGCATCTGACATAATGGTCAATCATCGGTCAATCGCCTGGTGTGACGTCATCAAAGCTTCCTGCATTTCTCCGGAACTCAAATAGGTTTCTGTGGCTGCCCGACCATTAAGGGCGATTTTCGTCAAAACTACATATCAGATTAAAGTCAAATGTTGATGAGATTTATTTCATGATACCCAAGGATAGATTTGGTAAAATGATAATGGCAGGGGCCATAGCCTTTATTTTTTGGTTTACGTGTGTGTGCGGGTGAGCGTGTGCGTATGCGTGTGCGTGTAAGCGCGCACGAGCATGCTCCAGATGTTATACCGAAATTTATAATTCCGACCGTCCATTACTAACTACTAGATATAGAAGGAGCTTTCATACGTCCCCACTCCCCGAACACACACACAAGTATTTTCGTTCTTACAGAAAATTCACGTCACATATTTTAAAAGACTTTCATAACCATAACCGCCATGATTCCACGATCCCCCACCCCCCACACACTTTCCCTCTCCCTCCTCCCCGCTCCCCACTTTGCTCTCCCCTTGCTCCCTGCCCTTAATCCGGAGCAGACATATCTTCTGTGATAATCTACAGGGTATCAAAAAGAGAGGGAGGGAGACCGGGAATATGAGGCTGGGGAGAGGGAAGAGAGAAAAAGGGAAAGAGGGAGAAGAAAGGATTAGGTAGATAGAAAGAGAGGGAAAGAGAGAGAGGAGAAAACGAGAGGGAGAGGAGAGCAGAGAAAGAAGGCCAGGAGGGAGAGAATGAAGGAGGGAAGAAAAAACGACGACGGAAAACAAGTAAAAGAAAAAAATATAGGACATGATAACGGAAAAGAAAAGAGAAGAGTGAGAAAAAACACCAAAAGATTAAACAAATGGCAAAAAAAGAAAAAAGAAAAAAAACATACGACACAACAACGCAGAGGAAAGATGATAAGAGAAATAACATGCACCTATATTGCAACATCTCCTACCACGAAGTTGCTTGGGAGTGCATACCGGGGTCATGCAACTGCACATGAACCTCCACCCTTAAACTGGTCGCTTGCAATATCACGTGATGACCTTGAAGGGGGGGGAGAAAGGGGAGACAGGTGGTAAGGAGAGGCGATGAGAGGGAGATAAGGAAGGAGGAAGAGGAGGAAAAAGCGATAAAGACAAAGAGGTAGAGGAAGAGGATGGAAAAATAGATAAGTCAAGAGAGGCGAAAAGAGGACAGCGGAAATACACGAGGAGGAGAAAGAGGAATATAGAAGCGGTGGGAGATGAAAGAAGCTAAGACAAAAGACGAAAGGAAAAGGAGAATAACAGAAAGACGAAGAAATCATTAAGAAAAGGAAATATAATCGGAGAACTATTAGAAGAAAGAAAGACGGGAATAAAGCAGAGGAAACAAATATATGACAGGAGAAAATATTCATAAGCAGAATAATAAAATACATAAATAAATTAAATACTATCTCAAAAGCACGATACTCCAAATGAAATCCAACAGACGAAGAAAGAAGATAAAAAGGAAATAGAAGAAAAAAGACAAGTCATGCCACCGAAAAAGTTAATAAGTTACCAACAGAATTCATTAACCTTGGCTTCTGATTCCCGCTCGCCAACGAAAGAGGAGAAACCCAATAAAGTGATAAATCCAAGGAAGATTCCGGAGCGAAAGACACGTAAAGGAAGACGTCAGCTTCCGGTAGCAAGCCAGGCAAGCATGAAATGAGGTAATAAAGAGAGACACGAGAATAAATGAGGAAGAAGTGATAGGTTAAAGCAATGCTCAGAGGGGGAATGTAGGTATGAGGTAAGAAAGGAGGAATGTGACAGTATCAGAGAAGGAAGGTGAAAGAGAAGAGACGGCAGGAAGAGAGAAGAAGGAAGGAAGAGGAGAAGGGAAAGAGGGAAAAAAATGGGGAAAGGAAGATATGGGAATTAATAATTAATAAATTAATGAAAGAGAAAAGGAAGGAAGGAAGGAAGAAGGGAAGAGAAACAAGAAAGAAGAGAAAGAAGGAAGAACAGGCAATAGGAAGTAAGAAAAGAAAGAATAAACGAAGGGAGGAAGAAATGGAATAAGACAGGGAACAAAGGAAGGAAGGCGGAGGCAAATGAAGAGGAAAAACGAAGGAAAGTAAAATAATAATACGAAGAAAGAGGAAAAAAGGAAACAGGTAGATAGCTTCATCAGAATTATGTGAGAGAACCGGGTTGATGTCCTTTACGCATCAGAGAGAAAAACACAGGAAGCAGCATGAATATTAATCAATATTATCAACATTTCTGTCACCCTGAT
>NW_020870127.1:430046-432546 GCF_003789085.1 Penaeus vannamei | reverse complement strand
TCGTCTTAATTAATGGATTAATCTCACAGACCACGACCAGAAAACAAAAAATAAATAAAGAAAAAAGCAACCACGAAGAGTAAATGATAATGATAATGATAATAACAACGACAATAATAATAATGATAATGATAATATGATAATGATTATGATAATAATAATAATAATAATGATGATGATGATGATGATGATGATGATGATGATGATAATAATGATAACAATAACAATAGTAAAAAATAATCATAATAACTAATATCATAATGACAACAGCAACAACAATAATGAACAAACAAGAATCAACCCAAACAAATGCACAGCAAACAAGGAAACTGCATGGTCTCATCACCAAAATCCCCGGGCGACATGGCATCTTCAGGAGCAGCCTCGGCCCCGGAGACACAATGTCGGCCCGCCCGCACAGAGCCGTCGCCATTTAAAAGGAGCAGCCGGGGGCATCTCCGTCTCAGCCGCCCGCACGGAGATCTATGTCCTTCCGCCCGCCCGCCCGCCTTGCCAGCCCAGTTCCCTCGCCCTTCCTTTTTCGCGATGCTTCTAATTTTCTTTTTTTCGCATTCATCCGGTTCCTTTCTTTCTTGTAATATTTGTTTTTAGGGCATATATATACATTTGTACGTGCGTGTGTTTGTGTTGTGTGTATTCTGAATGCTTCTTCTTGAGTTACAATTGTTTGTCGTTCTTAACTCCCCCTTGAATCCCACTCTTTCTCCTTTTTCTCCCTACCCCAGCCTCTCTCTCTCTCTCTCTCTCTCTCTCTCTCTCTTCCTCTCTCTCTCTCTTCTTTCTTTTCTTTCTTTCTTTCTTTCTTTTCTTTCTTTCTTTCTTTCTTTCTTTCTTTCTTTCTTCTTTCTTTCTTTCTTCTCTCTTCTCTCTCTGACTTCCAGAAAAACTGATTTTCGTACACACTGCTCCGCCTGGCTTCAAATAACCATATTATTTTCTTCGTTCTCCCCCCTCCCCTCCTCCTCTCCTCCTCTCCTCCTCCCTTCTTTACAAGCAATTCTCCCGTACGACCCACCCCCTTCTTTATAAGTAATCCCTCTGTTCCCCCACCCTATCCTTTATTTATAAGTAATCCCCCTGTTTTTTTCTGCCTCTCCCCTTCCTTCCCTTATAAGTAATCTCCCCCACCCCTCCGCCAGACCTCACACTGCGGGGGGAGCTATTAATTGCAAAAAACCTAAGCCCCTTCTTCTCCCCCCCCCTCCCATTCCCCTTCCACCCACAGATCCCGGGGGTGTTTGCATATCGAGACCTTTCCCCACCCCCACCCACCCCCACGACAGACCCCAGAATGTTTACTTATCGAGACGCTTCCGCCCACTCCGATACACCCTGGGGAGTTCACCTATCGAGAGCTTCCCTCCCCCACACCCACCTGCCCTTTCCCTCACTTCCCTCTTCTCTATACATACGAAACTGCAAAGGAAGGAGATAGGGAGAGGGGGGAAAGAAGGGCGATTAGGAGAAAGGAGGGAGAGATAAAGATGGAAGGAACGGAGAAAGGACGGGAAGATAAAGAAGATGGAAGGAACGGCGAAAGGAACGAGAGATAAAGATGGAAGGAACGGAGAAGGACGAAAGGAAGAATGAAGGAGAACATGAAGGATGAGAGATGAATGAGAAAGAAGAAAGAGAAAAGAAGGGAAACCGAAGGAAGGAAGAGGAGAAGGAAAGGCGAAAGGAAGGAGGAGGAGGGATCGGAAACCTCCGCCATCACAAGACAATATTTACTCTTCTTTACGCGTCCCAATCACGCTCTCTGGATCAGCAGGCGGTGAGATTAAACGTATCTTATCGATAATATCAGATAAAAACCTGCATTAGTAATGATTAAAGGATCTGTAAATAAAGGATTATTTCTAAAAACACTGAGACCTAATTCCGAAGTTAAGAAATTGATAATGAATTTATATTAACAGAGAGAAAACACACGCATACACATGTGAATATGTGTGTGTGTGTGTGTTCTGGTACATTTGGGGCTTGCGTACATGCGTGTGGTTCTGTATATCTAATATATGCAAAATACAGAATACTAAGAATCGCAGTCACAAAAAAATGAAATGTCTGAATGTCCCAGTGTCTGGCGCTCAACTCAGTCAGTATTCATAGATCCGATATTGCCTCCTGCTGCGCCTCCAGCACATCTTTCACAGCTTTGATTCCGCCCCCTTACCCCCCTTACCCCTACCCTCAGCCACTACTCCCTTCTCCTACTCCCTACCCTCCTACCACTTCCTCATCCCCCTCCTCCCCTGAGCACAATTCTGCAATCCCGTCAATCGTGATGAAAGGTTTCATTACGCTCGATGTCTAATAATTAAAAGAAAAAAAAAGTATGAGTGACTATCTCAGCAGCGAATACACTACGTTGGTTCATTACGCAAATAAATTTTGTCCTGCCGGGTGGACCTGACTTTCGGACTTATGGAACATGCTATAAATCCGTGCTGTGCTTCTCCACCTCCCGTGTGCCTAT
>NW_020870127.1:412546-417546 GCF_003789085.1 Penaeus vannamei | reverse complement strand
CCATAGTATGAATTTAATTGAAGTGAGGTAAGGGGGCGAAGTGGTGGAGGAGAGAGAGGGGAGGCGACGTGGTGGAGGACAGGGAGGGGGGTAGACTGGTGGGGGAGGGGGAGAGCGGGGGAGGGGAGACTGCAGCAGCGGCGGAAAGTGGGTCCGGCGCAGCGGCTCCCCGCGGCGCCAGACACCGAGACATCGCAGTTAATGGACACTAAACAAAAAGAAAAAAATATTAACAACAAAAGGAGAAGAAATCTCGATCCTTAGCGCTTGAAGTGGACACACACATGCGGGTAATGGAGGAAGAGGAGGAGGAGGGGGAGGAGATGTAGGAGAGGTAGGAGGTAGAGGTAGTGATGGTAGAGGAGTAGGAACAGGATGAGGAGGAGGAAGACGAAGAGGAGGAGGAGGAGGAATAGGAAAGGGAGGGGGTAGGAAGGTAGAAGGGGGAAAAGAGAGAAAATAAAACGAGGAGAAAGCAAAGGGGTAGTCGATGGAAGTGAAGGAGGAGAATAAAGAGGGAAATTAAAATTAGTTATAACAGCAGGAAGAATTGGAAGAATAATTAAGGTAATGACAGTGATGAAGTGAAGAAATAAATAATCAGTAAAGCAACAGCTTCACCAATAGCAATAACAAAGTCAATGGCAATGAAGAATGAACGAAAAAGTACAACGCAATCAACGACAGCAACAAAAGCAATGAAAAAAAGTTAAGCAGGAAGAAAAAGACGTGGAAGAAAAGGGCTCTTGTTGCAGAAAAGAGACATTTAAACTCGTCCACACACTCTCGTTTCCCGACCCCCCTCCCAACCCTGCCCAATCCTTCACCCCTTCCCTACCCTCACCCCTACCACTCTCCTTGCTTCTTTCCTCTCTCCATTTCTCCTTTCCCATCCTGCTCTTCCCTTTCTCCCTCTCCCTTCTCCATTCCTCTCTTCCCTTCCCTCTCTCCCTCTCCTTCTTCCATTCGTCTCCCACTCCCCCTCCCTTCCCCCTTCCCTCTTCCCTCTCCCTCCCTCCCTCCCTTTCCCCTTCCCTTCTTCCACTCTTCCTTCTTCCATTCCTACCCCGCTCTCCCTCCCGTTCCCTCTCCGTTCTCCCTCCTACTTCCCCTTTCCTCTCTCTCCTCCCTTTCCCCTTCCCCTCTTCCCTCTCTCTTCTTACATTCCTCCACGCTCTCCCTCCCTTTCCCCCTCTCTTCCCTCCCTCTTCCGCCTTTCCTCTCTTCCATCGGCCTTCTCTCCACTCCCATCATCGTATCGCTTAATGGAAATGCGGGACGACAAAAAATACCTACGACAAAGGCCCTCGCCCCCCCCCTCCCCTCCTTCCATCTTCAGAAAAAAAGAAAACAGGAGAAGAAAAAAAAAAAAGACGGCAAAGCAGGAACTTCAACTTCACTTCCTCCTCCCCCAAGCTACCTCCCTCCCCATTCAATTCCTATCCCTCCTTCTCTAGACCCCCCCCCTCTGTATCGGTTTTCTTCCCACTACCCATCCCTAACTCCAACTCCAACTCCCCCATCCCTTCCTCACCTCCCCTACCCAAAACCCCTCCCTATCTCTTTCCTCCCCCAACCCCCTCCCTTTCACTATTCACCCCCTCCCCCATTCACGCAAAAAAAAAAAAAGACAGAACTGCACATCATCTCACTCTAGCATCCAACAGCGAAAAAAAAGACGAAAGGAAAAAGAAGGGGAAAAAATGCTTATCTGTGCAGCCATCATCCTCTCACTCTAAACTACGCGAGTATCTGGTCTACGCAGGTCGGAGAAGGAGGATACACAGAGGTTGATAAAGAGGAAAAGGGGAAACGATGATTGGATGGGGCTGGCGAATGAGAGAAGAGGGAGGACGAAAATTAGAGGTGGGTGGGGAGAAGGAGTAAGGAAGACAATGCGAGGAGAATGAAAGGAAGAGGAAGGAGGAGGAAAATTAGCAATGCGTGGGGGAAGAAGGATGGAGACGAGAGGAGGAGTAAGGAAGAGAATGCGGGGAGAATGAAGGGAAGAGGAAGGAGGATGCGAAAAAGGACCAGGAAGAAGGAGGAGGAAGTAGAATGGTATAATGAAGAACAAGAAAAGAAAGGAATAAGGAGAAAAGGAAATGAAAGATGAAGGGAACAGCAGGAAGGGGCTCAAGAAAAGAAGAGAGAGAAGGGAAGAGGATGAATGGAATAATACAGGAGAGAGGAAGAGGTACGGGAGAAAGAAAAAGAAAGGCAGGTAAAAGAAGAATAAACAGAAATAAACAAGAATAGAAATCAGAAAAAAAAATCCAAAAACAAAATACAAATAAACTCGACAGAGAGAATACCAGATTAAAAAGAGAAAACGAAAAAAACACACACACACTTAACCCCCACACTAAAAAAATAAGAACTAAAACAATGAAAACACATCCACACCTATTCAAAAAAAAATATATATATATCAAATAAATAAAAAATAATAATAATAAAAAAATAATAAATAAAAAACTTATAATAAAAAAATAATAAATAAGAATACGAAAAATAAAACAACCAAAACACTTATCCCCCCTCTAGAAAATAATAAACAAATAAACGACCCAACAAGCAAGCCAGCCACAACCCCAGCAGACCCGACAAAGGCCAAAGAAAGCGCCGCCAAGTAATCAGTTCACAGGGGCGTGTCGCGCCGCCGCGTCTGTCCCGCCGTGGGATATTACGCCGCTCACTCAGACGAAGCCAAATAAATTATTCCGCAACGGATGCTTAGATTAAAGCTCTCGCGGCCCGGCCCTTCCCTCGGGCGCCCTGTCAACCACTCCGCCCTTTCGCTCTCTCCGCTCTTCTTCTTGTCCTGCTTTTTTTCTTTCTTCTTCGTTTTCTTTTTTTCTATTTTGCATTTTTCCCCTTTTTTGTTCTATTTTTTCATTTTTTCTTCTATTTTCCTTTATCGTCTTCTCTGCTCTCATCTCTCTCCTTTTTATCTCATCTCCACATCTTGTTCATCTCGTCCTTCTTTTTGTCTCACTTTTTCTTCTCTTGAGTCATCTTTTTGTTTCTATCCTTGTTATTGTATTTCTTATCCTGCGCCTTTTTCTCTTTCTACTTCTGTTTTTTTCTTTTTCTTCTTCTTCTTCTTTTTCTTCTTATCCTTATTCTGCTTCTTTTTCTTCTTTTCCTCCACTTTTTTTTTATCCGTCTCCTTATTTCTCTTATGCCTATTCCTACTGTTGTACTTACATGCTTTCTTTACTTGTATTCTTATTATTTCCCGTCTCTTTTTTATTCCTACGTCCTCTTTCCCTTCCTCTTCTTTTTTTCTTCTCTCACCCTTTACCATCCATCCATCCCCTTCTACTTCCCCCCCCACACACACACACCCTTGTTTCGTCCCCTTGCCCTCTTCTCCGCCTCATTCACATTCCACTCTTCCCTTTTCCCCTTGCTTCTTCTGCTTTATTGCCTCTTTCTCTCCTCGCCATTTCCCCTCCGTATCCGCCCCTCTCCCCCATACATCCATTCCCTCTTCCCTTCTCCCCTACACCCATCCCCACCCTATTTCCCTCCTCTAACTCCAAATACCCCTTTCCCCATCCTCCTTCCCTCTGGCCCCTCTCCATTACCCTCCTTCCCTCACCTCCCTCCTCCCTTCCCCTCACCTCACTCCCCTTACCTCCCTTACATCCCTCCCCTCCCTATGCAACACTCCCAAGGATCCGCCATTTAGGAAAATGGGTCACCAGCCGCCCCAGCAGCAGCCCTCCCTCCCTCCCTCCCTCCCTCCCTCTCTCCGCACAGCTTCCTCATCCCGCTCTGTCGTGGCGATTGTTTCTATGGTAATGAGTTCATCTCGACTGGGACATGAATGGCGTTTGGAAATTGGCTGACCGTGAGATGCGAGGCGGCTTCTCGGGGGACGGCGGAGGGGGGGGGGGGCGGAGGGGATGCGGTCGGGGGATTGTTGTCGGGAGATAAATGAGGATGTTGATGATGCGGTCGATGTGCTGGTGGGTTATGGTGATGGTGGCATCAAGTATATACAATGATGATAAGTATGATGGCATTAATAATGGTTATAGTAACAACATTAACAATCAAATTAATAAAAACAAACATAATAATAACAATCACAATAAAAGTAACAAAAACATTACTAGCACTGCTACTACTACTACTACTTCTATTACTACTACTAATACTACTACAATTTTACTTCTACTAATGATAATAATAATATAGTAACAATGATACTAATAACAATGACAATAACAATCATAATAACAACGATAATTTCCGCAACAACAATAACAACAATAATCGAAATAATAATGACAATCATAAAATCATCAACTGCTGAAATATCAAGGACGCCCAACGATTACACCAATCATTAAAAAAGGGAGACATCAAAAGCAGTAACTTCAAGACGAGAAGCCCCCGAAGAAATAATTAAGAAATACCCCTTAACTTTGAAATGAAGGTATAACCTATCGTTAAAGTAAAAGGTAAGAGATAGAGAAACGATAGGCAGAAAGAGAGGGAGGAGAGGTTATACGAAAAACATAAAAAGATATAGTGAAGGAGGAGAAATTATAATCGGAAATTATTATAATCTATATTTGTGCTTTTGCTTCAGAATTGAATGCAGCACGGGACGAATATTAGTTGTAGTATTATTAGCAATATCCATAACAATAATAATAACAATAACAATAATAATAATAAAATCATAACCATTATCATAATAATAATAACACCAACGCAATAACAATAAGATTTAGTGATGATAGGCTAATTACTTAACTATTATAAAACTAACTAATAATAACAATAACGAGAAGAATGACAGCCTTAATAATCATAATAATGATATAATCAACAATCACACCAATTATAAGAGAAAAAACAAGAGTAACAATGACCATGAAAAAATAACAAAGCCAAATAAAAAACAGAAGCAATAACTACAATGAATACAACCGACCAGAACAACAGAATAACATAAATACAGAACAACAGCAGAATTACAT
>NW_020870127.1:402546-405046 GCF_003789085.1 Penaeus vannamei | reverse complement strand
TCTCCCCTCCCCTTCCCTCCTCCTTCCTCCTCTTCCTCCTCCTCTATTCACCACCTTCGTAAAAAAATATGGCTAGAATACCCCTCGGAATGTGTTGAGGCGAGGAAGTGAGAGAGCCAATAAATAATAAGGAGAGATAAATGCGAGGTCCGGCACGAGCCTTGCCAAGAAGCGATCATGGGGAGGGGAGGGGGAGGGAAGGGAGGGATAAGAGGAGGGAAGGAGGGATAAGGGAGGGAGGGGAGGGATAGATGGAGGAAGGAGGGAGGGAGAGATGGGAGGGGGTACGGTAAGAGGGAGGAAGGGTAGGAATAAGAGGGAAGGAGTGGAGAGAGGAACTGTAGGAGTGGGAGGGAGGAGGAATGAAGAAAGGGTAGTGAAAAGATGGAGTGAGGAAAGGGGGAAGGAAGGAGAGGAAGAAAGAAAAAGAAAGGGGAAGGGGAAGGAGCGCCCGAGGCCTGCGCTCTTCATCTCCTCCAGAGTTTTCTCAATGTTTTGCTTTCATCTTTGTCTTTCTGCTGTTTATCTGTTTTGTTTCGCATGGGCGGATGTGAGGGGGCGCTCTTTCATGACAATTTTTCTAATCTTCTTTTTATCATCTTCATTTCATAATTTTCAACTAATTCGTATTCATTATCCTGTTTGCTATAATCTATTTTTTATATTTATTCCCGTCGTTCTCTCTTGCTCAGACTTGAATGTTTTTTTTAATAATCTTTTTTCCATCTTCTTTTTCTTCTTTTCATGTAACTCTGCATTTTCACCTTTTTTTGGCGTCTCTCCTTTGCTGCTTACCTCTTCCACTTTCCCCCATGAGACACACAATGTAAACAGTGCCATGATGCGTGTCTAAGAACGAATAAATAGTGAAGGAAGAGAGCAACGACAGAAGAGGCAGGGAGAGTGAAGAAGAAAGATTGAGGGAGAGAGGAGAGGAGAGAGAGAGAGAGAGGAGAGAGGAGAGGAAGGAGAAGGAGAGAGAGGAGAGGAGAGAGGAGAGGAGAGGAGAGAGGGAGGAGAGGAGAGGAGAGAGAGGAGAGGAAGGGAAAGGAAGGGAGGGAGGAAGAGAGGAGATGAAGGAAGAGCGAGAAATGAAGGAGGGAGAAGAGGAAGAGGACAAAGAGAGAAGAGGTATGGAAGAACGAGGAGAGGGCAGGGGGAGGGAGGGGCAGAGACGAAACAGTAATGGTGATCATATATCTTAAACAAATAATGAAAGATGACAAATAACCGTAATAAAGTGATGGTATTATGCACGTATACAGAGAGGAAATAGTACCATTAATAACAAATAATGAAAAACAACAAAGAGTAAGAGCGTGATAATACTTTTATGTAAACATGCACAAGCAATACAGAATATAACAAACAAAACAATGATATACAAAAAAAAACAATAACATCAACGATAATAAAGAGAGGATTCGTGATAATAATAACAATCATATCAATAACTATAACAACAATGACACCAATAACAATAATGATAACAATAGTAAATAAATACGCATACGATAAAAAATACATGTAAATCACATCTCATAAAATAAACAAAACCCACATGAAAATACAATAATGAAAATAAAATCTCTCACACTAACTACGACAATTTTCTAAGCGACCGTCCATTCAAGCACATGAACCAGCCAAAGCATACAGCAGTGCGGGTGTGTCTATTCTCCAGAAAAAAGGAAAAAATAAAAATAAAACATTGAAGCTGATGTGGTCTTTCAAGGAGGAAAAATGAACACGACAGAAGAGCCAAAGAAAGAGCAAAGAACACTCGCTATGCTAATGAGGACGGCCGCTCGGTTCTGGACCGCGACGGACGCCACGAAGGCCGAAGAACCGGGCGCAAGAGACACGAGGGTTGAGTCCTCGTGGTCATTTTCACAACAATTATAGTTATTATAAGGATGATGGAAATAGTGATGACCATGATGGTAATGATCAGGAAGATGGTGATGGATACGATGGTCATTATGCTGCTGATGTTGATGATGATGATGATGGTGATGATACTGATGGTGGTGGTGATAATGATCATTCGCCCAGCAATCTTCAAATGATTCATCTTATGTCATCTTATTGTTTCGTTTATCTCTTCTCTTCCGTTCCCTCTCACAACCTCCTTTCCGTGTTCGCCAGTGCGCACTTCCCCCGCTTCTTCCCTTCCATCTTCTTCCATCTCCTCCTTTCTTCTTCTCCACGCCCCTCAACCCATTGGTCTCCTTCGCAACCTCCCTCACAAAAATCTCTCTCTCTCTCTCTCTCTCTCTCTCTCCTCTCTCTCTCTCTCTCTCTCTCTCTCTCTCTCTCTCTCTCTCTCTCTCTCTTCTCTCTCTCTCTCTCACCCACACATACACACATACACACACACACACACGCATTCACCCACATCTACTCACCCGCTCCCTCAGGGTCCCAAACATTCCTCCTTCCCCTAAAATTAGCATCAGGAGTATAAGGTCATTCGCCTATGATTTACGAGGAACGGGGG
>NW_020870127.1:397546-400046 GCF_003789085.1 Penaeus vannamei | reverse complement strand
ATGAAAACAATAAAACAATGTTTAAACAAACGCATCAACCTTCTCTAAATCATAGTGAACAGATGATAATGCAAATTGTTATTGTTGAAAAAGAATGCAATTTCTTATTAAATTACTTATTTTATTTTTTTTTCTTCTTTCTAGGAAAATATATGATCTTTTCATAATTCAGATAATTTTGTTCTAGATATGCTACTATGGTATCGTACGTATCTTACATGGTACTGTGGTATGTATCTTCAGTTTCTTACATATCATATCTTACGTATCTTGCACGGCACTATCATATGTATCTTCCAGCTATTACATACTCTAATAGAATCCTATACATCTTATCTGCCTCATGTATCATCAAGTAAACACGGTGACTGTACTAATAAAATAATAATAATAATAATTAGAAAAAAAAACACATGCTTGGGAATGTAAGAATATCCCGGCTTTTACACAAATAGACAGACAGATATGAATAGATTGCCATAGCAAGATCGATATACAGAACAAGACATATTTCTTTCCTTTGTGTGTGTATATGAGCGTGACAAAAGCCCCAACCCCCTATCAACCCCCCCCCCCTCCTCCCTCATTCCTCTCCCTCTTTCTCCCTCCCTCATTCCTCCTCCTCCTCTTTTCATCTCTCTCTCTCTCTCTCTCTCTCTCTCTCTCTCTCTCTCTCTCTCTCTTCTCTCTCTCTCTCTCTCTCTCCTCTCTCTCCTTCCTCTCTTCCTCCTCCCGCCAACTCTCTCTCCCTCCCTCATTCCTTCCCCCCCTCTCTCCCCTCCCTCTCTACTATTTTCTTCCTCCTCATCCCCCCCCCTCTCTCTACTCCTTCATTCCTACCCCCATCTCTCTCTCTCTCCTCCCTCCCTCATTCCTCTGAACCAAGCCAACCCCCCCCCCCTCGCCCCCTTACACCCTCTTCGCCCTGACAGCTTCCCGGCCGCAGCTGCACCGAGAAAATACCAGTTTTTCCCAATCGCGTTACCCCCCCCCCATCCCCTCGACCCCCTTCCCCACCAGCTGGACTATTCCTTATCCTCCACGTGTAATAGATCGCCAGATAAGGCAATGGGAGAGGAAAGGAAGAGATGAAGAGGATGAAGATGGGGAAGAGGAAGGGAAAACGGGGTAGAAGGTGAAGAAGGAGATGAAAAGATAGAGTAGTAGTTGTAGTAGTCGTAGTCGTAGTAGTTGTTGTTTTTGTAGTAGTAGTAGTAGAGGCAGTAATGGTAAGAGTAATACTAGCAGCAGTAGTAGAAGTAAAAGTAGTAGTAGTAGTAGTAGTAGTAGTAGTAGTAGTAGTAGTAGTAGTAGTAGTAGTAGTAGTAGTAGTAGTAGTAGTGTAGTATAGTCGTAGAAGTAGTAGCAATAGTAGCAGCAGCCAGCAACAGCAGTAGTAGCAGTAGTACGCAGTAGTAGTAGCAGTAGAAGCAGTAGCAGAAATAGTAACAGTGGTAGCAGCAGTATCAGTAGTAGTAGTAGTAATAAGAGGAGGAGGAGTAAGAGCAAACGGAAAAGAGGGATGAGGAGGAGGGAAAAAACATTTCAACCCGAAAGACCCACACTCCTTTTTTACCCACAAAATATACATGAACCTTCCATACTGTTATCCCGCAAGAATTCAACAAGTCATTCTTACGAGTATTTTCTTCCTTTTTTTCTCCCGCCTTACAGCTTTAACCTCTCACCGGCAGAAGAAATTTGCAATGCCGTTTCTTGCAAGAGCTTGATGCATTTCCTCCTTTGTCTTGCGTGAGGCCATTATCGAAATTCTCGCGGAAGATCGATTAGATTAGCAAGCACCTACGCTAGGAGGAGGAGGGCGTGGGTGGTAGGGGGTGGAGGGGAGGGGAGGGGAGGTTAGGTCACAGGGTAACGTGTAAAAACAAGATAAATGTTAAGGGATATATGGTGTTGAAATAACTTGGTAGCTCTTAATTCAACCCCCGCCCTTCTCTCTCTCTCTCTCTCTCTCTCTCTCTCTCTCTCTCTCTCTCTCTCTTTGTATACCTATCTTTCTAACTCTTCATCTGTATATTTAAATCCATCATTAGTCCATCTATTTCTTTATAATTGATCTATCAATTCATCCAATATATATATATATACTATATTATAGATAGATAGATAGATAGATAGATAGATATATAGATATAGATATATCTCCTTTTTCATCTATCCATCTATCTACCTATCAATCCATCTAATTGAATATCAGTCGGTCAATCCACCTATACATGCGTTTAAAAATACATACAAAGATATAAGTATATAAAAAAGCAAACACACGCATTCACCCACATCTACTCACCCGCTCCCTCAGGGTCCCAAACATTCCTCCTTCCCCTAAAATTAGCATCAAGAGTATTAGGTCATTCGCCTATGGATTTACGAGGAACGGGGTATTGCGTCAGTCGGGGTTACGCGAGGTCAAACGGCGGCGATGTCCGGGTCAAGAAGAGAGAAGAGACGAAAGAAGACAAGGAACAGAAGGGTGAGT
>NW_020870127.1:387546-392546 GCF_003789085.1 Penaeus vannamei | reverse complement strand
AAAGAAGATGACGATAATATTATAAATGAGAGGAGTAATAAAAAACTTGAAGAGAGAAGGGAAAGGGGAGAGCACGACAAGGATGACGAGAAGAAAGGAAGAAGAGGGGGAGAAAAAAAGAGGAAGAGAATGTGAAAAAAGAAAAGAGACGAATGAGAACGACGAGGAAGAAGACCCAGAACGAAGAAAAGGAAGAAGGGGAACTGGGAGAGGCAGATAAGGTGAGATAAATTAGGTTAAGTGGTATAGTCCGATAAATGGAGAGAAGATGAGAGAGGCATAAGTGGCGATGAGAGAGATTTTACTAGTATTATATGGTGCGTGTGACGGGCAGAGGGCAGGGGTAAGGAAAAGAGAGAATGCGAGAGCGTAAGAGAAAGAGAATTATAAGGGGAAGAATAAGCAGAGAAGAAGAGAAGAAGGAGCAAAAGGAAAGAGGGGAGGGTGAGAGAAAATAAGAGGAAGAAAGGTAAGTCAAAAGAGAAAAAGGAAAGGGTGAAAAAAGAAAAAGGGGTAAGAAATCATTTAAAAAACCGTCGCAAAAAATCAACAAGACATACAAACTCCTAACATATTCCGCTGTTTAGATGCCACTCTATGCATCAAAACCAAACCTGAATATTCAGACTCAAACCCCCCCCCAGCCCCCCACCTAAAATTTTCCTTTGGTCAATTCAGCACGGGATACAGCACAATTTTATGTATTATGCTGATTTAGGCATTTTTACTAGCCTCGTCCCGGCCACAGCATCTTCTTCCATGCATGAAGCAAGGCAATATCTTGGAATACATGTATGTATAAAAAAAACATACACTCACTCATGCGTCTGTGTGTACATGCGCTGTATTCATGTGTATATCACTTTTATGAGGGGGAATTAGCATGCGATCAGAGGCATATGCCCATGCTGATGCAGAGCAAATACATGATTACACAAAAATAGTTTATGCATGGTTTATGTTTCAAGTTAAGGTAAAGATAGAGTGAGAGAGAAAGAGATAGATAAAGATAAAGAGAGAGAAAAAAAGAGAAAGAGAAAGAGAGTGAGAGAGACAAATAGGATATGTTGGAATGTAATTGCGACTGTAAGCATGTGGTTTTAGAAAGAGATAGAGATAGATAGATAGATAGATAGATAGAGAGAGAGAAAGAGAGAGAGAGAGAGAGAGAGAGAGAGAGAGAGAGAGAGAGAGAGAGAGAGAGAGAGAGAGAGAGAGAGAGAGAGAGAGAGAGAGAGAGAGAGAGAGGAGAGAGAGGAGAGAAAGAGAGAGGGAGAGAGAGAGAAATAGGATGTGTTGGAATGTAGTTGCGACTGTAAACATGTGGTTTTATTATTTGAGTGCATGCGTGTGTTTAGTTCGTACATGCTTCCGTAAGAGCATCTCATAATTCTCAAGCAAAAGACTTATAAAACAAGAGGAAAAGCAAGAAAACAACATCAACAACCCTAACATCAGCCCCTTGAATCGCGCCCTTGGAACCCACACAGGAAGCCTGTAATTCCAAATTCATTAAGGACACGTAAGCCCTCCGGAAGCACCCTCCCTCCCCCCTAATAGCAAGCCCCAACCCCCTCCCCTCGGTCTCCTTATCCTTCACCCAGCCCTCAACCCTCTCCCCTCCCCCTTCTCTCTTCCCTCAACCTCCCCTCTCCTCCCTCAACCCACTCCTTTCTCCCCCTCCCTCACCCTCCCCCCCAGCCCTCAGGACTTCGGAGTCACGCCCGCCGTAAACGAAACCCCCTCCCCCCTCCTCCTTATACCTCGTACCCCAACCCCCTAACCCCGCCCACATAATAACCGAGGTAACTCCATCACGGAAACGGAATGAAATATTCTCGCAAGATCTTATTACAGCTATTAAATGGCGCGGAGTCTGTGTATCTGTGGAGAAGGAAGGAGGAGGTAGGGGGTGGGGGAGGGAGAGTTGGGAGGGGTGGGGAAAAAGGAGGAGGAGGAAGATAAGAAACTGGAGGTGAAGGTGGGGGGAAGGGGGAGGGAGAGTTGGAGGAGGAGGAGGAAGAGAATAAAATGGAGGTGGAAGTGGATGAAGAGTTGGAGGAGGAGGAGGAAGAAGAGAAGAAACTGAAGGTGGAGGAAGAGGGGGGAAGGGGAGGGAGAGATGGAGCAGGAGGAGGAAGAGAAGAAACTGGAAGTGGAGGGAGAGTTGGAGGAGGAGGAGGAAGAAGAGAAGAAACTGGAGGTGGAGATGGAAGAGCAGGAGAAGGAGGAAGGAGGAGGCAGGATAACTTGTAGTTGGAGGCTGAGGAGGAGGAGGAGAAATATGTAAAGCAGAGATGGAAAAAGGGGGTGAAGAAGAAGAAACGGCAAAGGAAAGAAGATGAAACAACGAATAAAGGAGAAGAGCAGGGAGAGGAGACAGACGTGAAGATGATGGGGATGGACGAGGAGGAGTTGGTATCTGCGGAGGTGGAGAAAGGAGGTGGATGAAAAAGGAGGAGAGATTGGGATTAGAGGAACCGAGAAATGGGCAGGAAGGGGGGTGATTTATCCATCTTCCTTCCCTTCCTCCCGCGCTTCGCTTGCCTCGTCTTCCTTTTCCCCCTTCATCCTATTCACGTTTTTTCTTTCTTTCTACTGTTGCTACTGCGATTTCTAATTGTCCGTCTATTTAGATCTGCTTCTCCTCCCCTTCCTTTCTCTTTGTCTTCCTCCCTCTTTTTCGTCTTCCTTCTACTTCTTCTTCCTCCTCCTCTTCCACTTCTTCTTTTCCTTCTTGTCTATAACCCCATTCTTCCATCCCATCTCCACCGCCACTAACAAAATGATATAAAAGAAGACAAGGATAAGAATAAAAAGGGGAAGAGGAATAGGAAGAGGAGTCAACGCGAGGCCAGAGTCGCTCGTCAGCTGATGAAGAGGAGTGCGATGATCCTGTGTGTCAGGGAGGGATTGTGATGCTCAGGCTCGAGGATGGGGCTGTGGGAAGGGGGGGGGAGTAGGAAGGAGGGAGTGAAGAAGGAGGCGGGGGGAAGGGGGAACAGGGAGAGAGTGAGGACGGGGAAGGGAAGGGGGAACGGAGAGACGATGTGAACGGAGGAAGGAAGAGGGGAGGGGGGATGGGAGAACGGGGGAGGGAAGAGGATTCTGAGGTCGAGCGGGGATTAAGAAGGAAGAGGTTGGGAGGGAGGGATAGGAAGAAGGGCGAAGGAAAGTTGGAGGATGGGGAGAGAAATGTGAGGGAGAGCTGGTGGGAGGGGAGTCATGGAAGGAAGGAGAGCAAAAGAGAATGAGTGAGCGTTTTAGAATGAAAATAACACGAGCATTTTACCCCTGTTTTCCCAGCTTTTCCACACATTTACAAACCATCTACTTTCCCTCTCTCGTTCCCAGCAGTAAAGCACACACTCATTCGCAACACAACACCTGCCTTTCATTACACGGCATTAACGAACATCGTGTCCCTGTCAGGCATCGGTCTCAGAGCGTATTGCGAGCGAGCGTTTCGCACCAGTATCGTGTAAACAAGCCGTTCCGGAATCAAATGGAGGTTCATTCACACCGGATTGAAGACTATTCGTTGCAACTCTACTTTCCCCAAGCTCTCAAGGCTAGCGAAGGCGCCGACGATGTTGTTAAATGCGACTCCCTGGAACGCATCTTCCTTCATTCAGACGCGCTTTGCGTCGTGTTATGGCGTTCATTCATAACCCGAGGAAATAAGGTAGGATTCATTCGGGCTGCGAGTGAAATTAGGTTCATTCAGATCCGCTTAGATTAGTGCGCGTTCAAATCCGGCTAAACAGGATTCATTCACATACCGTTCAGTGATATTCCTTCGGTCCGGGTGAATTGGGTCTATCCGAGATGGAGTTAAATCAACGTTCTCTCTTTTTTTTCCCTCCTCGTATTAGTCGAAATGAAATCTGCTCTGAGTTCGTTCAAGCTCTTTCGGGTTGGGTTAAATTGGATTTGATCCGAAGGCCCAAATCAGTTCACTTGTACACATCAGATTCCCCACTTATAACAGAAAGTCGAAGGAAGATGTATCGTGAAAAATAAGGAAAAAAAGAAAATACATTTATTGTGTCTATCTATAAATCTCGATCTATTCATCTTTCTATACACATATAAGCTGCATACATAATTAAATACTGTCTCTCTCTCTCTCTCTCTCCCTCCTCTTCTCTCTCTCTCTCTCTCTCTCTCTCTCTCTCTCTCTCTCTCTCTCTCTCTCTCTCTCTCTCTCTCTCTCTCTCTCTCTCTCTCTCTCTCTCTCTCTCTCTCCCTTATCTCTCTCTCTCTCTCTCTCTCCTTATCTCTCTCTCTCTCTCTCCCTTATCTCTCTTCTCTCCTCTCTCCCTTATCTCTCTCTCTCTCTCTCTCCCTCTCTCTCTCTCTCTCTCTCTCTCTTCTCTCTCTCTCTCTCTCTCTCCCTCTCTCTCTCTCTCTCTCTCCCTTATCTCTCTCTCTCTCTCTCTCTCTCTCTCTCCTTATCTCTCTCTCTCTCTCTTCTCTCTCTCCCTTATCTCTCTCTCTCTCTCTCTCTTCCTCTCTCTCTCTTCTCTCTCTCTCCTTCTCTCTCTCTCTCTCTCTCTCTCCCTCTCTCTCTCTCTCTCTCTCTCTCTCTCTCTCTCCCTCTCTCTCTCTCTCTCTCTCTCTCTCTCCCTTATCTCTCTCTCTCTCTCTCTCTCTCTCTCTCTCTCTCCCTTATCTCTCTCTCTCTCTCTCTCCTCTCTCTCTCTTCTCTTATCTCTCTCTCTCTCTCTCTCCCTTATCTCTCTCTCCTCTCTCTCCCTTATATCTCTCTCTCTCTCTCTCCCTTATCTCTCTCTCTCTCTCTCTCTCTCTCTCTCTC
Source organism: Penaeus vannamei (assembly GCF_003789085.1). Taxonomy (NCBI): domain Eukaryota; kingdom Metazoa; phylum Arthropoda; class Malacostraca; order Decapoda; family Penaeidae; genus Penaeus; species Penaeus vannamei. Next base: position 387,727 of record NW_020870127.1, on the reverse strand, counting down.
TCTCTCTCTCTCTCTCTCTCTCTCTCTCTCTCTCTCTCTCTCTCTCTCTCTCTCTCCCTTATCTCTCTCTCTCTCTCCCTCTCTCTTCTCTCCCCTTATCTCTCTCTCTCTCCCTCTCTCTCTCTCTCTTCTCTCCCTCTCTCTCTCTCTCTCCTCTCTCTCTCTCTCTCTCTCTCTCTCT
>NW_020870127.1:367546-375046 GCF_003789085.1 Penaeus vannamei | reverse complement strand
TAGAGACCCCCCCCTCCCCCGCTCCCTCCTAATTTCCTACTCCTTACTCCCCCCGGTCCTTCCCCAAGTCCTTCGAGACCCTACCCCGGCCCTAAAGAATGTGCACCCACCCCCTTCACCTACCACACCCCCTTCCCAAAGATGTACACCCTCACCGCCACCTTCACCCCCGCCCCCACACGACTCCCCACTCTTCACCCACTCCGCCCTCCCCACATCCCCTAAAGCCCCTCCCTTCCCCTCCGCCCTCGTCCCAAGAGCTCTTTCCCCATCACTGACCCCCTCCCCTCCCCCTCCCTCGCCCCCGCCCCCAGAACAGAACCCGCCCAAAGGAAATTGAATTGGAAATCGACAAGGATGTTCTAGGACGAGGTGGCGGTGCGGGAGGAGATCCGTATCGCGATCAACACGCCGGGGAGACGAAGGATGAGTGAAGGCTGTCACGAAGGAGGCGAAGGCGGAGGCGAAGGCGGAGGAAGCGGCCGCGAACTCTCGGCGATGCGGGGCGATTGCGAGGTGGCGAGGGAGGGTGATAAGGGAGAAGAGAAACAGGGGGCGAGAAGAGAGTGATAATGGAGAGGAGACACATAGGAGGGTGAAAGGGGAGAAGAGAAACAGGGGGTGAGGGGTGATAAGGGAGAAGAGAAACGGGGTGGGGAGAAGAGAAACAGGGGGTGAGGGAGAGTGATAAGGGAGAAGAGAAACAGGGGGGAGAGGGAGAGAAAGAGGGAGAGAGATGATAGGGGAAAGAATAGGGGGGTGAGGGAGAGTGACAAGGGTGAAGAGAAAACACGGGGGGAGGGGAGAGTGATGAGGGAGAAGAGAAACATGAGAGGGAAAAGGGGATGAGAGAGGGAGAGTATAAGGAGAAGAAGAAACGGGGAGGGTGATAAGGAGAAGAAAAACGGGGGAGGGTGATAAGGGGAGAAAGAGAGAACAGGGGGCGAGGGGAGAGTGACAAGGGTGAAGAGAAACAGGGGGCAAGGGAGAGTGATGAGGGAGAAGAGAAACAGGGGGTGAGGGAGAGTGAAGGATAGAAATAAGGGAAAAGAGAAAAAGGGGGGATGGACCTAAAAGTCCAAAATAGCGATTAGGGAGAAGTGAGAAGGGAAAATTGTGAGGAGGGCGAGGAGAAACAAGGCGAAGAGATTCCTAAGGGAGAATTTCGCAAGCTGTAAGGCGATTCAGGACGATGGCGGACGGAGGGAGGGTCGAGGAGCGGTGGTAAGAAAGGGAGGAGGGGTGAGGAGGGAGAAAAAGGGGGTAAAAAAGGGAGAGGAAGTTAGAGGGAGGAAAGGGGAGAGCCGGTGGGGGGAGGGAGTCTTCTAGGGAGGAAAGAGGAAGCTGTGTGGGAGGAAGGTGAAGCTTTTTAAAAAGGCGGGGGGAAAAGGAAGACGATAAGAGTACACGTTCGAGGGGGGAAGAGAGGAAGGAAGGAGCGCTGAACCAAAGGGGGAATCTCTTATCTAAAAGATCGAAAAAGTTTTCTCAACTCTCTCTCATCGGTTCTCTCTTCTCGCTCTCTCCCTTTCTACTTTTTCTCCCTCTTCCTTCTCCGCTTACCTCGCTCTTGGTTCCTTTCGCCGTCTTCCTTTCTGTCGTCCACTATCTCTTCCTTCATTTTTTCTTTCTTTTCTTTTTTCCTTCCCCCCTCCAATCTCTTTTTCCACCTTCTTTTTTTCTCCCTGCTTCCTCCTCCTTCACACGTTTTTACCTCCTTCCCATTCTTCTTCCCGTCCCCCCTTCCCGCCCCAGGTCTAATGCATCAGGAGGGGGTTCACCTTTCTTTTCTCCAATCCCTTTTCCCTTTCGCCGTCTCTCGCTAGTTTTCTATCTCCTTCCCATTTTTTTCTCCTCTTTTTCTCCTCTCCGCTTCTTCTTTCTTGTTCTCTTTCTTTCTTCTCCATCGATTTTTCTTCTTCCTTCACCTTCTTTCTCCCCCCACATCTTTCCTTTCGCGCTTTTCTTCCCATCGAATCTCTTCCCCTTTTCTTTCTTCCATTCTTCGTTACCTCCTTCCCCCTTCGTCCGCCATCTCCTTCTTTCTAATCCTGTCTCGCTTCCCCTTTCTGTGATAGTTCCCGGAACCGGGGCAAGGGTTGTATTGCCAATGCGACACATGTTTCACAACCAAACTGTTTTACGACACGTAATACCCACGTTTTCTTTTCCTAATTTTAGAAGAACTTTCGCCCTTCGTTACATTCCTGACTCGCCAAGTTCTGCCAAGTCCTTCACGAAATCGACAAAAATATCTTTATCCTCTTTGAACAAATTTACTTAAAGGTTAGAGATCGTTGCATCGACATCTTTACACAAAAATACTAACTGCGAAGGTGTGTGTTCAGGCTACGTTCATTAAGAAAACAAAACAACTGACGGTCTAGTATGCAAATGTCCTCGAAGGGGAGAAGTCATGGAACTTGACGCTAGAGTTCCATTCAGCAACTAAATATCTTAACCGAAATTTTCATATGCTTATTTTTACAAATAAACTGGTGTATATCATAACTTTAAATAAGTTTATCGTCTCAAGTCAAGCAGGGTGAATGCCATGGGTCCTACGTAGCCAAAACAGTAAGAATAAGAAATAAATATAACAAAAGTATACATCCTCACGGACACAGCAGAAGCAACTTGCCTCCCTGATGTCATCCATACATATTCAGTAAAGAAATAATGATAAGAGAGCTACCACTTTTCTCTGGCCTTTCTGAAACGCATACATTAATCAAAAATATTTATATATATAAATTATCAGATAATCCTAATAATGCTTCCATCTATAGCTTTCCTATCGAAACATTTGCATAAATAAATAATAATAATAAAAACAATAACTACAATAAAAAACAAGGGTAATGATAATAACAACAGTAATAGTAATGATGATGACGATTATAATAACAACAATAATAATAACGGCGGGACTAATAATGAAAATAACAATAGCGACAAGATGAATCGTGCCAGTAATAGCAATAATAATATTTCATGCTTCTCCCTTGACCTGACGTGACCTTACCAAACCTACTCCTTCTCCACATAGAACTTTCCTCCCTCACAACGATCAATATTTGCGGGTCTTGGCGTCACGGGACTCCGGCTGTAGCTTTGTTGGAATGTTTTCTTTGGCCTATCTTTACCCCTCGGACGGCCCACGGTAATGCTAAGGGGGTGGGGAGGGAGGAGTGGACAGAAGGGTTGCAAAAGGGGGAAGGGGTTGCAAGGGGGTTAGTCATTGCAAAGGAGGAAAGGGATTGCAAGGGAGTCCGTCGTTGCAAAAAAGGGGAAAGGGATTGCAAGAGACCTAGTCATTGCAAAAAGGGGGAAAGGGTTGCAAGGGGGCTAGTTATTGCAAGAGGAGCCAGACACTGCAAAGGGTGGAAGGCACTGCAAGGGGGAAGCGTTCCAAAGGGATGGATTGAAGTATTGATGTTTTCTTTGTGGCCATTCTTAAACTAAACCACTAAAATATTCACACAAACCACAGTACTTCACCATAAAATACGACCGCTACTGTATAAAAAAGAGGGATAAATAACGGACGTCTCACCAAGAACGTCTTTTCCCAATAGCTAAGCTCTCGGGCAAATTGAAATGTGACGTTATCCATAAGCAGGGTGAACAAGGGACACTCCAATGCGGTTGACAATAGATCCAAGTATGACACAGAATATGCATACAAAGATACAGGCTCCCTTGCTCTCTGTCTGTCTGTCTGTTTGTCTCTCTCTCTAGTTATCTATCTCCGTCCTTCTACTTTTCCCTTCCCATTTCCTTTCCTTTCTTCGTGCATCCTCTCCCCCCCCCCTTCTCCCCTCTCCCTCCTTTTCTTCATGTTTCCCCTCTGTCCCTCAGCCTTCCTTTCCGTCCTCTCCCCGTCCCTTCCCTCTCCTACACTCCACTTTCTCTCTCTTCCATCCCACTTTTCATTTTCCCCTTCCCTTCCTCCTTTCCTTCCCGTTTCCCCTCTGCCTCTCAGCCTTCCTTTCCATCCCCGCCCATTCTCTCTCTCCCTCTCCATTTTCTCTCTCTTCCATCCCACTCTTCCCTCTCCCCTTTCCCCTTCTCCCTCTCTCTGTCAAACATTAAGGAGAACCAAACCAATCTGCTTCGAATCTCGTCGATGAATAAATGCCTGTTGGAGGCTTTGGTGCGTTCGGTCCCCGTGCTCGAATTGCGTCCGGCCAAACCACAGCTTAATGGAGGCAGAACGTGTGTGTGTGTGGGGGGGGGGGGTAGTATTTGTAAGTTTCTTAGTTAATGAAATAAGGCTTGGTTTATATTTCTGAGTGTTGTAGGATAGACATTTTTAATTTCCATATTGCATCTAGCCGAGCAACAAGCAGTAAAGAAGAAAAAAAAAAGAGATTGTTTTGCTGTTGTGGAATCTACGTCGCGTCCGAATCGCTTCTTCAGATTTCGAATAAGATATGGCGCGCATGGAATGTTCGAAAATTATGAGATATGTAAATTGTTTTTTTATGGGTTCTCAAATGCCGTTAATATCTTCTATGTATCCGTTGGTATCTTTTAAAGTCACGACAAAATAGTTGATGGTAACAGCTCTAAGAAATTAAGGTGACATGTACTGTACGTCTGCAAGCCCGTTCTTTAATATCATAAATCAATAAAAAAAAAAACAAGTACTTCAGCAAATTCATAAATGAGTAAACAAGTCAATGCTCGAATATCAAAAGTAAACACACGAGTAAACGCTGAATGTACAATTAATTAGATAAATAAACAAACAAACAGGCACATAACTGGCAAACGAGAAAAAAATCCGGCCCAAGTTGCTTCAATAACTGCGCCGTCTTTCTTTTGCAAGTTGCAGAGTTTATAAATCTATCTAGTGTTGATTCTCCGGACTCTAGTCTCGAGGTATATAACAGCCAATTTTCACTATATCACCGGACGTGTCTAGGGGGTACGCTCTAGATAGATATATTTTTAGATTCGATACTTTCTTAAAAAATACGATCGCCTTTTCGACAGATGGCAAGAACATCAGAATCCGTGATGGGAGTTTCTTTCAAAATTTCACATTTCTTGCACTTTTCTTATTCCCCTTCATCATATCTTCCCTCTTCTTCCTTCCCTATATTTCCTCCCTCCTCTCTTCTGTTCTTTGCCCCACCGATATCACGTCCAGTAGTGTTGCCATCTCAACAGCGTCTGTTTTCACGCAGAGTATCGGCCACGCCATCGAAATCGTTGCGCTGAGTACGGCGATGTGTTATTGCAATGGGCCAAGACTGGACCCCCTGCGCACGGATTTGCTTGCAGTATTTTCCTGCAAGAAGAAGCCTTGGGGTTTGTTTTTCATCCCTCTGTGCATTTATTTTCTATCTTGTTATACTTGGATATTTCATTCATGGGTATTTTCAGGGCAAACGATTTTAAATTTTGATTTGGTTTCCGTTCTCTTATTCTCTCGCTATCCTGCACACATGAATATGCATGTATAAACACGTATACACACACACAGCCAATCAGACCGCCTTTCACAGCTCGATCTCCCGCGCAAAGAGCCAGTGAACAAGATTGCAGCAGTTTCCTCGATAAATAGACCGATATCTTTCACTCTGTCTCTGGCTCTCAGCAGATTCATCCTCGCTTCCATACCCGTTCCCGGGCGTTGAACTTGCTGGGTTTTCTATTTCTCTCTTTCTCAATTTCTTTTTCTGTTTCTCGTATCTTTCCCTTTCATCTTTTTTCTTCTATTCTCTTCCTTTTTTATTTATTCTTAATTTAGCATCTCATCTACTTACTTTATTTACTCTCCCTTTCTCTCCCTTTCTTCCATACCCTCCTCTCTTCCTCCCTCAACCTTTCTTCCCTTTCCTTTCCCTCCTCCCTCTCTCCCTCACTTCCTTCCTTGCCCTCCTACACCTACCAATCCCAACCAACCTAACCACCCCCCCACCACTCCCTCCTCCCTCTTTCCCTCAAATACAATACTATACAATCTATCGCCAAATCCCGGGCACAAACAAGCCCAAAATACCAAGACCAAACACACAAAAGTGCTCCCGAAATCCATCCCCGCAGCAATACACCCGAGTTCCCCCTCTCCCTTACCCCCACCTCGCCCCACCCATGGACCAAAAACATAAAGATTTCCAACCCTAATTCACACAGAACACGAGCGAGAGAAACTACCAACTCATGGAAAAGAATAGATAAAAAAGGTATCAAAATTTCTCCTCATTCTCTCTCTCTCCTTCTCCATCTTCTTTGAATTCTTCTTCTCATCCTCGACACAAAGGGGTGGAAGAAAGAGAGAAATGAAAGAAAGGGGGATGAAAGAAGGAAGAGAAAGGGGGAGGGAAGAAGGAAGAAACAAAGAAAGGAAGGAAACTAGAGTAAAAAAAACAACAGAAAATAATCCCAACAATTTCTTTTTCAATTCTTCCTCTCACCCTCAACACAAAGAAACAAAAGAAAAAACATAAACAAGAAAAAGAAAGAACGAAAGAAAAAAGAGCCGGCTTTCGTGCGACACAAAATACCTCCCCTAATAATTCATCATTAAACCACAATGACCCCAATTAACACCACTATAGCACTTAGCCCCAAAATAATACGGTGCGGGCTAATAAGAGGCTGCAAAATGTTAATTACACAAAGGGTTCGCGCCGATCCTCTAATAAGACCTTTGATGAACGCGAGAGGCAGAAAAGAGATTTACTCCCCATGACGCATGACCGTGCCTCTGTCATGAGAGGAAAAAGCAGGAACGGGATTTGGGTCAGAGGCATGTTTTCGCATCATTGGATCATGGAGGCATATTTTGTCATGCGGAGGATTTAGCGGTCTCGGGCATCTGGCATAAAAGGGAGAGGTGTGGCGTAATGAAAAGATGTTTTTCTTTTTATGGAATTCTATTTTTGGGGTTTTCCTTTGTATTGGTTCTGAAGGTCTGGCCATGAGGAATTGGAAATGAAGAGAATAGATGAATAAATAAAAAGGAGTTGTCTCTCGCTTCATACTTCTCTCTCTCTCTTTCTATCTCTTTCTCTCTTCTCTTTCTCTCTCTCTCTTCATCCAACTCCCATCTCTCTCTCTCTCTCTCTCTCTCTCTCTCTTCTCCTTCTCATCTCTCACTCCTCTCCTCTCTCCGCATTCAAATACTGTCTCAATCTCTCTCTCTCTCGCTCATACTAACTCTCTCTCTCTCTCTCTTCTCGGCACTCATCGCTCTCGCTTCTCCGTCGTCTCTCTCTCTCCTCTTGCTGCAATCTCGCTCTCGCTCTCAAGCTCTCAGGCAGCGATCCAATCGTCTCTCGACGCTCGCCTCTCTGCGCTCGCCTCTCCATCCTCTCGCGCTCGCTCTCGGCTCTCGCCCTCTCCTCGTCCGCTCATCGTCTCTCAGCTCTCGCCCATCTCTCTCAGGCCTCGCCCTCAATCTCTCGCTCTCGTCCTTCCATCTGCTCAAATCGTCCTCTCTCATCCCATGCTCTCGCCCCTTTCGCTCTCCGCCCTCATCTCCGG
>NW_020870127.1:346747-364247 GCF_003789085.1 Penaeus vannamei | reverse complement strand
CGGAGAAGAGGAGGAAAGGAGAAAGAGAGTGGGAAAGGAGAGAGAATTAAAAACGGAAGGGAGGAGAAAATGGGAAGAGGGGGGAAGGGGAGAAGGAAAAGAAGGAATGGAGAGAGAGGGAGAAAGGAGAGATAATATAGAAGGAGGAAGAAAGGAAAGAGAAAATGAGAGGAAGAATATAATAAAGAAGAACACAACGCGAGAAAATTCAAGAAATAATAACAACACACAAAACAAAAAAAATCCCCCAAAAGCAGACGACACCAGAAGAAGAAGAAAAAGAAAAAGAAGGACCGACGGAAGGAGAAACCGGAAGAGGGCGAGACTGCGGAGGAGAAAGAAAAGGCAAAGCACCAGGCGAGGATTAATGAAAGAGAGAGAGGAGGAGAGAGGAAGTTGCGCCAGACGCTAACTGGGACCCGATGTGCTCCTAATTTACTTTCGCTAAATTGAAAGCGACTCCCAAGATTTCCTTCTTGGACGGGGATTCTGCTGCTTCTTCCTCTTCGTCTTCCTTTTTCCTCCTTTTTCTTCTTTCTCTCCGTATTCTTCTATCATTATTATTTCTGTCTTTTTCTTCGACTTCTTCCTCTCCTTCTTCTTCTTCATCTTCTCTGCTTCTCCGCTTCCTTCTTCTTTCTTCCTTCTCCGTCTTTTTCTTTTCGTCTTCTCCCCTCCTTATTTTATTTTCTTCTTCTTCTTCTTCACTCTTCCTCTTCTTCTTCTTTCTTTTTCTTCTTCTTCTTCTTCTTCTTCCTCTCACTCTTCTTATTTTTCCTCCTCGCCTTCTTATTTTCTTCCACTCCGTCCCATAGATTATTGCGTTATTAATTACTATCATCATCATTATCATCATTTCTCCCTCCTACTCCTGTCCATTTCTTTTCTTCTTCTCTCCTTCTTCATCACACCAGATTAGTCCGTTTCTTCTTCCCCTTCTCCTCCTCTTCCTTCTCTTCCTCTTAATTTTATAATATCTTAACTACTATTATTATGATTATGTGGCTGTTGATAATTATTTTTATTACTCTAATGGATTAATAATATCATTAATAATATCAATTAATAAAACATCATAACATCAAATAAACAAAAATCAACAACAGCAACAACTACAACAATAATAACAATAAAAGTCAAAATAATAATGATGATGATAATAATAAAAATAATGATAAAAGAAAGAAGAGAAGGAGGAGGAGAAGGAAAAGGAGAGGAGTAGAAACAGAGAACCAAGAGGAGAGGTGTGGAGGAGAGGCAAACCAGAATTCTTAAGAAAGAGGCAAATAGAGGAAAAACTGAATAACACGTAGCCTGCAATATGCAAGAAAGTCGTCTCTAAGTGGTCCTAGTCGTGCTTCGTTTGCAGGTTCCCAAATGAATGGTTTTATTGCCGCTGAATAATAAATGCACGAACGCGGACAACGCACGTGTAATATCGGGAACTTTTTTGGCGCAAATACGAAACTTGATATATGGTGAATTGCGATGATAATGATTCGAGATTGGGAAGATTAGCACACTTGATAACAATGTATAGGTACGGCATTTGCTCCAAAAGCACATTCACTGCGAGAGAAATATTCGGTTTAATTAAGTAGTAAGACTAACAATACAACACTAAAGAAAAACAGTTAACAACATGCTGAACAGCATAATGATAATAATGGCAAATAATAAAATAATTAGCAATACATACGAGACGAACAATAAATGAACAATAATATAATCCAATAAAATTAATGAATTAGGTACTACGAATATAACTATTTAATTAAATCAAATATAATTAATAAAACAAGAATAATAACAACAATATTACAAACCATTAATCCACATCACAAAAAATAATACACTCAACAATATACATAAACATAACATATTAAAATTTCCAAACATAAGACGAAAAAATAAATATCCCACAACACAACTAATAAAGCCACGAGGGTGATCAATCCAGGTGGTGTCGGTCCGTCGTTTCCAACCAGCAAACAACATCTCGACATAATCATTTACGATCGTTATTCCGCGAACACATGTCACCGGATAGCTCTGATCCAACCCAGGCTCTCGTATGTGGATCGCGCATCAAACCACCGTTCCAAAGAACTGCAGCTGGCCGAGGTCGGAGCACTGCTCTTGTTTGCCTATCTAATATACGCTAAGATTTATTTGTTGTTTATTATAGTGCTCAAGAGTGATAAAACGCAGTTGTTGTTGTTGTTGCATCTGCTGTAGTTCTTGCCGTTGCAGCTAGTGTAGTTCTGTTGTTACAGCTAGTGATAGTTCTATGTTATTTCGTAGCTGCTGTAGTTCTTGTCGTTGCAGCTATGTGATAAGTTCTTTGTTGTTAAGGATAGTGTTAGTTCTAGTTATTGTGTAGCTGCTGTTAGTTTCTTTTGATACGTTGCAGCATAGTGAATAGTTCTTGTATGTAGCTAGAAACTGTAGTTCTTGTTGTCTGCACGCTAAGTTCTGCAGTTTCTTGTTGATAATCTGTTGCTGCAGCTGCTGTATGTCCTTTGTTGTTTGATTACCCTTGTTGTTGCAGCTGTTGTAATTCTTGTTGCTACACCTGCTGTAGTTCTTGTTGCTTTTTATTGCAGCTTCTGTAGTTCTTGTGTTTATAATTGAAGTACTTCTGTAGTCTTGGTGTTGCAATTGATGTTGAGTACTCTACTACTCGTTAACTCTGAGTTTGGTTTGGCTATCTGGTGTAGTTATGATCGTTAATACAGAACCGCTGTGTTATTTTTATCATATGATGGTGTTATGTATACGATAGTATTCCTCGCTATAGTCTTAATATAGTTAGATGGATAACGTGAAAAAGTACTAACAACATATACTTAATTACTTAGAAACATAGAAAAGTCTATTTGGAATATGTTTCCCCAAAATACAATCCTTACCCTAGGATGAAATCACTCCCATGAGAGGAGAGAGAGAGAAGCGAGAGAGAAGAAGGAGAGAGAGAGAGAGAGAGAGAGAGAGAGAGAGAGAGAGAGAGAGAGAGAGAAAGAGAGAGAGAGCAGAGAGAGAGAGAGAAGAGTAGAGGGGGGGGGGGGGATTTTCTCACACAAAAATGAATACATTTAAACTAGTTTATTCCCAAGAAAAAATGACAGTAGTAATGAACTTTTACCGGTCATATCACGTGAAACAGGAATACACGATAAGCAGAACTCCATTCATATCCTATAATTGCTCCAAAACGTTCCTTAGCTCGAGCCAGCCGAGTTGGGTAAGATGATAATGAGTATGCAGATATAATTATGGCAGTGATAAATGATCGTAAGACTAAGACTTGAGGGCCAGATAGAGCAAATATATATTTTTTTCAAATTATCCAAAGAATTCAGAGCTCGGAAACGTTTCGCTCGCATCTTTGCAAGAAGTTTTACGGCCAAATATACCCAACCCTCAGGGAATATCTCCTTCCACGAGAACACATTAAACAACAGACTGATTTGCATTCCTCTTTCCGCGCGGTGAATCGAAGGCAAATATAACTTCAAAGGACAACAAACTTCTGCAAAAAAATCAACCCATTTCGTAGACTAATCTCCCCTACTGTCAGTCGTAAAGTTGTTAAAAAATCATCCTCAACCGAGGTTCAAAAGATAAAGATACAGCGTGTAACGAAAGAGCATTCATTATGCATCGTATAAATCAAGTCCCTCTGTAATATACATGAACATCGGTTAGAAGTATAATAGTACCGGGGAGCCAGCTGTACCCAGACACGCAAAGGATGTGCTCAGAGGAGGGATTTCGGAGAGGGACAAAAAGGGAGGCGGAAAAGGGGAGATGCTTGAGAGTCCGTCTGCAAATAACGTTTCAATTGTCTTCCTACAGAAGAGAGGAGATTTTTCTTTCTTTTTATTTACTTCAATTTTTGTGTTTTTCGTTTTCGGTGCTGTTGATGTCGTCACCAGCATTGCCATATTGTAACTGCGCTTGATCATAATCTTTAAAATTCTTATTATCATTATTACCATCATCATCATTCAACATAACCGTAGGCTGCTAATTCAGAGAGCGAGAGAAGAAGAAGAGAAGAGAGAGAAGAGCAGAGAAGAGAAGAGAGAGAGAGAGAGAGAGAGAGAGAGAGAGAGAGAGAGAGAGAGAGAGAGAAGAGAGAAGAGAGAGAGAGAGAGAGAGAGAAGAGAAAAGAGAGAAAAGAAAGAGAAAAGAAAGAGAGAAAAAGAGAGAGGAGAGAGAGAGAGAGAGAGAGAGAGAGAGAGAGAGAGAGAGAGAGAGAGAGAGAGAGAGAGAGAGAGAGAGAGAGAGAGAGAGAGAGAGAGAGAGAGAGAGAGAGAGAGAGAGAGAGAGAGAGAGAGAGAGAGAGAGAGAGAGAGAGAGAGAGAGAGAGAGAGAAGAGAGAGAGAGAGAGAGAGAAGAGAGAGAGAGAGAAGAGAGAGAGAGAGAGAGAGAAGAGAGAGAGAGAGAGAGAGAGAGAGAGAGAAAGAGGAAGAAAAGAAGAGAGAGAGAGAGAGAAGAGAGAAGAGAGAGAGAGAGAGAGAGAGAGAGAGAGAGAGAGAGAGAGAGAGAGAGAGAGAGAGAGAGAGAGAGAGAGAGAGAGAGAGAGAGAAGAGAAGAAGAGATGAGAGAGAGAGAGAGAGAGAGAGAGAGAGAGAGAGAGAGAGAGAGAGAGAGGAGAGAGAGAGAGAGAGAAAAGAGAGAGAAAAGAAGAGAAGAAAAGGAGAAAGAAGAGAGAGAGAGAGAGAGAAGAGAGAGAAGAGAAAAAAGAGAAAGAAGAGAAGAGAGAAAAAAGAGAAGAGAAGAAAGAGAGGAAAGAGAGAGAAGAGAGAGAAAGAAAGAGAGGAGAGAGAAGAGAGAAGGAGAGAGAGGAGAGAGAGAGAGAGAGAGAGAGAGAGAGAGAGAGAGAGAGAGAGAGAGAGAGAGAGAGAGAGAGCTCTAACGGTCCTATCGTTAATAATAGGTTTTTAGATTCATCTAACCATAAAATCTTCTTCATCACACGTGGAATTTCTACGGTCGTCTCTTTCGACTGATAATTAGCAAATAAAAAAAACTAAAAAGGAATTCTATAAAGCTCTGTTAAACGTTTCGCTTTTTTCATTTCTCTAAATCCTATAATCATGCAGAAACTAATGTAACATACGAACAGCCTGTATTTTCGTTATGGATGTTTTTAATCTGAAAAAAATAGTAGGAAGCAAAGAAAATCCTTGGTAAGTACAGTATCCGATGGTCTGCTTTAAATTGGATTTTAGGTCATTTCCGACAATTTGACCTGATCAGCATAACGTGACTGGTTAATGAGATGAGGTCACGTGAAAATAAAAAGGGGGAAGAGATGGGTGCAATTAATTCCTCACTTTTTTTATTATTCTCATTCTATGCTTCTCTTTAGGTTTGATTGCATGGTAAAAGAACTCTCGCATTTAGGTATATATAACGGGGAAGGAAAACATGCGACGAAAGAGGGAAGAGAAGCGCGAGAGAAGAATGGGCTGAAGAAGGGCGGAGATAATGGCATTTTTTACCATGTTGATTAATTTTCTTCCAAGACTTATTTTTTTCGTTGGGTAAAGTATTTCTCGAAAATATTCTGTCATAATATTCGTAGCACTAATGATATTAAAAGCATTCTTGATATTGATGATTTTTGTTATAATATTGATGATGATAATAATGATAACACTAATGATAATACTAACGACAACAAAAACAGTAATAATGACCTTTAATAATGATAATATTATTGATAGCAATAAAAATTATGAAAATAAATTTACTTCTGCTATTACTACTACTACTAATAATAATATAAATAATAATAATAACAATAACAATAATATTCATAATGATAACAATAAGAAAACACCAGAAATAACAAGCATAATTATCATAATAATAACAATTATAACACTAATGATAATAATAACAATAATAATAATGAAGTTATTAACGATGATGATGATGATGATAATAACAATAATAATAATAATAATAATATTAATAATAGCAATAAAATAATAATAACGATAACAGCAACAATAACAATAATAACAACAACAACAATAATAATAATAATAAAATAATAATAACGATAACAGCAACAATAACAACAATAACAACAACAACAACAACAACAATAATAATAATAATAACAAAAATAATAATACAATAATAATAATAATGATAATTATTATTATTATTATAACAACAATAGCAATAATAATAATAATTATAATAATAATAATAATAATAATAATAATAATAATAATAATAATAATAATAACAACCACAATAGCAATATTACGGCATATTTGAACTGAAACAACATTTATCCACAAATAACTAGTTAGTTTCAGAGTCTACGGTTACATCATGCCATTTTTACTTTACATACCAAAATAACATGAGCTAAAAAGAATTGCAACTTTTCTTTTCTCACTACATTTCACATTTCGAATTATCTCCTATGCTTCACATGCAATATTACATTATTCATAACTAGATCATATTTAACATTTTAATGCAAAGGTGATACAAAATAAGAATAAGAAATAAAACAAACTCAAAATGAATCCGAGTATTGATCAAAACATTTTTTCGCCACGCCCTACTGCCATCACCGGGCTCCTACCACCTACCATACTACCATACTACCATCTCACCCTCTCGACATCCTATTCTCGTGTGACCCTAGCCATCCTGACACCCTGCTACCCCACTCACCTGCCACCTCAACCACCTCATCACCCAAAAAAAAGTCATCTACCACTCAACCTACCACTCTGCCACCCTCCAACCCTACCATCCTAAAGTCTTACCTCTCTACCACCCAACAACCTCAAAACCCCCAACACCGCAACCATCTCCAACCCTTCCAACGTTACCACTTAGCCTCCCCTAAACACTACACCAACCTACCATTTTACCAACCCCCTTCCCTCCCCCCAGCCCCTAGCCACCACGCAAACCAGCCAACCATCCCATCAACCATCCCTGCAATCCGTCCACCCTGTCATCCCGCAACCTTGTCACCATCTCCACCCCCTTCTAACTTTACCGCCTAGCCTCCCCTAAACACTAAACCAACCCACCATCTTCCCAACCTCCCACCCTCCTCCAAGCCCCCAACCGCCACGCAAACCAACCAACCATCCCACCAACCAACCCTGCCATCCGTCCACCCTGTCATCCCGCAACCTTGTCACCTTACAACTTATCAGCAGCCAGACAGTCGCCCACAATGGGATGGCAGATAATCCCCAAGATCATATCATGGGCCTCGCGTCACTCCCTCTCGCCGGGGCTATTGTGGGACACCTTGAGCCTGCCGCTTGGAGAGAGAGAGGTGGGGGGGGGGGCAGAGGAGATGATGGGGAGGAGGGAGAGAGGAGAGAGAAGATGGAGGAAGGAGAAGAGAAAAGGGGAAGAGGGAGAGAGAGAAAAGATTGGGGAAAGGGAAAGTGGGAGAGAGATATAGGAAAAGAGAGAGAGAGATGGAAGAGAGGGAGAAAGAGAAGATGGGGAAGAAGGAGAGAGAGCAGAAGATGGGGAAGAAGGAGAGAGGGAAGAAGTTGGGGGACAGGAAGAGAGGGGAGAAGATAGATAGATAGATAGAGATAGAGAGAGAAGATGGGGAAGTGGGAGAGAGAGAAGATGGTGGAGAGGGAGACAGAGGAGAAGATGGGGATAGGAAGATAGGGGAAACGGAGAGACAAAGTGATTGGGAAACGGATACTGGAGATGGGGGAAAGGGAGAGAGGAGAAGACGGGGAAAGGGAGACTGGGGATGAAGGAAAGGGAGGGAGGAAGAGATAGAGGTACAGGTAGGGGAGATTAGGTAACGGAGAGAAGAGACTGATGTGAAAGAGAGAAATGAGGATATAGAGGGAAAGGGAGAGATGAGAAGATGGAGAAAAGAAAAAAGAGAAGAGAGGAGGAAAGGAGAAAAATAAATAGTGAGGGGTAAAAACAAGGGAGATGGGAGGGAGGGCGAAAATTGAGGGAGAGAAAGAAAGAGAGTGTGAGTGAGAGGGATTAAGAGGGAGGGAGAGAGATGAAGAAAGGGAGAGAGTGAGTGAGTGCGTGAGTGAGTGAGTGAGTGAGTGAGTGAGTGAGTGAGTGAGTGAGTGAGTGAGTGAGTGAGAGAGAGGAGAGAGAGAGAGAGAGAGAGAGAGAGAGAGAGAGAGAGAGAGAGAGAGAGAGAGAGAGAGAGAGAGAGAGAGAGAGAGAGAGAGAAAACCGACAAACAGGTTGACAAATACGAAGAAGCAGAAAGAGAAAGCAGTAAAAAAAAACGAAAAGCAGAGTAGAGCAGACAGACGAAACAAACCGAGAACAGCGCTCCCTAAATTCAAACACACGAGAACAGCGAAGGTTTGCAGGATCGGAGAGCACAGCCCCTCAAAGCGATCTCAGCACAAGGTAATATAGACCCGACGTGTGTTATTTTCCATTCGGCGATACTGCAGATGCGAACGCGCCGAATACATCCACCCGGACGCTACACACGGACGATCTTATCACCTCGTTCCCTGAAGACGCATGGAGCATCTTTATCGGCCCTTAACTGATGGTGAGTATAAGCTGCACTGCGAGGAAGTCAGTTTGCGAACTTAACTGCTTCTGCTGGCTCTCTCTTTTTTTCTGATGCTCCCGCGATATTTCACTTTCGGGTTCTAGGTGTTCTCTCTTTCCTCTCTCTCTCTCTCTCTCTCTCTCTCTCTCTCTCTCTCTCTCTCTCTCTCTCTCTCTCTCTCTCTCTCTCTCTCTCTCTCTCTCTCTCTCTCTTGCTCTGTGTGTGTTGTGTTGTGTGTTGTGTGTGTGTGTGTGTGTGTGTGTGTGTGTGTGTGTGTGTGTGTGTGTGTGTGTGTGTGTGTGTGTGTATCTATCTGCCTGGATACCTATCGCTACGTCTGTCTCACCCTCTCTATTTATCTCGGTCTATATGGTTTCATCTGTATCCTTATATCTTTACATATTCCCATCTCTACTTCTGTCTTAATATACCATCCCCCTCCCCTCCTTCCCTCTCAGTGTATGTCCCTCTAGACGTATATGTATATACCTGCCTCCCCATATCTACCTACGTCTGTCTCTATCTACATCCCCGTCTTCATCTGCATCTCTCCTCGCCTTATCCCCTCCCTTTTTCCCATCCTATTCCCTCTGCTCCTACTGCTTCTTCCTGTCCCTCTCTCCTCGACCTATCCCCCTCCCTTTTTCCCACCCCATTCCCACTGATCCTTACCCCCTCTCCTTCCCTCTCTCCCCCCCTTTCCCTCCTCCTTCCCTTCTAACTCCCAGCCCCCGCCCTTGCATCTGTATCCTTGTATTCCCCTCCCTTTTGAAGGCATCAGAACCGAACCGAATATCAATCAGAGAGCCCCACCTTTCCCCGCGACGTCGAAAAGGGTACGAAAGCCACGCTATTATTCGCTAGAGCCAAGTCGTATTATTGGCTGAAATGAGGACGCATTGGCTCTTCCCCCTTTTTGTGTTGGCGAGAAGGGGAGGTAGGGAGTGGGAGGGATAAAGGAAGGGAAGAGGAGTGGGTGCGAGGGAGGGGGGGAAGGAGTGGGGGTGTGAAGGTGAAAAGGATTGGAGGTAGGGGAGGGACGGGAGGAGAAGAGGGGAATGAGGACGAGGGGGATAGGGGAAAGAGGGGGTGGAGGGAAAGGTTAAAAGGTGTTGAAGCAAGGGAAGGAGGGGAAAACAGAATGAAGAGGTGAAAGGGAGTGGGGGAATGTGTGGGAGTGAGAAAGCGAATGGAAAGAAGGTCAGATGGGTAACGGAAGGCGTGGGAGACAAAGGGAAACGAATGAATAAAGGGGAATAGGGGAGTGATAAGAAGTTGGAAATAGGAAGGGAATAAAAGGAGAAATACAAAGGCAGGGAGAGGTTAAAGAAATAGTGTGAGGCGAAGTAGAAATGTGGGTTCCAAAGGGAGAAGAGAGGAAGAGATGAGGGAATGGGAGAGGAAGAAAAGCAGAGAGCTTAGGAGGAGAAAGGAGAAGATAGGAGAGTGCATATACACCCCAACGTTAAGGACTGCACCTTGGAGATTGGGATGCCTCATTTTCTCGACGTTGTTAGCATTACAGTGGCACTGATGAAATGATGAAGAGAGGAAGCAAGCTGTGGAGAAAGAGATAGGGGGGAAGAAGACAGAGGCGAGAAAATGGAGGGTAATGGAGGGGACGAGGGACAAACAGAGAGGAAATGAGAGATCAAGAAAAATGAGGACCTTACTCTCGCTATCAGCATCATCGAACCACAACCACACACATTAACTTAAGTACCAACAATAAACGTAGCGCTGATAAGGGTGCAAGCGAATAAGTGATATGACTGATGACAATGAAAAGATAAACGTGATAATATGGATATAACAAAACTGATGGCACAAAAAAAAACTAGTGCCACTGAACAATCCTGAAGAAGCAGACACTGAACTAACAATAAATAACGATACTACATCTAGCATATCTCAACACCACCCCCAACATTTCCAACACCATTTCCGACGGGCCCCGTGCAAGTGAGAACAACCCCGTCCCTCCCCTCCCCTCCCTCCCCTACCATCCCCCTAACAGTGACGAGATCGCCATCGTCTGTCCGATGGCAAGAAAACGTCATCAAATACGGTCCGTCCTATTTCAGAGGAAGGGGGGGGGGGACGAGCCTATCGATTTTCGAACAATAATAACAACAACGCTGTGTACTGCAGGAGGTGACCCGGTCAGCCGGACCACAGTACACGGACGAGAGGGGGGGGGGGGGGCACAAAAAATAACACACGTAACAATGAAAAGAAGTCAAAGAGGGGAGGAGAGAGAGAGAGAGAGAGAGAGAGAGAGAGAGAGAGAGAGAGAGAGAGAGAGAGAGAGAGAGAGAGAGAGAGACAGAGACAGAGAGAGAGAGAGAGAGAGAGAGTGAGTGAGTGAGTGAGTGAGTGAGTGAGTGAGTGAGTGAGTGAGTGAGAGTGAGTGAGTGAGTGAGAGAGAGAGAGAGAAGAGAGAGAGAGAGAGAGAGAGAGAGAGAGAGAGAGAGAGAGACAGAGAGACAGAGAGGAAAGAAGAGAGAGAAGAGAGAGGAGAGAGAGAGAGAGAGAGAGAGAGAGGAGAGTGAGTGAGTGAGTGAGTGAGTGAGTGAGTGAGTGAGTGAGTGAGTGAGTGAGTGAGTGAGTGAGTGAGTGAGTGAGTGAGTGAGTGAGTGAGTGTGTGAGTGAGTGAGTGAGTGAGTGAGTGAGTGAAGAGAGAGAGAGAGAGAGAGAGAGAGAGAGAGAGAGAGAGAGAGAGAGAGAGAGAGAGAGAGAGGAGAGAGAGAGAGAGAGAGAGAGAGAGAGAGAGAGAGAGAGAGAGAGAGAGAGAGAGAGAGAGAGAGAGAGAGAGAGAGAGAGAGAGAGAGAGAGAGAGTTGCAAGACAGCTATATAAAAAAACTATAAACAACAACTAAATTACGAAACTAAGCAAAACAAAGAACTATACACAACAGATAAAATACAAGAAAATATGCAAAACACGCCAATGATCAAATCACAAAAAAACTGAACCGGTTCTATAGCAATACAAGGTTATTCCGATTGGGGAAGGGTAATTAGACGACTATTCCCTGTGTCTCTTTTTTTACTATATCTATCTCTCCCTCGTTCAAAAAAGATGTCTACAAAGGTAAAGCTTGCAATCCAACACTGGTAACTATTCCTAAACCACACACAGCCGCAGATTATTATTAAAATAGACCAATAGTAATCTACTTACATCCGGCCATCAATTAGCAAGCTCTTCTAACTCACGTAAATAAATAAATGAATGAATCAATAACATAAAATACTACGCAAATGGATGAATACAAACACCAGAAATAGAAAGATACAGAAAAAATAGATGGACAATTGTGCTAAATGACAACTTTCAAAGAACAAGTGTTGTATTACGACAACCTTTAATCAACAATAAAGAGGTCATCATGGCGTCTCTAGATCACATAACAACAATCACATATCTATTGCAGACACGAGTATCACAAGTATAACCATATTCTCACTCGCAGTCATTCTACGAACATATTTGATCACATCGAAGGTACATCGTCAGAACAACCAAATTACCTCCTCGTCGAAACTATCTTCTAGACAGATGCAGAGCCCTGAATCCTGCGATCCGTTATTACCTCACTATCAGCGCCGTTTCTAACAACAGATGTCTCAATCTATCTCTGGCGTGTGTTCCTCACTCGCTCTCATTCTCTCGCTCTCTCGCTCTCTCGCTCGTGCACTTGCTCTTGCTCTCGCACTCGCTTTCTCTTTTTTTCACTCTCTAACGTACGCAAACACACATACATTCACAGGACTCCAACAGGTCAATAGAGCGGACCTCAGCGTCGCTTCGTTTCAACCCTTCTTCCCTTTCCCTTCCCAGCTCCCTGACAAGTACCCACCGTCCCTCTGTATCTACCTATCTCCCTCCTTCTCTTCCTCTCTCCTTCCCTTCCATCGTTCGTCCCTCCCTCTCATCCTCCCTCCTTTGCTTCACCCATTCCTCTTTTCCTTCACCCATCCCTCCTTCCCCCCTCCCATCCTCCCTTCTTCCGACCATCCCTTCCTCCCTCCCTCTTTCCCCTTCACCCATCCCTCCTTCCTTCCCTCCATCCCTTCCCCCCTTCCTCCATCTTTCCCCTTCACCCATCCCTTCTTCTTCTCTTCCTCTATCCCATCCTGACTCACTCCCTCTTTCTCCCTCACCCATTCCCAGCCCGCCCCATTAGCCCCTCGGGTCCCGGATATTACCCGGTCAGTATCTCGCCTTCAGCTTCACCCATTAAATACCCGTCTCTCGGTATTATGTGCTGCGGGTCGGAGCCAAAATCATTATTATTACCATTATTGCCATCAGCCTCTTAATTATCATCATCATCTTTTTCTTTATCATCATCATTATCATCGTCATCATCACCATCATCATCATCATCATCATCATCATCATTATCATCACCATCATTGCTGTTGTTATTGCTCTTTTCTTATTATCATTATATTAGTTATTTTTTTATTTTTGCATATATTGGTCTCGTATACGTTATTGGATTGGGCTTAGGAAAGTAATCTATATGAATGAAGGCGAATTCAGTTATTTTTCCATCAACAATATTTCGTGTGGTGTTCCGTAGTTCACTGTCAAGATACTAGTGAACTATAATAATGGAAATAATATCATTAATAATAATGATACTACTCCTACTACTACTAAAAATGCTACTGCTGCTGCTGCTGATGATGATGACGTGGGGGGAATGATAATAATAACAATAACAATAATAATAAAAATTAATAATAATGATAAAAATAACAATAATAGTACCAATAACAATAACAAAACAACAGTAATAATAAAAACACCGTCAAAAGCAACAGCAACAGTAAAAACAACAATCGCATTGAATAAAAACCGACACGTTTACATCCCCAACGCGGATTTCAATCAACCTTTCAACAAGACGAGTGACCTCTGACCCGATGTCCTGGAAATAACTTTGCGTATCCACCCTCCGCAGGTCATATATTGACGTCATTGCCCCCCCCCCCCAATCCTAGCTCCACCCCACCTCCACCCCGAAAACCTTTACCCTCCCTTCCTCCCACCCTTGATCAACCCCCTTGCAAAATACATGCATAAGTAAAAGCATAAATAAAGGTGGGGAGGGGAAGAGGAAGTGGGGGGGAAGGGGAGGAGGTGGAAAGGGAGAGAGGGGGGGAGGGTTAGAGGGAGATGGTGGGGGGGGGACGGTTGGGATTGCAAAGCGCATATTTGATGACTGTGAGCGGACACGTGTAGTCAATGGGGGAGGAGGGGTAGAGGGAGGGGAGAAGGGGGAGAAAGAGAGGAAAAGGTAGGAAAGAAAAGAGGAGGGGGGGGAGATTTGGAACGGGAGAGGAGGGGGGGGGTTGGAACGGGGGAGGGGGGAAGAGTTGGAACGGAAGGAGAAGAGAGGAAGCGGGAGAGTGAGGGAGAACTGCAGGGAAAAGGGGGAGGGTACAAGGAGAGGGAAAAAGAAATATATAATAGGGACGAAGATACGAAAAGGGAGAGATGAGATGAGAAAAAGGCGTGTGGAAAGAGAGGGATGGAAAAAAAGTCTTGGAAGAGGAGGAGGTGGAGGATTAGGAGGGAGAGAAGGATTAGGAGGAAGAGGAGGATTAAGAGGAAGAGGAGGATTAGGAGGATTAAGAGGAAGAGGAGGAGGAGGATTACGAGGAAGAGGAGGATTATGAGGAAGAGGAGAATTAGGAGGAGGGAGGAAGAGAAGGGGAGGATAAGGAAGAGGAGGATTATGAGTGAGGAGGAGGAGGAGGAGGAGGAGGAGGAGAGGAGGAGGAGGAGGGGAGGAGGGTGTCAGTGGGGAAGGGGGGGAGGGAATGAGTCACGCCCATTGGGTTCATGCGTGCGCCCCTCGGTTAGCGTTGGAATTTATAAGCAAGTTCGTCTAAGCTCCAGACTTTTTTTTCTCTCTTTCTCTCTTTTTCCCTGTGTGAATATCTTTACGATTTCTTTTCTGCATTCGCGTTCGTGAGTTCATGCTCGCACGTATGCACGAATTCCCTTTGTGATTGCGCTGCGTTCATGCCAGGCAATGCATTTCTTTTCTGACCTAACGTGTTCGGAACGCTCTGACCGCGTGTTTTGGAACGCCACGCCCGACTTCCCTCTGTTTCAAAATCTAAATGACAGACCAAATTCGATTAGACGAACGCGCAGTCTGCTGTCGACTCTGTTTAGGAAGTTGCAAATGCCAGTCGACCATTGCAATGTGAAGGGATTCGCCGCGCAGATAACAAATGATTTCGGATTTCGCTGTAGACGCCGACCAGGAATATTGCTTCGTTTATACTGCTTTAAACAGAGCGGACACAGAGGGATTAAATGTTACTGCAAACGTTTTGATCTCGTTAAAAAAAAAGGTGTTGGCATTAGTTAGTGTAAGCAACGCGCTGGTAAATGTTATCAAAGCAAGAAACTTATTCAATTCCATTTACATGTATCTTTTCAATTTTCCTTTTTTAAATGCCTGCCATACAACACACCTCTCATACAACATACAATATACATTTCTTCTCATTACATGCTAAGCATAACACACAATACATAAACCTCTATGCTTTATGCTGAACCCGGTCATTACATACGAGCATGTACCTCAAAGACGTCGTTTTTACTACATTGTTAATGGGTCTGTCCACACAAGAAACAGAAGTTGAATGTTTACACTTTTCCGTTAGAGCTTCTCGGAGAAAGACTGACGAGCCAAGTACAACGACTCGGGTAATGAGATTATGTCAAATATTTACATGTCCTCCATTCTCCTGAGCCTTTGCAAACGTCGCCTGTTCTTGCACTCATTACCTTCACAATTCATCCATCCGGCGGAGATTCTTTTTCCTCCCTTTTACTTCCTGGTGTAATGATTAGGGCAATTAAGATGCGCTTTGACTCGCAAGGTTGGCGAAACCATTCTCAAGTATGTGCTCACGATGTCTGCGTGTGTGCGACTTTGTGGGGGGAGACACAGAGAAAATAAGAGACATAGACAAAGAAAGAGAGGGAGAGGGAGAGGGAGAGGGAGAAGAGAGAGAGAGAGAGAGATAGAGAGGAGAGAGAGAAGAGAGAAGAGAAGAGAGAAGAGAGAAGAGACGAGAGAGACGATGAGATTGAGAGAGAGAGGTGGAGAGAGGGAGGGAGGGTACGGAGGGAACGGACGGAGGGAGGCAGGCGAGGGCGGGAGGCGAGGCGCCAGAGCTGCACAAACATTGAGAACAACGAAGTGGCGAAAGAGAAGAGAAGGAGGGAGGGGTGAGGACCGGAGGGAGAAGGGGGAGCAGAACGGAGATGAGAGAAAAGTTAAGGGAGAGGGAGCAACGGAAGGAGAGGGAAGAAGAAGAAGTATTAGGGAGAAAGGAGCCAGAGGAGAGGAGAGGAGGAGCAGGGGAGAGAAGACGATAAAGACGAAGAGAGAGGAGAGAAGAGAATGAAGAGAGAGAGACGAGAGAGAGGAGAGACGACGACGAGAGGGAGAGACCGAGCAGAGAGAGAGATGGAGAGAGAGAAGAGGAGCCGGGAGAGAAGAGAAGAAGAAAGAGAGAGAGGAGAGAGAGAGAACGAGATAGAGAGAGAATGAGAGAGGAGAGAGATGAAGAGAGAATTAAGAGAGAAAGAGGAGAGGAGACGAGAGAGATAGACCGGAGGAGGAGGGAGGGAAGGGAGGGAAGGGGATGGAGGAAGGAAAGGGAGGCGAGGTGAGGCAGGAGAGACGAGGAGAGGGAGGCGAAACGGAGGAGTGAGAAGAGAGAGTTTGAGAGAAGAAGAGGACGAAGAAGGAAGAGAGAGACGAGAGAAAGAGGGAGAGAACAGGAGGAGAGACGAGAAGGAGAAAAGATAATAAAAGATAGAGCGGAGGGAGTGACGGTAATCCCAGAGAGAAATAAACGGAGGATTGACGAGAAGGAAGCGGAGAGCCGAGGGGAGACGAAGAAGAAAGAAGATAAGAGAAAGAAGAGAGAGAAAGGGACCGGGAGGAGGAAGAGGGAGGGAGGTGGGAGAAGAGGGAGGGAAGAGAGGGAGTGGAGGAGAGGGAGGAGAAGAGAGAGCAGAGAAGAGAAGGGCAGAGAGGAGGGAGAGAGAGGAGAGAGAGAGGAGAGAGAGAGAGAGAGGAGGGGGAGGAGAGAGAGAGAGAGAGAAGAGGGAGAGGATGAAGAGAAGGGGGAGGGAGAGAGAGAGAGAAGGAATTATGTAGTATAGTATATATATATATATATACATTGAATAGTAAAATGAATATAGAGAGAGAGAGAAGCGAGAGAGGAGCAGAGAGGAGAGAGAGCAGGAGAGAGACGAGTAAGACGGAGGGAGCGGGAGAGAGAGAGAGAGAAAGGAGAGAGAGAGAGAGATCGTCTTCCTGTTCCTTTCTGCATGCCGCTGTGCTCGCACCTTTCCTTCCCGTCCATTTTGCATATTCGTGTTCTATTCTCTATCTTTTTATGCAACATGGCTTGTCCATTTCTCCTCAGGACTCAGATATTCTTCCTGTTCACCCATCTGCGTTATCATTGCCCGGGCCCTTTTCTCCTTCCCCCTTTTCTTGATTCTTCGCTTTTATTTCATTTTATCTTTCCAATATTTGTTCTTTGTCTTAATTTGTTGTTCGTGGTCGTGTTACCCTCTATTTTGGTTTTCTGCGTGTTTTTGGAAGTAATTAGTTTATTTTCGTGTATATATATATATTATATAAGTATATATATATAAGATTATATATATATGCCTATGTATGTATACACACCACACAGCACACACGACACACACACACGACAGCACACACACACACACACACACACACACCACACCACACACACCACATACACACAAACACACACACAAACACATATAGTATACATATATATAGCATATATATATAATATATATATATATGAGATACTATAATACTATCGAAATAGTATATTAA